>CM036089.1:134649-410374 GCA_020631695.1 Trichoderma cornu-damae
GTTGCTATCCTTTTTTTATACTATTTTAAGCACTTTTAAGCTTTTATTATATACTTTTTTTTCTTAATCCAAGCATTTGCCTAGTATAGTAAAATAGCCTATACTCTTAGCTTTATAAACTCTTATAATAATTAATAAAAATATTATTTTATATTAATTAAGACTTAATATATTATAAAGAGCATTAAGCTTATACTTTATAAGCTTATTAAGCTTATTATTTATTTAATTTAGTATATACTTACTTTTAACTATATAAAAGAAATTATTAATAATTAAATTCCTTTTTATATTTAAGATTTTATATATACTTACCTTTATATAAATGCTAGACTATAGTATATATTATACTTTTAGCTTAATATTAATACAGTATATATCCTTAAGCACTACTTTATATTATTTTTTAGTATTTTTTATTATATTTAGTTTACTTAATGCAAGCTTAAACTTTAAAGCCTTTAAGACCTTTTTAATTATAAACTCTTTTTTATTTAAGTTACTATCTTATAGCTATATAAATACTATATAATATATTTTAAAATTAATAATAATAATAATTTAATTTTAAATAATAATATTAATCTTTTTTTTAAGTATAAGGTCTTGCTGCTAGAAGTCTATATTTTATAGTATTACTATATATATAATTATAATCTTTTTTATAAATAAAGTTATTAATGCTTTTTTATATATTCTTTTAGCTTTAATTTATACTTTAGTAATTATTAATTAAGTTTTTAGTATAAGCTTATCTATAGTTTGCTTAAGGTATATTAGATTTATATATTGCTAGATACCTTTACTTATTATATAGCTATATAGGGTCTTTAATTATTTAACTTAATTATTTAAGGTATTAAGTTTTATAATAAAGATAGGGTTTAGTTTAAAGTTTTTATAGATATTTATCTTGGTTATTATTATTAGCTCTTTATATAGTAGAAGTTACTAGTGCAATGCTTAACCACCTAGGCTTATAACTGTTAGAATGTATATTAAGTTAATAAAGTAATTTAAGAGTATATAAAATGCTTTAATTAAAATAAAGGAAATATATATTATAGCTTATTATTTATATAAGCATTTAGTGTATTATAGGGCTGCGCCCTTAAGCACCTGACCTATTATGCTAATGCTTAGTAATGCAGTCTTGCTACCGCCCTACTTTATTATGCTTCTTTCCAACACCTTTTTATAAATAGGTTATAGTCTAGATATAAGTAATTATTAAATTCTTAAGTCTTTTTAAAATAAAAAATAAGGTTAATATTAAAGCTAGTACTTAAGTTAATAAGTAAATTATATTTATTAATAATATAATTACTACTTTAATATATTATATAATTAAGTTAGTTATAGGTATTTTTATAATATAGCTTTTTATACTTTTAATAAATTAATATTCTATATTAATATTTATTACCTTTATATTAAGTAAAAGAAAAAGTGGTAGTTTTATTTAAGTCTTTTAGCTTATTAAAGTTTTATTAATATAGTCTATTAAGGTTAATATATCTTTTTTTTTCTATATATATTATTACTTTTACTTAAGTAATAATAATATATAGTCTTTTTTAATTATTAAAGAGCCTTTAGTTAATAATATGTTTTTAAATTTTTAAGTAGTATTTTTATAAAAATAAAAAGATCTTAAAGCTTTTTAATAATTATTTTATTTTATTTTTTTAAGGTTATTAAAATAAAAAATAAAATAATAAATTTTTTTAATAAATCTTTATCTTAAGTATTATATTTATTTAATAATATTAAGGGTTTTAATAAAAATATTTTTAAAGTTAAGATTTATAAAACTTTAAATATTTTAAATATATAAGATTACTAAGGTTACTTTAATAATCTATTATAAAAAAGGTTTTTTACTATAAAGGTATATTAATATAAAGATAACTAGCTATATATAAAACTTTTTAGTTATTTAAGTTAAACTTAATAAGCTTAAAAATAAAATATATAAAAAAGACTATATAATATATCTAGAATTTAGCTTAAGTTTTAGCTTTATATTTTAAAGTAGGTAGCTAAACCTTACTTTAAGTAAAACTATAAAATTACTTTATTAAGGGATAATTAAGGCTGCAGTAAGATAGCAGCACAGGCTCTATGCCCTAGTAAAAAAAACCCTAGCCTTAAGCCTTTAGTCTTAAGCTAAAAAAAGAAATATATTTATATAAGGCTAATTAATTAAATAAAAAGCTAGAAAAAGGTTAAAGATTAATATAATTATTATATTATTTTTATATTTAATAATAACTTTATAGTTATTTTATAAAAGGTTAATAACTATATATTATTTATTATATTTTATATTTTTTTAATCTTTTTTATAATCTTTATTTTTAATAAATTAATTTCTTTACCTTTATAAAGGTAAAGGGATTATTAAAGATAATATAATAAAAAACTTAAATATATTATTTATATAAATTATTAATAAAGAGTTAATAAATATATAGCTAGACCTTAAGAATATTACTTTTTAAAATAAAGATATTTTAATTAAATAAGCTTAATTTATAAAAATAAAAAAATATAATAATTTATCTTTTTTAAAATAATAAACCTTTATTTTAAAAATAATAATATTATAAAAAAAATATAAAATAACTAAATATTTTATATTTAATTAAAGTAAAAAAGCTTTAAACCTTAAACTTATCTTTTTAACTTAAAAAGAATTTAAAAAGAAATAAACTTATAGCTTAATATAAATTAAGCTTTAATTACTTAACTTAAAGTTTAAAAAAAAGTTATAAATAAAGCTTTAAATATATATTATAAACTTTAAAAAGTATTTTTAGCTTAATAAAGATAAATTTAATAATAAAGTTTATAAAATTTAATATATAAATAATTATTTAAAAAGTAATATAAAGCTATAATAAACTATTTACTTTAATTAAAAATATAAAAAAGTACTTAATTAAATTATATATATTTAATACCTTAAGTAATATAAAAATAATATTATAAAAAAAGGTATTTATACTTTAAAAATAATAATAAAGCTAAATACCCTTTATTAATAAAATTATAAAACCTTTTTAAGATTTTTTTTATATTTTAAAATCTATATTAATAAAATCCTTAAAAAGATATTAAATATATTTAAAATCTTTTAAGTAATTAATAAGTATAATTTTTAAATTAAAAAAAATTTAAATAATATTAAACTATATATTATATAATAAAAGCTTTATAATATAAATATAAAGGCTAAGGTAATAATAAGTAATAATATTAACTTAAAGCTAGCTTATAGTAAAAAAGGTAATAATAAAGTATAAATAATTACTTTAAGTTATTAATTATTATAAATTAAAAATATAAAAAAAAAGATTTAATAAAAAGTTAATAATAACTTTTTAATATTTTTAAAAATAAAGAAAAAAATATAATTTATATTATTAAAGTATTAAAAATATACAGGAGTTTATTTATAATATTATTATAAAATAAAAGATTATATAAAGTATAAAAATAATTTATATATTATAAAAAAGTATAATAATATAGTTTATATATTTATAAAAGTTAATATAGTATTAATAATTAAAAAAGCTTAAAATAAAGACTTTAATATTATTAAAGATAAAGATATTAAATTAATAATAAAAATTATAAAAAGAGAAATATTAATAATAAGATTTATAAAGTTATAGCTAGGTTATAATTAAAAAAAAGTAAAGACTATATTAAACTTTAAGAGTAATTTAAATATATTAAATAAAAAGCTATTATTAAAGAAAATAAAAATCTTATTTTATAATAATAAAGTAATTAAAGAGTTCTTAAGCTTAAATATAAAGATCTTAAAAAAGGTATTAATTATTATAAAGTTAATTAATAATTAAAAAGTAATTAAAAGGTTTTTAATTTTTTTTATAATTATAAAGATAATAAATAATACTATCTTAAGCAGCTTATAGTTTAAAATAATAAACTTAATTATAACTTAAAAAAATAATACTTTAAGTTAATAAAAAACACTTTTAAATTAATAATATTATAAAAATAAGTTAAAATATAATATAAAAAAGTAAAGATTAAAATAATTATTATTAATATAATAAAAAAGTACTTTAATTTAAACTTAAACTAAAATAAGCTAGAGATTTATAATAATTAATTAATAAAAAAGCTATTACTTAAGTATTAAAAATATATAAAGGTATTTTTTTAAAAAAAAGGTATAAAGTTAATACTTTTAAAAAGATTAATATATTTAATAAACTTAAAGCTAGATATAAAGCTATTATAAAGACTTATTTACTCTTTAATAAAGATTAAGCTAGAGGTTCTTTATAATTATATTTTAATAGCCTTAATAAAAGGTTAGATTAAAAGATTAAATAGCTTAATAAGTGCTTTAATATTATTTATATTAAAAAAAAAAAGTAAGCTAAGATTATATATTAATTATTATAAAATTAATTAAATAATTTAAAAAAACTATATATTTATTTTATTAATATATAAGATTATAGATTAGCTTTAAGGTTTTAAGGTATATATAAAGCTTAATTTAAAAAATATATATTATAAGCTATATATTTATAAAAAAGATAAATAAAAAATAATATTTTATTATTATTATAATTACTTTAAATATTAAGTATTAGTCTTTAAGTTAATAAATACTTTAATTATATTTTAAAGCTATATTAATAATATATTAATAAGCTATATAGATTATTTTTATATTATATATTTAAATAATATTTAAATATATAGTAATAATTTAAAAAAGTATAAGCAATATATAAGCAATATATTAAAAAGATTAAAAATATAAAGATTATATATAAATTTATAAAAGTATAAGTTTAATATAATATTTATATTATACTTTAACTTTATAATTAAATTAAATAAAGTATATATAAAGTATAAGTATATTAAAATAATAATATTATAATAAGTATTTAATAATATAAAAAAGATTTTTTTATTTTTAAGCTTTATTAAATTTTATAAATATTTTATTAAGAATTATAATAAGATTATAACGCCCTTTATAAATAAAATAAAAAGATAATATAAAAAAACCTTTAAGCTTAATATTAATAAGCTAGTTATATTTTAAAAGCTATAAAATAAGTTTTTAAAAAAGCTTATATTAATATATTTTAACTTTATAATAAGGCTATATATAAAGATTAATATATTAAACTTTATAATTAATATAATATTAATATAATAATAAAAAAATAATTAATACTTTATTATATACCTTTTATAAAAATTATTAAATATAAAGTATTACTATATAATACTAAATATTAAAATATTTATTATTATAAAGGCCTTTATAATATAAAGATATTATATAGCTTATTTAAAATACTTAATATAAATTATTATAAATTACTTAAACTATAATTACTTTATAAATAAAAAAAAGTTAATAATTAAGTAAGTTATTTAATTAAAGATATTATTATTATATAATTTTATAATTAAGTATTATTTAAAAAAAAAGAATTTTATAAATATACTTTTTAAAAGATTAAACTATTATAATAAAAAAAAAGAAAAAAATTAGCTAGATAATAACTACTTAGCTATATTTATAAAATAATTTTTAATAATTAATTATAATAATTATAATTTTAAAAATATTTATAAAGCTAGTATAGCTATATTAAAGAGGATTATAAATAATTATATACCCTTAAGACTTAAATATAACTTAAATATTAAGTTATTATTAATATTAATTCTTTAAGTTAAAAAGGTTTTAATTATAATTAAATAAATAGCCTGCCTTTAGTATATATCTTTAAAGATTTTAATTATAAATAAGTAAATAATTTATAAAAATATTATTATAATATTATAAAAAGATTATAAAATATTTATAAAAGCTTTTTTTTTAATATAAAATAAAAATACTTTAATTAAAAAGTTAAAGTTAATAAAAATAATTAAGTATAATATTATTAATAAGAATTATATATATAATTAAGTAATTAATAATAATTAACTACTTTATTATAAAAGGTAAGTATTTATTTTTTTTAATATAAAAAAAGAGATTTTAATATTATTTTATAATAACTTAATAATTAAGTATTAAAAAGTTAATAAAACTTTAATAAAAATTATTAAGACTTATTATTAAAAAGGTTTATATATTAATATAAAGAGATATATTAATATATATATAGTTTATTAAATAAATAAAATAAGATATTATTTACTATATAATAAATTAACTATATTATTAATACTTATAAAACTATAAAAAGAGATTATAATAAATTTTATTATAAAGCTACTTAAGGTAGTATATAAGAAATAAATATATAATTTAATATTTATAATAATAAATTACTTTATAAAGTATATTATTTATATATTATATTTAAAGAATATTATTAATAAAGGATTTATAATAAAGTTATTATATTATATTTTTTAACTTTATAATATATTAAAAAGAATTATTTTTAATAAAGACAGTATATTTATAAATACTTTTTAATAATCTTCTTATTATTTTATTAATTATAAATAATAACTTAATATAGTATTATATCTTTAAATTAATAGCTAGATTAAATAATAAAATTAAAACCTTTAGTATTATCTATAGGCTTTTTATAATAAAGACTAGCTAGATTAGGTTAAATAATTATTATTTATTAACTTTATTTATAATATTATTAAATACTTAATTATTAATAAAGTATTTATACTCTTATTTTTAAAATATAATCTAACTATATTAAAGACTTATAAAATTAAATTTAATTATATAAACTAAACTACTTTAAATAAGATTAATAAAATAATTAATATAAAGGAGTATATTATAAATATATTATAAAATATTAATAAATTATATAATAAGTAATATAATAAAAGCTATATAAAAAAGTTATTTAAGGTTAATAATTAAGTTTTTATCTTTATTAAATACTTAAATTTATATTAACTTAATAAAAAGTTAATAAAAAATATATAAAATTTTATTAAATTAAAATAATTATTAAAATAAGCAGCCTTATCTATAAGCTATAATTATTATTATTAATATAAATATATAATATCTTTAATATTATAAACCTTAAAGAGTTTTATAATAAAGATAATATATTAATTAAGTTAATAAATTATTTTTTTTTATTAAAAAAATATTTAAAATTAAAGATATTATTAATTATAAATACTATAGTTATAAATAACTTTATTATATTAAGTAAAAAGATTATTTAAATAAAAAAAATATATAAATATATTACTTTAACTTTATAAATAATTTATTATAAAAAAAGTATAATATAAAAATTAAAGTTAAAAAGTAATAAGATTATAATAAGTTAATAATATTAAAGTAATATTTTTAAAAAAAAAGTATATTTATAAACTATAGTTAAAATAAAAATATTATTTAAGAAAAAAGTTATAAAAAGGTTAAAGTAAGATAATAATAAACTTAAGGTAAGGTAGTATTAAGTTAATATTTTTAAAAAAAAGGGTATACTTAAGGGCTATAATTAAAAAAAAAGGTTATTATTTAATAAAGATAAAGCTAAAAAAAGATAAGGTTAAAAAAAGATAAATTAATATTATAAATATTAAAAAGTAAAGAAATAGTAATTATATAGTAATATTATTAAAGATTAATAATAATAGAAAAAGTTATTTTTATAAAATAATAATAAGAATATTATTATAAAAAAAGGGTAATTTATTAAAGAATAATTAAGGCTATAGTAAGATAATAATATAAGCTTTATGCCTTAATAAAAAAAAACCCTAGCCTTAAGCCTTTAATCTTAAGTTAAAAAAAGAAATATATTTATAAAAGGTTAATTAATTAAATAAAAAGCTAGAAAAAGGTTAAAGATTAATATAATTATTATACTACCTTTATATTTAATAATAGCCTTATAGCTATCTTATAGAAGGCTAATAGCTATATACTACTTATTATATCTTATGCCTTTTCACTCTCCTTTATAACCCTTATCTTTAATAACTTTAAGTTAAGTATATTTTTAAATTCTTCATATATAAAAAAAAGGTTCTCCCTTTGCTTTTTTATAAATAAATATTAAACTATTTTTTTTTATTATTTTTTTATTATTTTTTTATACCTTTTTAATAACTTTTTCTTAATATATAAAGATAATTCTTTTTTTTTTAGTTTTTAAACTACCTTTAAATAACATTTATATAATAAGCTTAATATTAAGTAAAGGTATAAAAAGTATAAGCAAGCTATAAATTTATATTTAAGATCTTAATAATCCTTTTTTTCTTAAGTAAAAAAATAAAAATTTATTAAAGATAAATAATTAAAAAAGAGTAATAAACCTTTAGTAAGTCTTAAAATAAAATAAGGTTATAAATATTATAAAAAAAATAAAAGCAAGATTATAATTAAGTTTATATATATAACTTTATTTATTTTTACTTTTTTTTTATAAATAAAGGCAAGGTCTTTTTCTTTTATATTTAAAAATATTTATAATAGTTAAATACTTTTATTAAGTATTAAAGCTTTTAACTATATATTTTTATTTAGTATTAAAGCTTTTTTATATTTTTATTTAATATTAATACTTTAGGTTAAATATTTTTATTTAGTGTTAAAGCTTTTAGTTATTAATAAGGTTGCTAGTGGTTTAAGCTCTGTGGCTCTTAATATTAATAAAGGTTTTAAAATATAAAAGAAATCCTTAAAAAGGTTTTATAATTTTATTAATAAAGGGTATTTAATTTTATTATTATTTTTAAAATATAAATACTTTTTTTTATAATATTATCTTTATATTACTTAAAGTATTAATTATATATAATTTAATTAAATACTTTTTTATATTTTTAATTAAAGTAAAAGACTTATTATAGCTTTATATTATTTTTTAAATAGCTATTTATATATTAAACTTTATAAACTTTATTATTAAATTTATTTTTATTAAATTAAAAATACTTTTTAAAGTTTATAATATATATTTAAAGTTTTATTTATAATTTTTTTTTAAATTTTAAATTAAATAATTCAAGCTTAATCTATATTAAGTTATAAATTTATATTTTTTAAGGTTTTTTTATATTAAGAAAATAAGTTTAATATTTAAAGCTTTTTTATTTTAATTAAATATAAAATATTTAATTATTTTATATTTTTTTTTTAATTTATTATTTTTAAAGTAAAGGCTTATAGCTTTAAAAAATAAATTATTATACTTTTTTAATTTTATAAATTAAAGTTTTTTAATTATAATATTTTTATTTTAAAAAGTATTATTTTTAAAATCTAGCTATATATTTACTATCTTTTTATTAATAATTTATATAAATAATATACTTAAGTTTTTTATTATTTTACCTTTAATAATCCTTTTACTTTTATAAAAATAAAAAAATTAAATTATTAAAAATAAATATTATAAAAAAAAATAAAAAAATATAAAATATAATAAGTAATATATAATTATTAACCTTTTATAAAATAATTATAAAGTTATTATTAAATATAAAGATAATATAATAATTATATTAATCTTTAACCTTTTTTTAGCTTTTTATTTAATTAATTAGCCTTTTATAAATATATTTTTTTCTAGTTTAAGACTAAGGGCTTAAAGCTAGGGCTTCTTTTTATTAAGGTATAAGGCTTGTGCTGCTATCTTGCTGTAGTCTTGATTATCCCTTGATAGAAACTGGTTTTGGCTTAATCTAGGGATCGCCTATCTAGCACTTAAAGTTACTTATCCAGCACCTGAAATTTAATAAAAGTTATTAAAAGCTATATAAAGAATAAAATAAGACTAAGTATTACTTTATTTTAATAAAAATAAATAAAATATAATAATAATAAAAAATATAGCTTTTTATTAATAAAATAATAAAATAAGTTTTTTTTATTTTTTCTTTATATCTTACTTTATAAATTATAAATTTATTTTATTTTAAAAATAAATACTAGTATTTATTAAAGCGGTCCCAAATTCTATTACAAAGGGTCCAAATACATTGTTATTGTTAAAACATGGTCTGCATTTCGCCTTCTAGCTGCTTATGGTTATAATATACGTGCTAAATATCCTACTTGGTACTAACTTGTTAATGATTTATCCAATAGATTCTTCTCGGCAAGCAGAGAATCAGCTTTTATACTTGACGGTCATGAATTTCAGACCCAGTTTCCGGAGTTTTTTTTTTTTTTTTTTTTTGTCCAAGCAGGCAGCTTCACCTCCCAGTTCTAGTGGCCCATCCCGTCGCGAATGTCCAAAAAGTTGAGGTATCTCTGCCTCGTCCAGCGGCGCGCGCGCTTCCCCCAGATGATCATGGGCAGAGATAGCAACAAGACGACAAAGCCCAAGACGCCCAGCTCGATAAAGGTATCCATAACGCCCGTGTCGAGCCAGTAGCTGGCCACAAAGGTAAAGACCATAGCAAGCGTGTTGTTGATAACGGCAACCCCCACCATGCCTTCGAGGACCATATCCGGGTAGCAGTCGGCGAGGTAGGTGAGGCTCAGGTCGCCGGCGCAGCCATAGCCGAAGCCGATGAAGCCAAGGCCGACGTACGGCACGGGCCAGTGCCAGCCCTTGGCCGATCCGATGCCAAAGAGCCACATGCCGGTGGGGAAGATGACGACGCAGAGGAACATGAGGTATAGGCGGAACTCGGCCTCTTGGACGCCCCTATTGCGTCGGCTTGCCCACAGCACAAACAAGTCGCTGAGGTAGCCTCCGTAGAAGCAGCCAACAACGCTGCCGATGAGGCAGGGGATGTTCATGTTGCCCACGGCGACGTCGCCGTAGTCCCACGGATCCTCCGTCCAGTAGTCTTCCTCGACGGTGAGGTAAAACGAAAGGGCAATATTCTGCATGCCCCACTGCAGGCCGGCGAACCAGACGGCGGGGAAGGTGAAAATGCGCAGGGTGTGCCACAGGCGGCCGGCATACTGCTTGGCGCCCACGCCGCGCAGGTTGGGGGCGGGCGTGACGAGGGCGATGCGCCGCCAGTAGGACTTGGGCCGCGTGTAGTCGAGGGAGAACTGGTCAGCGTCGCGGGGGGGGGCCGCGGCGGCCTCTTCGTCTGATGTGGCCGTCCCGACATTGGCGGCCGCCTTCTCGTCGACGGCAGGAGGTGCACAAGATGACGGCGATGACGCGGCGGCACGGTTTTGTGTCCCCTCACGCTGGTATCGCTCACGCGGAAACGACGTCTCCTCCAGACCAAAGTAGAAGAGGACAAGATTAAAGGCAGACATGACGGCGCCCAGGTATCCAATCCAGCGCCACCCAAGGCTGCTGTCGGCGACGTAGCCGCCGATCAAGGGCCCGAGGTAAGTCCCCACGGAGGTGGCCAGAGTGTACAAGCCCATCGATGTGCCGTTCTGGTGCTCGAACCAGATGTCGAGCAGGGAAAGCTGCACCACTGCCTCGGCGACCGATTCGGAGGCTCCGACAAAGAGCTGTGTCCAGATGGCATCGGCCGAAGTGGCGACTCTCCCGAACCAAATGTTGCCGATCAATCCCCAGGCGGCGCCGACGAGGTACAGGATCCGCCGGCCGTAGAGATGGACGGCAGGAGAGCTGAGCAAGGTCCAGTAGCCAATGGCGAGAAAGAGGACGCCGGCGCCGGTGTTGAAGACATCGTAGCTGATGCCGTATTCTTCATTGACGCCCGCGCTCGCGGAACCGGCAACGTTGGACGTTGCAGCCGTCAGGGCGACGGCGAAACAGACAAGACCCGTATGCCACGCCTTGCGCAGCAGGCCCCAATTCAAGGGATCATTGGGCGACGAGGTAGGCTGGGGGACCAGCAGGATTCCGTCGTGTTTTCGCAGCAGGCGGCTGGCTGAGCTGCTACTCGCGGATTCGTGGATGAAGACGCATCGCGTGCCCGGGAGCCCCACTTCGTCGACATTGATGGCAGCGGCTGGAAGAGACTGAACAGCCATCCGCAACAACAACAACGGGAGCCTTTGGCCGCGGGCAACGGCTTGTCGAAGTTTTGCAGTGGGTTTTGTCGATGGCGAGAGAGAGAGAGAGAGAGAGGGGGGGGGGGGGGGGCTGGTTGGCTCACGGGAGCCTCATGGCGAGAAGAAGAAGAAGACGAAGAAGAAGAAGAGGAGGAGGAGGAGGAGGAGAAAGCAAGAAATACATTGGCCCCCAGATATCTAAAGATACTACTACATAGTAGTATTACTATTACCGTATTCCCTCGCAAGGCTCGACAGTGGAGGTCCCCATATTATGACCAGGTAGTTTTATTTTTAAGACCACGTTATACTATACATGGAAAGGCTTTTTGCACAAATCTTAGTCTTTATTTTATTATGGTATAAAAAAGTCATGCTATTTGTCTATTATTATGGTATGGCATAGCGAAAAGCATCCAAAGCCCTGTCAAAATATAAGAGATATTTTATCCACTATCGAGTTTTTGCGAGAGAAATACAATACCCTAGCAGTAACTTTTTTTTTTTGCCCTTATCGGCTTATCGTAGCAAGCACCCATGGTACTAACGTAATACCTATAGTACCTAAGGTAGGTTAGTAGTACATAGTTACCTTAGGTACTACCTAGGTAGTAATAGGTAGTACTGCTAATGAGTGCCCAGTGATTTTTTTTTTTGAATTTCTTTTTTCATAGGCACAAATGTCTGCTGGAGTACCAGGAACCTGTGAGCGGCCGCCAAGATTCTAGGCGCACCAAGTCTCCCGCTCCATTGCGTCCCCTGATGGCATATAGCACCTCAGGCCTAAGGTACTACAGGTAACATACTAGGTACTAAGGTAGTACTCTATAGTACACTTAGGTGCTAAAAGTCTGCAAACGCCTATACACGCTAGTACCTTAAGCTACCTACACTATAACATACCTTTTAACTTTATATTGCAATTATATAATAATAAAATATTAAAAAGATATAGTTTTTATATAAAAATAAGTATTAATTACTAAAGAAATAAAGAATTTAATTCTATTTAGTAATTAGCAATATATTAAGCAGTATTATATTGTTAAGAGCTAGGGAGCTTAAACCACTAGGAACCACATTAATAACTAAAAGCTTTAATACTATATAAAAGCATTTAACCTAAAATATAAATATTAAATAAAAGTATATAAAAGCTTTAACACTAGATAAAAGTATTTAGCTAAAAGCTTTAATATTTAATAAAAGTATATAATTATTATAAATACTTTTAAATATATAAAAAAAAACCTTTTTTTATTTATTAAAAAAAAGTTAAAGATAAATAAAATTATATATATAAACCTAGCTATAATCTTGCTTTTATCTCTTTTTATAATATTTATAACCTTACTTAATTTTAAGAGTTACTTAAGATTTATTACTCTTCTTATTAGAGATAAGGGTTGTAAAGGAGAGTAAAAAGGCATAAGATATAATAAGTAGTATATAGCTATTAGCCTTCTATAAAATAACTATAAGGCTATTATTAAATATAAAGATAGTATAATAATTATATTAATCTTTAACCTTTTTTTAGTTTTTTATTTAATTAATTAACTTTTATAGATATATTTCTTTCTTTAACTTAAGATTAAAGGCTTAAAGCTAAGGTTTTTTTTTATTAAAGTATAAAGCCTATATTATTATCTTACTATAGCCTTAATAATCCCTTAATAAATTACCCTTTTTTTTATAATAATACCTTTATTATTATTTTATAAAATAACTCTTTTTTTATTATTAATCTTTAATAATATTACTATATAATTATTATTTCTTTACTTCTTTAATATTTTATAATATTAACTTATTTTTTTTAACTTTATCTTTTTTTAACTTTATTTTTATTAAGTAATAGCCTTTTTTTTTAACTATAGCCTTTAAGTATACTTTTTTTTTAAAAATATTAACTTAATACTACCTTACTTTAAGTTTATTATTACCTTACTTTAATCTTTTTATAGCTTTTTTTTTAATAGTATTCTTACTTTAGCTATAGTTTATAAATATATTTTTTTTTAAAAATATTGCTTTAATATTATTATTTTATTATTATCTTATTATTTTTTAACTTTAATTTTTATATTATACTTTTTTTATATAAAATTATTTATAAAGTTAAAGTAATATATTTATATATTGTTTTTATTTAAATAATCTTTTTACTTAATATAATAAAGTTATTTATAGCTATAGTATTTATAATTAATAATATTTTTAATTTTAAATATTTTTTTAATAAAAAAAAAGTAATTTATTAACTTAATTAATATATTATTTTTATTATAAAACTCTTTAAGGTTTATAATATTAAAGATATTATATATTTATATTAATAATATATTAAGGGATAATTAAGACTATATATTAAAGATAGGTGGATAAGGAAGAGTAATAGATCTTAGGTAGGTCTTAGAATAAAGTAAGGTTATAAGTATTATAAAAAGAGGTAAAAGTAAGTTTATAGCTAGGTTTATATATATAACTTTATTTATCTTTACCTTTTTTTTATAAAAAAAGGTAAAGCTCTTTCTTTTTATATTTTAAATTACTTATTATAATTAAATACTTTTATTAAATATTAAAGTTTTTAATTATATACTTTTATTTAATATTAAAGCTTTTATATACTTTTATTTAATATTATACTTTAAGTTAAATACTTTTATTTAATATTAAAGCTTTTAGTCTTTAGCAAGGTTATTAATAGTTTAAGCTCTTTAGCTTTTAATAAGCTACCTTTTTTTTATATTACTATCTTAATAATACTATAAATAGCACTTTCTTTATTTAAGTTATAGTAATAGTCTTAAGTAGTATTTTATTAATATTTATATTATAGCCTTATAGCAAGCCCTTTATTATAAATTAGCTATACTTATATAAAGAGCTTATTAAAAAGTACCTTTTTATTTTTATTATATTAATAATCTTTTTTTTAATTTTTTTTTTTTTTTTTTTTTAAATTTATAGTTTATCTTTTTTTTTATTATTTTTTTATAATAGCCCTTTAAACTTGTTTATTAACTTTAAAAGCTAAAAAACTAGTAATACTAGCTCTTATAAAAAAAGCTTATTAAGCTTATCTAGCCCCTCTAGCCTTAATACCTCCTACACCTATACTTATAGTATTATTAATGCCTTTTATACCTTTAGCTCTTATACCTTAAATATCTTTTTTTTAAGCTATAAACTTTTTTTAATATAATAATTATATTATAATAACTTTATAGCTAACTTTTATTAATATTAATCTTTACCTTTACTACCTAGTATATATAGTAAACTAAGCCTTAAGGGATATAATTAAGCTTTATATAAATATTATTAATATATTTTATAATTATTATTACTTTTTTACTTTTAATAAATTTAAATAAAAGTAATAAATATATATATTATTAAGGTTTTAATAATAAAGGCAGTAAGATTTATAAACTCTTTTTTAAGCTATAGTAAGCTTTTAATTAAGCCTTTTTAATTAAGTTAATAATACTATTTTTAAATACTATAAATTAATTATTTTTATCTTTTTATTTTATAATTAATATATTTTAAGCTACTATAAAAAAAGTATAAATAATAGTTTATAAAATAAAAAAAGCCTTTAAAAAGCTGCTTAAATTACTATTTATATTGCTCCTTATATTACTGCTTATATTACTGCCTATACTATAATATTCTAGTACCTGCTTTATATTCTCTTAACGCCTTTATTAATAATAAGCTCTTTATTATCTTAAAGTATAAATATAGCTAGATATTATTAACTTATTATATACTTTAAATAATATATTAATAATTATTACTATAATATATTACTTACTTTTTTTTTATTATTTTATAATTAATTTATTATTAAGCTTACTTTAGTCTTTTTTTTTAATCTTTTTTTTATTTTTTTTTATATTTATTTTAATAATTAAGCTAATTTTATTATAGTAAAGGATGCCTTTTTAAATAAAGATAGTAATTAATTACTTTATCTTTAATAACTCCCTTTTTTTTAATTAGTTTTATTTACTTTCTTTACCTATACTTTTATTATAATAATAATATCTTAATATTAATAATATAGATAAGGTAGTAGATTAAGAGTAAAGGAATAGTAAAATAAAAATAAATAAGTAGTAAAATAAAAATAATTTAAAATAATTATAATATTAAAATAACTTACTTAATAATAATTTTAATAATAATTATTTACTTATTAATTAGCTATAATTAAGCTAGGAGTGTAATAATAAAGGAGGAAAAATTTTTAATATAAATAAGTATTTTTTTTTTTTTTAACTTTTTAAGTTTTTTTTTTTTTTTTTTTTTATTATAAAATAATCTACCTTAAGTAAATATATTATTTAATATCCCTATTTTTATTATTAACTAGTTAATAATTAGCTATTTAAGTAAAATAATTATTATATTTAATATCTTTTATTATTATTAAAGGTAATATTAAAAAGTATATAGTATTTAGTTATTAATAATTAGTTATTAATTTACTTTAATTATACTATACTATATTAATATTATTTAATATATTTATTATATTTTCTTATACTAAATAATAAAGAGAAAGAGTATAAATTATCTTAATACTAAGATAATAAAAATAAGTTAGTTTTAAATAAATAATAACTAGTTATTAATTAATAAATAAGTATTAATAAAAAGTATATATACTATAAGTTAAGTAATAAAGCCTATATTCTAGTATTTAAGGTTAGCTTAATAATTATTTAAAAGTTATAAAGATTAATAGTATTTAATTATATAGTAAAGGAGGTAATAATATATATATACTAGATAGTAGTTAATTTATTAATAAAATAAGTTTAAGAAATTGTAGGTTATTAAAAAAAAAGTAGTTTAAAAATTAAAAATAAAGTTAAGGGCTATAGTATAAGTAGGTATTATAAATATAGCTATAAAAAAGTAGTAAAGAAAAAGTATATATTATATAATACTACTATATTTTAGTATTAATATTATTAATTTATTATTAATAATTATAAATATATTAATAATATTTATAAATATATATAGTATATAGTTCTTTAATAAGTAATTATTAACTATATATAGGCTTGCTTTAATCTATATATTTTATTATAGATATATAATTATAAAGTGCTTAATATATTTATAAAGGTAGTATAAAAAAAGGTATAAATAGAGGATAATAATATAAAGGGTAAAGAGGAATAAATATTAAGTTGCTGCTACTTAATAGTTAGTTTTATTAAAAAAATAGTTTTTTTTTTTTTTTTTTTTTTTTTTTTTTTTAAGTTATTGTTATTTTATTACTAGGTAGTTAGTTATAAGCTAGTTTTATATTCCTACTGTATTTTATTATTTATAAAGTTAGATTTTTTAATTTAGGTATTTTTTTTATTAAAGTAATCTTTTTACTTAATATAATAAAGGTGCCTTTTATTATTATATTTATAGTTTATAATTTTCTTAATTTTATATATTTATTTAATTATAAAAAGGTAATCTACTAGCTTAATAAGTATACTATCTTTATAATTATATTACTTTAAATTTATAATATTAAATATATTATAAATTTTTAATAAAGAAGGTAGGTAAAGGTTATAAATAAGCTTACTTATTCTTATAATACCCTTAATCTAGTATAGTCTTATATATTTCTTTATTAATTTATAAATAAGTTGCTATAAGTTAAGGTGTTTTATAGAAATTAATATTTAATCCTTTACTTTAAAATACTTATTTATATATTTATTATTATATTATTTTTAATAAGCTTTATTAAAAGCCTATAGTATATTTATAGCTAGTTTCTTAATATTATATAAGTTTTAAATATATTTAATAATATTATTATTTATATAGGGAAGTTAGGCTTAGGTAACCCCTAGTACTAAAGGGTAGTAGCTTAAAAAGAGGTATATTAATATATATCTATAGGCTAAATATATTGCTATATTATAAAAAAACTTAATAAATAGTAAATAGTAAATTTAATCTAGTTAATCCTTATTATAAAAAAAATATAAATAATATTTTAAATTTTAATTTTAATATTTTATTTAACTATTAATCTATAAGTAAAATACTATATTAAAGTACTTTTTATACTTTAATAAATAGTAAAAACTTTATTACTAGGTATTAATAAAGATACTGCCTTTATTAATAATAATATTATCTAGTAAGCTATATAGTTTAAAGATATAGTAAAAAAACTTTATTATTAATTTATTATTAATTATTTACTTAAAATAAGGTATATATAAAGTATATTTTATATATTTATTAATTATAACTAAAATAGTATTATATAATTATTTTTAATATATAATTTTAAAGAGTTTTATTATAAAGTCTATAAATATTTCTTTAAAAGGCTGTTTTAATATTAATAATAAAGCTAGCTTATTATAAAGTTAATAATATTTTAACTTAATAATCTAGTATATTAAATAAGTATTAATATATTAAATAATATCTTTTTTTATACTTTATTAAAAATAATTTTTTATAATATATTTTAATATTCTAGTAACTCTTTAATAACTTATTATTAAGTTATTATATAGTAATAATAATATTTCCTTTTTTATACTATAAAGAATAAATATATAATTATAATAATATAGTAGCTTATTATTTTTTATAACCTAGCTATATTCTTTATAGCTATTTATAATAAGCTTATTATTAACTTACTACTAGATTATTTTAATAATAAAGGTATTTTATTACTATACTTTAAGTAAAGCTTTAATAAGTATTTAATAAGTCTTTAATAATATTATAGTAATATACCTTTAAACTACTTACTTAATTATAGTTAAAATTCTTTTTAATATTTATTAAAGGTAAGCTACTTATTTATTTATAGTTAAAACTTTTTTAGCTTAAAGGGTTAATAAAGATAATAACCCTTTATTTAAGTAATTATATCTTTATATTACTAAATCTATTTTAACCCTTTAAAATATAAACTTAAAAGTATATAAAGTATTATAAAAGTATTTTAAAAAAAAGGCTAAATAGCTTTTATTTAGCTTTATTATCCTTTTTTTATTAATAAAATCTACTTTATAAAATAAAGTATTTATAAGATTTAATTTACCTAGTCTATATTTAATTTTAAAATTATAAAGTATAAGTTTTTATAAAGATAATATTTACTTACTTAATAGCTTTTTCTTTATTATAAGGTAGTTATAATTAAAATAATTAATAATAATATAAATTTTATATTTTAAATATATAAGGTAATAGTATTATATTTTAAATATATTTATAATAATAAGTATCTTAATATCTAGAATTATATAATTTAATTTAAGCCTTTATAATTTATAAAATAGATATATTATAAGGTGCTAGGCACCTCTTTATTATTGTATTAATATAGTATTAATAATATATTTTAAGGTATTTATCTTAATATATATTAATGCTTAAGGATTAAAGTAGGTTAATATAGGTTTTTTATAAAACTCTTTAATAAGCTATTTAAATATTTATTATTTATTAAAGGCTAGCTAGAACATCCCTTTAGTCTTTCCTTTTATTAAGTTTATAAAAAGAGCTATAATTTTACTATACCCTTTTATAAAATATTAATAAAAATTAATAAACCTTAAAAATAAAAGTATTATATTAATATTATTAAGCTTTAGCTAGGTAGCTATTACTTTAATATAACTAGCTTTTATATAGACTTTATTTAAGTAAATAATAAATCTAAGATATAATATTATATTAATATAAAAATTATATTTATTTAAATTAATATATAAGCTATATATCTATAACCTTTTAAAGACTTTAAAGATATACTTTTAATAATCTATAAGGTTATAGCTATATATTAGAATATTATTAAGGTATATAATATAAATATAGTCAAGAAGCTTATAAAGGACTAGATTAATATAACTCTAAAAAGTAATAAGTGTATTAATTAAGCTAAAAGGCAAAACCTAGTATTTAAAATACTTATATTAATAATAAAATACTATCTTATACTTATTACCTTTATAAATATATATCTAGTAGTATATATCTTTAAGGTTTAATTTTATAAAGATTTTAGCTTCTTTAAGATAATTTATAATTTTATAGATTAAGGGTAAAGGCACTTTATCTTTTTAAGTTATTTTATTAAGTATATAATAATTAATATATAGTTATAGCTTTTTTTCTTTTTTTAAAATAAATAAGATTAATATATTAAAAAGGCTGCAGGATTATTATATTTAACTATATTATAAAGCTATTTAAATATATTTATAAAGTATTTTTAACTCTTTCTCTATAAAGCAGTAAATAAGTCCTTATATAAGTGCTTTATTATTTTTTAATTTAATAATATAGTTAAGATTATTAAAAAGAGCTAGTTTTAATACTTCTTTTTATAAAAAGACTTTTTTATACTTTAAGTATTTTAAAGATAATATAGTAATAGGTTTATTATAAGTTAACTTTAAGCTTTAGTTTTAGTTTTAAAGGAGTCTTTTTTTTACTATAATAATTATTTATATTTTAGCTTTTTACTCTTACTTTTTAACTTATTATATAAATAAAGTAATTTAAAGGTTTATAATAAATAAAAAGTAGTATTAATAATCTTATTTTTAAAATATAATAAGGTTAAGTTTTTAAAACTATAGTTATATTAATAATATATCTTTATATATATTAACTATATAAAAGTAAAGGTAGTGCCTCTTTATTACTCTTTAATTATTTAAAAACTTAAAGATAATATTAAGCTATTTATAAATCTTTTTTATAGCTTTAAAAAAGGTAGTGCCTGCCTTTATATTTATAAATAATATAAAGCTATCTTTAATATACTTAATATTAATAAAATATTAATTACTTTTTAAGTTAAATAATATAGTTATTATTTACTACTTTTTATTTACTTAAACCTTAGCTAGCCTTTTTATAAATAAGTTATAGTCTAGATATAAGTAATTATTAAATTCTTAAATTCTTTTAAAATAAAGAATAAGGTTTATATTAAAGCTAGTACTTAAGTTAATAAATTAATTATATTTATTAATAATATAATTATTACTTTAATATATTATATAATTAAGTTAGTTATAAGCATTTTTATAATATAGCCCTTTATATTTTTAATAAACTAGTATTTTATATTAATATTTATTACCTTTTTATTAAATAAAAGGAAAGAAGGTGGTTTTATTTAAGTTTTTTAGCTTATTAAGGTTTTATTAATATAGTCCCTTAAGGTTAAAGTATTTTCTTTTCTTTTTTATATATATTATTACTTTTACTTAAGTAGTAATAATATATAGTTTTTTTTAATTATTAAAGAGTCCTTAATTAATAATATTTTTTTAAATTTTTAGGTAGTACTTTTATAAAAATAAAGGGATTATAAAGCTTTTTAGTAATTATTTTATTATTTTTTCTTTAAGATTATTAAAATAAAAAATAAAAAAGTAGATTTTTTTAATAAATCTTTATCTTAAGTATTTTATTTATTTAATAATATTAAGGGTCTTAATAAAGGTATTTTAAAGTTAAGATTTATAAAACTTTAAAAACTTTAAATATATAAGCTTATTAAGGTTGCTTTAGTAATTTATTATAAAAAAGGTTTCTTACTATAAGGGTATATTAATATAAAAGTAACTAGCTATATATAAGATATTTTAATTATTTAAGTTAAACTTAATAAGCTTAAAAGTAAAATATATAAAAAAGACTATATAATATATTTAAAATTTAGCTTAAGTTTTAGCTTTATATTTTAAGGTAGGTAGTTAAACCTTACTTTAAGTAAAGCTATAAAGTTACTTTAAATTAGGTATATTTTTAAATTCTTTATATATAAAAAAAAGGTTCTTCCTTTACTTTTTTATAAATAAATATTAAATTATTTTTTTTTTATTATTACTTTATTACTTTTTTATACCTTTTTAATAACTTTTTTTTAATATATAAAGATAATTTTTTTTTTTTTTTAATTTTTAAATTATTTATAAATAAGATTTATATAATAAGCTTAATATTAAGTAAAGGTATAAAAGGTATAATTAAGCTATAAGTCTATATTTAAGATCTTAATAATCTTTTTTTTCTTTAAGTAAAGAGATAAATTTATTAAAGATAAGTAAATAAAGAAAAGTAATAAATCTTAAGTAAGTCTTAAAATAAAGTAAGGTTATAAATATTATAAAAAAAGGTAAAAGTAGGTTTATAGTTAGGTTTATATATATAACTTTATTTATCTTTACCTTTTTTTTATAAAAAAAGGTAAAGCTTTTTTTTTTTATACTTTAAACTATTTACTATAGCTAAATACTTTTATTAAGTATTAAAGCTTTTAACTATATACTTTTATTTAGTATTAAAGCTTTTATATATATTTATTTAATATTATACTTTAGGTTAAATGTTTTTATTTAGTGTTAAAGCTTTTAGTCCTTAGCAGGGTTGCTGGTGGTTCAAGCTCCCTGGCTCTTAATACTATAGCAAGATAATAGCGCAGGCCTTATGCCTTAATAAAGAGAAACCCTAGCCTTAAGCCCTTAGTCTTAAGCTAAAAAAAGAAATATATTTATAAAAGGCTAATTAATTAAATAAAAAGCTAAAAAGAGATTAAAGATTAATATAATTATTATATTATCTTTATATTTAATAATAACTTTATAATTATTTTATAAAAAGTTAATAATTATATATTATTTATTATATTTTAAATTTTTTTACTTTTTTTTATAACCTTTATCTTTAATAAATTAATCTTTTTATTTTTATAAAAGTAATAAGATTATTAAAAATAAAATAATAAAGAATTTAAGTATATTATTTATATAGATTATTAATAAAGAGTTAGTAAGTATATAGCTAGAACTTAAGAGTATTACTTTTTAAAATAAAAATATTATAATTAAAAAACCTTAATTTATAAAAATAAAAAAGTATAATAACTTATTTTTTTTAAAGCTATAAACCTTTATTTTAAAAATAATAAATTAATAAAAAAAGTATAAAATAATTAAGTATTTTATATTTAATTAAAGTAAAAAAGCTTTAAACTTTAAACTTATCTTTATAACTTAAAAAAAACTTAAAAAAAAATAAACTTATAGCTTAATATAAATTAAACTATAATTACTTAACTTAAAGTTTAAAAAAAATAAAACTTTAAATATATATTATAAACTTTAAAAAGTATTTTTAATTTAATAAAGATAAGTTTAATAATAAAGTTTATAAAGTTTAATATATAAATAATTATTTAAAAAATAATATAAAGCTATAATAAACCTTTTATTTTAATTAAGAGTATAAAAAGGTATTTAATTAAATTATATATAATTAATACTTTAAGTAATATAAAGATAATATTATAAAAAAAAGTATTTATATTTTAAAAATAATAATAAAGCTAAATACCTTTTATTAATAAAATTATAAAACTTTTTTAAGATTTTTTTTATATTTTAAAACCTTTATTAATAAAATCTTTAAAAAAATATTAAATATATTTAAGATTTTTTAAGTAATTAATAAATATAATTTTTAAATTAAAAAAAACTTAATTAATATTAAATTATTTATTATATAGTAAAAGCTTTATAATATAAATATAAAAACTAAAGTAATAATAAGTAATAATATAAACTTAAAGCTAGTTTATAATAAAAATAATAAGAATAAAATATAAATAATTACTTTAAATTATTAATTATTATAAATTAAAAATATAAAAAAAAAATTTAATAAAAAGTTAATAATAACTTTTTAATATTTTTAAAAATAAAGAAAAAAGTATAATTTATATTATTAAAGTATTAAAAATATAAAGGAGTTTATTTATAATATTATTATAAAGTAAAAGATTATATAAAGTATAAAAGTAATTTATATATTATAAAAAGGTATAATAACTTAATTTATATATTTATAAAAGTTAATATAATATTAATAATTAAAAAAGCTTAAAATAAAAACCTTAATATTATTAAAGATAAAGATATTAAATTAATAATAAAGATTATAAAAAAAGGAATATTAATAATAAGATTTATAAAGTTATAGCTAGATTATAGTTAAAAAAGAGTAAAGATTATATTAAAGTTTAAAAATAATTTAAATATATTAAATAAAAAGTTATTATTAAAAAAAATAAAAATCTTACTTTATAATAATAAAGTAATTAAAGAGTTTTTAAGCTTAAATATATAAATCTTAAAAAAGGTATTAATTATTATAAAGCTAGTTAATAATTAAAAAGTAATTAAAAGGTTTTTAATTTTTTTTATAGTTATAAAGATAATAAATAATATTATTTTAAATAGCTTATAGTTTAAAATAATAAATTTAATTATAGTTTAAAAAAAAAAGAAATAATACTTTAAGTTAATAAAAAAAACCTTTAAATTAATAATATTATAAAAGCAAGTTAAAAAGTAATATAAAGAAGTAAAGATTAAGATAATTATTATTAATATAATAAAAAAGTACTTAAACTTAAGCTTAAATTAAAATAAGCTAAAGATTTATAATAATTAATTAATAAAAAAGCTATTACTTAAGTATTAAAAATATATAAAAGTATTTTTTAAAAAAAAAGTTATAAAGTTAATATTTTTAAAAAGATTAATATACTTAATAAACTTAAAGCTAGATATAAAGCTATTATAAAAACTTATTTACTCTTTAATAAAGATTAAGCTAAAGGTTCTTTAAAATTATATTTAAATAACTTTAATAAAAGGTTAGATTAAAAAATTAAATAGCTTAATAAGTGCTTTAGTATTGTTTATATTAAAAAAAAAAGTAAGTTAAAACTATATATTAATTATTATAAAATTAATTAAAAAACTTAAAAAAATTATATATTTATTTTATTAATATATAAAATTATAAATTAACTTTAAAGTATTAAAGTATATATAAAGCTTAACTTAAAAAATATATATTATTAACTATATATTTATAAAAGAAATAAGTAAAAAATAGTATTTTATTATTATTATAGCTACTTTAGATATTAAATACTACCCTTTAAGTTAATAAATACCTTAACTATATTTTAAAGCTATATTAATAATATATTAATAAGCTATATAAACTATTTTTATATTATATACTTAAATAATATTTTAATATATAATAATAATTTAAAAAAGTATAAGTAATATATAAATAATATATTAAAAAGATTAAAAATATATAGGTTATATATAAACCTATAGAAATATAAATTTAATATAATATTTATATTATACTTTAAGTTTATAATTAAATTAAATAAAATATATATAAAGTATAAGTATATTAAGGCAATAGTATAATAATAAATACTTAATAATATAAAAAAGATTTTTTTATTTTTAAGCTTTATTAAATTTTATAAATATTTTATTAAGAACTATAATAAAATTATAATACTCTTTATAAATAAAATAAAAAAATAATATAAAAAAACCTTTAAGCTTAATATTAATAAGCTAGCTATATTTAAAAAGCTATAAAATAAGTTTTTAAAAAAACTTATATTAATATATTTTAACCTTATAGTAAGATTATATATTAAGATTAATATATAAAACTTTATAATTAATATAATATTAATATAATAATAAAAAGATAATTAATACTTTATTATATACTTTTTATAAAAATTATTAAATATAAAGTATTATTATATAATACTAAATATTAAAATACTTATTATTATAAAAGCCTTTATAATATAAAGATACTATATAGCTTACTTAAAATACTTAATATAAATTATTATAAACTACTTAAACTATAGTTACTTTATAAATAAAAAAAAGTTAATAATTAAGTAAGTTATTTAATTAAAGATATTATTATTATATAATTTTATAATTAAGTATTATTTAAAAAAAAAGAATTTTATAAATATATTTTTTAAAAAATTAAATTACTATAATAAAAAAAAAGAAAAAAAGTAATTAAATAATAATTATTTAGCTATATTTATAAAATAATTTTTAATAATTAATTATAATAATTATAATTTTAAAGGTATTTATAAAGCTAGTATAGCTATATTAAAGAGGATTATAAATAGTTATATACCCTTAAGACTTAAATATAACTTAAATATTAAGTTATTATTAATATTAATTCTTTAAGTTAAAAGGGTTTTAATTATAATTAAGCAAGTAGCCTGCCTTTAATATATATTTTTAAAGATTTTAATTATAAATAAGTAAATAGTTTATAAAAGTATTATTATAATATTATAAAAAGATTATAAAATATTTATAAAGGCTTTTTTTTTAATATAAAAAAAAATACCTTAATTAAAAAGTTAAAGTTAATAAAAGTAATTAAGTATAATATTATTAATAAGAATTATATATATAATTAAATAATTAATAATAATTAACTATTTTATTATAAAAAGTAAGTATTTATCTTTTTTAATATAAAAAAAAGATTTTAATATTATTTTATAATAATTTAATAACTAGGTATTAAAGAGTTAATAAAACCTTAATAAAAATTATTAATAAAAATTATTAAAACCTATTATTAAAAAGATTTATAAATTAATATAAAAAGATATATTAATATATATATAATTTATTAAATAAATAATATAAGATATTATTTACTATATAATAAGTTAGCTATATTATTAATATTTATAAAATTATAAAAAAAGATTATAATAGATTTTATTATAAGGCTACTTAAGGTAGTCTATAAAAAATAAATATATAATTTAATATTTATAATAATAAACTATTTTATAAAGTATATTATTTATATACTATACTTAAAGAATATTATTAATAAAAAACTTATAATAAAGTTTTTATATTATATTTTTTAGCTTTATAATATATTAAAGAGAATTATTTTTAATAAAGATAATATATTTATAAATACTTTTTAATAATCCTTTTATTATTTTATTAATTATAAATAATAACTTAATATAATATTCTACTTTTAAATTAATAATTAAATTAAATAATAAAATTAAAACCTTAAGTACTATCTATAAGCATTTTATAATAAAGACTAGCTAGATTAAATTAAATAGTTATTATTTATTAAGTTTATATATAATATTATTAAGTATTTAATTATTAATAAAGTATTTATATTCTTACTTTTAAAATATAATCTAGCTATATTAAAGATTTATAAAATTAAACTTAACTATATAAATTAAACTACTTTTAATAAGATTAATAAAATAATTAATATAAAAAAGTATATTATAAAGATACTATAGAATATTAATAAATTATATAATAAGTAGTATAATAAAGGCTATATAAAGAAGTTATTTAAGGTTAATAATTAGGTTTTTATTTTTATTAAGTATTTAAATTTATATTAACTTAATAAAAAGTTAATAAAAAAGTATATAAAACTTTATTAAATTAAAGGAATTATTAAAATAAATAGCCTTATTTATAAATTATAATTATTATTATTAATATAAATATATAATATCTTTAATATTATAAACTTTAAAGAGTTTTATAATAAAGATAATATATTAATTAAGTTAATAAATTACTTTTTTTTATTAAAAAGATATTTAAAATTAAAAATATTATTAACTATAAGTATTATAGCTATAAATAACTTTATTATATTAAATAAAAAGACTATTTAAATAAAGAGAATATATAAATATATTACTTTAACTTTATAAATAACTTATTATAAAAAAAGTATAATATAAAAATAAAAATTAAAAAATAATAAGACTTTAATAAATTAATAATATTAAAGTAATACTTTTAAAAAAAGGATATATTTATAAATTATAATTAAAATAAAAATACTATTTAAAAAAAAAGTTATAAAAAGGTTAAAGTAAGGTAATAATAAACTTAAAGTAAGGTAGTATTAGGTTAATACTTTTAAAAAAGGGGTATACTTAAGGGCTATAGTTAAAAAAAAAAGATTATTACTTAATAAAAATAAAGTTAAAAAAAAATAAAATTAAAAAAAATAAATTAATATTATAAATATTAAAAAGTAAAAAAGTAATACTTATATAATAATATTATTAAAGATTAATAATAAAGAAAAAAAAAGCTATTTTATAAATACTCTTCTTTATAACCATTATCTTTAATAAATATAAACTACTTTTTTAATTATAATAAAAAAGATATAGAAAATATTATAATATATAGATAAGTGTTTTTTTTTTATATTAATACTTTTTAATAATTAAAAATGCTTAAATATATAAATTAATAATAAGTATAATCATTATAGGGCTATTAATAAAAAGGCTGCTTAAAAACTAGGTATAAAAGTAATATAAATGCTTATTATATAGACCTTAATTATTATTATTAATAAGCATATAGGTTTTAAGATTTTATAAATTACTAAAGGTATAATAAATATAGATAAGTAATAATGCTTAATATTGCTTTATATTATCTTAAGCCTTTTTAAAAATACTATCTTAAGCTTACTATAAATAAAATATTATAATATTTAAATAAATCTTAATTAATATATAATTATTATTAGATTAATAACTAGCTTTATAGTATTAAAAACTACTTAATAATAGAATAATCTTTTAGTTATATATATCTTAAGATTTATATATATAGTATTAATTTATTATAAAATATATTACTATAATATAAAGATTACTTTATTAATTATTAACTTATAAAAAATTATATAAATCCTTAATATTACCTTTAAGTCTTCTTTACTATAGGTTATAATTAACCTTTAGTAAAAGCTTTATTAATATCTTTTAATTAAGCTATATAAATTTATTAACCTCTTTAATAAAAAAAAGGCCTTTAAGCTACCCTTTTATTAAAGCTAGCTTAATTACTATATCTAGCTAGTTAAAGATATAAATAAATATAACTTAAACTTACCTTAAGGCTTATTATATAATATACTATAAAACTACCTCTTTAAGATCTAGTATTAAATTATTAAGTTAATAAATAAAGGTTAAATCTATACTAGCTCTTTTTTAATAACTACCTTTATTTTATTTATTAAAAAGGCTAAAGGTAGTTAAAGGTTTTATATTAATTACTATACCTTAAATAAAATTATAATATAAGATTATTATCTTTTACCTTTAATAAAAAAAACCCTTTATTTTTTTTAAAAGCTTATTAATTTATAAAGTTAAATATTAAGTTAGCTTTTTATTAATTATAAATTATAAAAAAAAAAGAATACTTTATTATATTTTAAATCTAGTTTAAACTTTTTAAGTAGTTTATTATTTTTTTTAATTTAATTAATATATTTATTACTTTTTAATAATATATTAATAAAATATTAAAGAATACCTTTAGTAATTTTATTATAGCTTACTTTAATAATATTTTAATATATTTTAATAAAAGCTATAAAGACTATATATATAAGGTTAAGGCTACTTTATATAAGCTTATAAAAGCTAGCTTAAATATTAATATTAATAAGTATATTTTTATAATAAAAAAAGTTAAGTACTTAAGTTATATTATTTAAGTAAGTAAGTATATTTACTTTAATTTTAAAAAGATTATTATAATTAAAGACTAAAAACCCTTTATATAGGTTAAAGGTATTTAAAGCTTTTTAAGCTTTATTAATTTTTATTATAAATTTATCTTTAACTTTATATAAATTATTAAGCTTTTTATATAACTTACTTAAAAAAATATTTTATTTACTTAAGATAATAAAGTTAATATAGCCTTTAATATACTTAAAATTATTTTTATTTTATATTTAGTTTTAACTTAATAAGATTTTAAAAAAGATATAGTTTTAAAAGTAAATTTATTTAAATAAGCCTTAAGGGGGTGCTTTTTTTTATTTAATAAAAATAATATTTTATACTTAATTATATATTATTTTACCTTTTTTTCTTTAATAAAATAAAATTATATTATTTATAATAAAAAGCTTTTTATTATTATCTCTTATTTAAATACTTAAGAGACTAAATTATAAAGTATAGCTTACCTTTTTTATATATATATTAATTATAAAAACTTAAAGTACTTCCTTTACCTTTAATTAATCTTTAAGTAATAAGCTTATTAAATTAAATTTTTTTTTAATTTAATTATTACTTTTAATTTTATTTTAAATTATAAATAAAGTAGCTTAATACTTTTTTATATTAATAATTAAATAAAGCTAAAAAGCCTTAAGTAAATTAAGTCTTTTTATTTTTAAATATCTTTATAATTATAATATAAAACTTAATTAAAGATAAGCTAACCTTATCTTTATTTATTTTTATTAAAGATAATACTTTTTTTTTAATTAATATTACTTTATTTTAAAATATTTATTTTTAAAAGCTTTAAAATTAAAGTATAGCTAAAGATATATTTTATAATTAATAATTAATAATTATATATAATAATTTATAAAAGTTCTTTAAAAAAGTAATAATTAAAAAGTAAATAAAGGATTATAATATTAATACTTAAGATATATTTATATATTAAGGCTGCCTTTAGCTTTTAAATTAAAAACCTTTTATTATTATTATTATTTAATATATATATAACTCTTTTATAATAAAATACTTAAAAAAAATATTACTTTTTACTTACTTTAATATTTTTATTATTAAGATAGTATATTATAGTCTATAGTATAGTTTATTTATAATTATTATTACTATAGTAATTATATATTATATAAATAATATTAAAGCTTTTTATAATTATTTTTTATTATAAATAAATTTTAAAAATAAATCTTTATAAACTTTATAATAAATCTTTTAATATAGATTAATAATAATTTAAATTTTTTTATAATTATTATAAGTAAATTATTAAAATATATTTAACTAAAGGTAATATACTTAATATTAATAAAGGCCTATATATAATATTTTAAGGATTATTAATAATATTTTTATAAATTCTTTTTTTAAATTATTAATAATAAAAAATTAAATTAAGTAAGATATTTTTAAATAATATTTTATAAATTAATTAAAGTTAAGTAACTCTTTTTTATAGTTTACTACCTTTAAATTAATAATAATATAAAGTAAGTTAATTAAAAGGTTTAAGTTATTTTATATACTATAATCTTTTTTATATAATATAATTAACTTAAGTATTTATTAACTTACTAGCTTGCCTTTAATAAATAAAACTTATTAATATTAAATATAAGCTTAAATAACCTTTTTAATAAATTTAATATTAACCTTATTTAATAAGTAAATATATTTATAATAAGTATTACTTTTTTAAAAAGTAAGGTAATAATATTCTTTTATTACTTTAAAAAAGGTATAAAGCTTATTTAAGCTATAATAGCCTTTACTTAATAATATTATTAAAAAAATATTAACTATAGTTAATATTTAATAAAGTATTATTAAATTAATAATAAAGTATAATTATTATTATAATATATAAAAATAAACTACTTTAATAAAAAATTTAATTAATTATATATAAAATATATTATTATAATAATCTTTTTTTTTATTATAAAGCTAGATATCTTTAATAATATTTACTTTATCTTTTATATAAACTTTATAAAAAGAGTTATTTATAACCTACTGCTTTTTTAAGTCTTATTAAACTTTAAGCTAGGCTTAGTCTAGGTATACTTAAAGGATTAAGTAAAGTTAATAAAGGAATATATAGTAAAATATATACTAGTTATTAAGAATTATTATAGCTATAAATAAAAGTGCTAGGTATTAATTAAATAAGCAGGCTATAATATATTTATATAAAAATTATTAAAATAATTTTAAAATACTATAATATTAAATTAATTTAAAGTAGCTTAAGGTAGTATAATATAAATTAATAAATTTATTTTCTTTAAGTATTATACTTTAAACTTAAATTAATTATAATAAAATAATACTATAAATAATATTAAGTATAATAATACTACTTTTTTAATAATATATTAAAAAGTATAATAAAGGTAAAAGAATACTATATATACTTTTATTATATTATAAAAAGTAAATTAAAAGTAGGTTTATTATTACTATTATTTTTAATAAGTAAAAGTAATATTAATATAATAAGTATTAAAGCTTATTTAACTATATAAAGAAATATTTATATTATATTAAGTATTAATATAATTTTATATTATCTTAATATAAATATAATTAATAATATTAATATTAATAGGTATTAATTATTATAAAGCTATATTACTTTAGCTTATTAATATTAAGCCTCCTCCTTTAATATATAAAACTTATTTTTTTTTTATTTTTATTATTTAAAAATAATAAAAAAGGAAGTTATTATTAAAAAAGGGGTAAGGCAAGCTTATTATACTATTACCTTAATTATTATTTATAATTATTATAATGCCTGTCTAGGCTTAGTAAGGTATAGAATATTTTTTAGTTATTAATATAAGTTTTAATAATATTTTTTTTAAAGGTATTATTAAACTTTTTAAAATAATATTATAAAAGGTTAATAATATTTATTATAAGGTTAATAAATTATAAACTTATATTAAGTATAGTATTAAAGATATTAATAGCTTATATTATTTATTATTTTTATTTAAGTATTTTAATATTATTTTTAGTTAAGATTATTATATTACTTTCTTTAATTATAAATAATATATTATTTATTAAAATAATAAAAGTATTAAAGGTATAAGTAAAATAAGGCTAGATAAGACTTAATTAAGTAATAATAAGTATTTTTATTTATATTTACTTAAGTATTATAAACTTAATAAATATCTTTACTTTAATATTTTTTATATTTTTAACCTTTATAATAATAAATACTAAAATATACCTACCTTATATAGTAATATACTATAGGTTATATAGTGCTTATTATAAAGTTAGGGTTATTATTAATTAACTCTTAATTTAAGAATAAGATTAATACTTAATAAAATAAGTTTAATAATTATAATTATAATTAAAGATATATTTATTTATTTTATTATTATTTATTAATTACTTAATATATAAATAATAAAGATAATTAATTTATATTAAAGGCTATATATTTTTATTATTAAAATTTCTCTTTATTAAATAAGGGTTAATAGCCCTTTAGTATTTTTACTATATATTAATATTAAATTAATACTTAAGGATACTATATTTATAATAAGTTTATTATTAATTATTATATTAATTAATATTAATTACTATATAAAGAATAAAAAATATATTATTATATTAAGAATAAAGGTTATAATTATTAATTAAGTATTTTTATAAAGGTAAAAAGGTAAGATAATAAGCTTTTTTAAAAAATTTAAACTTTAAAATAATAAGGTTATAAAAATATAAATAAAGCTATTTTATATAGTAAAAGGGCAGGGCAATCTTTATTAAATTTAATTAAAATATATACTTATATCTTTATATATATTATAATATTATAATAAATATAAGTTATAAGGCCTGCTTAATTTAAAAGACCTTATTATTAATAAAGATATTATTTATTAATTATATAATTCTTTTTTTTATTTTTTATAAATAAAAGATTTATTTAAAAACTTTTTAAAAATAATATAAAAAAAAGGAGGGTATATTATAAACTTAAGCTTTACTTAAGCCTTATATAACCTAAGCTTTATAAAGGCTTAGCCCTTACTTAAGGTATTACTAGCTTAAGCTTTATAAAAGCCTAGCCTTTTTTTAAGGTATACCTATTCTATAGGTATATAACTAGTAATAAAGAAATATAAAGATATAAAGACTTTTCTTTCTTTAAGTATAATAATACTGCTGCCACAGCAGCTCACTGCCCTCCTGCAGGGGAAGTTTAGCTTAATGAATTATTAGGCTATATTTAGCCTTAATTTACTAACTAGTCTTTACTAATCAGCCTCCTTTACTATAGCCAGGCCTAATTAATTAGCCTAATTAATAATAAAGCTTAGTCTTTTCTTTATAACTTTAGCCCTTTTTTAATTATAAAGCCTTTAAAAAGTATAAAAAGAAAATAGCTCTTTAAGCTTTAATTTAATAATATAACTTATTATTACTGCCTCTTACTTAACTTTTTTATTTTATTATATTTTAAAGCTTTTTTATTATAAATTACTTAAAAAAGTAATAATAATAAAAACCTATAGTAATACTATAAAACCTATATTTATAATATTATAAAACCCCTTTAAGTTTATAAAAAAAGATAAAAACCTTTTTTAACTTAAAAAAAAAGATATAAAAGCCTTACTTAATAAATAAAATATTTAATGCCTTTATAATAATATTAAAAAGGCTTAAGATAAAATAACTTAATTAAAATAGCTTAAAGAATTAAAAATACTTTAAAAATAAATAAAAAAGCTTTATATTAAACTTTAAGATAAAAAAAGCTTTTTTAAATTAAAGAAAAAAAAGTATTAAAAAGTTAATAACTTTTTTAAAAAAAGTAAAAAGAAAATTAAAGTTAAAAATATATAGTATATAATAATTAAAGTAGACTTATATCTTTAAAATAAATAGTTAAGTAATTTATAATACTTTTTTAAAAATACTCTTTATAAATATAAAAAAGACTTTTATAAAGTTTTTTATATCTTTAATAATATAAATAATAAAGCTTATATAAAATAAAAATATTACTTTAATAAATAGACTTTATAATAAAAAAAAGATTATAAAAAAGATTAAAAATACTTTAAAGAATAAAGTAATAAGTTACTTAAAGACTTTATTTATTAAAAGCTTATTTTATTTTCTACTTTTTATAAAGCTTATTAATAAAAAAACTAATCTTTTTATAAATTTTATATTTATTTAAACTTATTAAAAAAACAATTTCCTCCCCTTAATAAAAAAAACCATGCCTTAACCTATTATAACTAACTCCTCCCCTCTTTTTAAAACTATATTAAAAAGTAAAGTAACTACTTTTTAAAAATTTATAAAAAAATTATCTCTTTAATAATAAAGTATTAAGATAATTTTTATTATATAGCCTTAAAGTAAAAGGTTAAAGACTTTTTTTATATATAAAGAAAAAAGCCTTATTAATAATACCTTAATAACTAATTATTAAACCTTAACTATATCTTAATTAAAGCTAAGCTTTATAATAAAAATAAAGATAAGAACCTAAAGGGTATTTATTTTATTTATAAAGCCTTAAGCTATTATATAAATTATTATTTTAATTAGGTTAATAAATAAAATTAAAAAAATAAAAAATAACTAAAGTAATTACCCTTACTATAGTTAATAATAAAAATACTAAGGTAAAAAGATACTTTAATACTTTAGCTATAATAAAAAACTTAAACTTTATTAAGTTTTATATAGACCTAGATAATAGCAGCAAGGTTAACCTTATTAATATATAATTTATAAAAAAGCAAGACTACTAGCAAGTCTTAATTAAGAGTATAAGACTTAAAGTCCTTAACAACCTAACTATTTTATATTATAATACTTAAGCTATCTTTATTAACTTTATAAACTTAAAAAAGACTACTTAATATTTTACTTATTATTGCCTTAATATTAACTATAATCTATATCTTTATAAAGCCTTAATACTTTTAAAGATACTAACCTTAATTAATAAAAAAATCTACTTTATGCTTTAAAATTAAAGGTAATAGTTTAAGCTAAACTAAAAGTAGATTAAAGTTATATAACTTTATAAATTCTAAAAAGCTTATAAATAAATAGCTTATATTTACTTAATTATAGCTATATTAAATAGCTTTCTTTTACTTAATAAAAATAAAGAGATAAGGCCTTAAGACCTTAGTAATATCTTTATTAAACTCTTTAACTTTATAAAAATATTTAACCTTAAAAAATCAAGTATTTTACCTCTTTATTAATTAAGTAACTATATAATTAACCTACTTTTAAATATAAAACCACTTTATAAATCTATTTACTCTTTATTTTTTAAAAAGCTAGAAAAACTTTAAGAATACCTTAAAGAAAACCTTAAAAAAAAAAGATTTAATTATTATAAAGTCTTATTAATATATTAATCTTTTTTATATTAAAGAAAGATAAGACCCTTTATTTTTATATTAATTATTAAAGCCTTAATAAAGTAATAAAAAAAATCACTACCTTTTTTTTTTAATTTTAAAAATCTTAAACTATATTTTTAATATAAAATATTTTATAAAGATTAATATTAAAAATACCTATTATTATATTTAAATTAAAAAAAGAAATAAGTAAAAAATAATATTTTAAATATAATATAAATATTATAAATACTTTATAATACCCTTTAAACTTATTAATACCCTTACTATATTTTAATACTATATTTATAAAGTACTATATAAGCTATTAAATACTATTTATATAATATACTTAAATAATATTCTTATCTTTTTAAAGATTTATAATAAATATATTAACTATATTAAGCAAGTTTTTAAATAATTATAAAAAGTAAAGCTATATATAAAGCCTTTAAAATATATATTTTATTAAGATTAAGTTAAGTTCTTTAAGTTTATCTTATTAAATAAAGGCATCTTAATAAACCTTTAATAAGTAAAGACTATTACAACCTAAAAGCCCCCTTAAAGCTATAAAGAGATATAAGTCTTCTTTAAGTTTTATAACTTTTATTAATATTTTATTAAAGATTACTTAAAGATAATAGCCTTTTTTATAACCTTGCTTAAAAATAATAAAAAAAAAAAAAAGCTTGGGTTTTTTTAGCTAGATCTTAAGGTAATAAAGGTATTTTATTAACTTAAGGATGCTTTTTAAATAATACTTTTTTTATAATATTTTAACCTATAGCTATAAGTTTAAATAAAGATTAATACTTTTAGGTTTATAATAATTAATATACTTTTTTAACTTAATAAAAAAAAAAGGTATTACTTAATAACTTTTTAATTAAGGAAGTTTAATAAAGTTAAACTTAACTATAAAATGCTAGATTAAGAAATATTTATAATTATTAAGTTATTTAAATACTAGTAATATTATATTAAAGAGGTAAAGAACCTTATAAAGGTCTTATTAAACTATAAAAACCTATAAATATTTATATACTAGTTAAAGTTATTAAAAAAGCAGGCAAGATAGTATATATACCTTACCTTTTTTAACTTTATTATTAAATATAAGCTAAAGAAAAGTAACTTTATTAATACTTTATTAAAAAAACTAGATTATAAAACCTTAATATTAAAGAATAAAAAGCTATTACTTAACCTTAAGAAAAAGCTTACTTTAATATAAAGTATTACTATAGTATTAATATATTATAAAGGGTATAATAAAAAATTAAAAATAATTAAAAAGGCTTATATTCTTAGCTAGTTTAAGTATAATAAAATATCTTTATAAAGTAAGATGCTTAAGGCTTGTAATTAATATAATAAAATATCTTTAATAAGTAAGATACCTTAAGTTAAAGGGTTAAAAAGTATAACCCCTTTAATTCTTAAATAGTTAGTTAATTAAGCTAAAGGGATACCTTATTATAAAAAGCTTTTTCTTAAAGAATTAATTAAAATAATACTTTATAAAAAAGTAGTATATAAAGAAAAGGCTTCTTAATTATTATTATTTTTTATTAAAGACTTTTAAATAAAAGACTTAAAAATATAATACTAAATTATTAAAAAAGTAATAATAAGGCTATACTAAAGGATTAATACTTGGTTAATAAATATAAAAAGTATTTTATAGTATTATAACTATATTTTTATATTAAAAAGGAGTGTAAAGGATAAGATAATTAATCTTTATTATAATAATCCTTTAGCTAGGCACTTTAATATAATATAAACCTTTAATTTTATTTAAAAAAAGTTTTTTTAATTATTTATAAATAAAAATATAAAAAAGTATATATAAATCTATAGGCTTTATTAAAAAAGTATACTTAAAAAGTATAAGCTATATAGCAAGCTTAAATCTTTATTACTTTTTTTATAACTTTAAGAAAAGGTCTTAATAAACTTTATTATAGGCCTGCCCTTTACTCTCTTTAAGATTAAAAAAGTTAATATAATTTTAATTATTATAGATTAATTTATAAAGTATTTACTATACTTTCTTATTAATAATATTATTATTATAGCAGACTTTATAATATTATTCTATAGCTAAATAAAAATAATCTTTAGCTTTATATAAAGAATTATAAATAATTAAAGCTTAATATTTATAAATAAATTTTAATTAAAGCTTTACTATATATTAAAAATAATATAAAGGCTATTTATAGTATTTTACCCTTAAATTAATAAGTAAATAAAATAAATAAATTAAATTATTAAGCATTATTTTTATTACTTTATTAATAAAGAATAAGCAATATAGCCCTACCTGCTAGTATTAACTTAATACTATTTAAATATAATATAAAATATTATTATTAAAATATCTCTTTTTATAGCCTTTATAGGTATAAACCTTAATTTTTATATTTAAGACCTTAATAATAAGGATACTATTTATAAAAAGAAGGTATTAAATATAAGATAATATATTAAAAAGCTAAAAGAAATATATAAGTAATTAAAGATTTAATAATAAATTATAGTTAAAAAGTAGGTATTTTATTATAATAAAAAGTATAAACCCTTTAAGCTAAATATAAAAGACTTTATTATATTATTAATTAAAAACCTTAAAGTTAAGGAAAAAAAGAAAAAACTTATACTTAAATATATAAGGCCTTTTTATATTATTGCTTAATTTAATAAATAAGCCTATAGACTTATACTACTTAAAAAATATTTAAGTATTTATAATATCTTTTATATTAGCCTCTTTAAGTTATAAAGACTTAAAGAAAAAAGCTTAGCTAAACCTTTAATAATGCTTAACCTAAATAACCTTAAAGAATAATAAAAAGTAAAAGAGGTTAAGGATAATAAAAAAATAAAAAAAAAAGTTTATTATTTTATTAAATAAGCTAGGTAGCCTATAGAATATAATTAATAAGTTTATAAAGATAATATAAATACTCTTGCCTTAATTAAAAGATTTTATATAAGCTAAGTTAAAAAAAAGTAAAAAAAAAAAGCATAATACTAGTAATACTTAAAAAAATCTAGCTATATTAATAATAATAAAGTAATTAATAATAAAGGCTTATATATAAAGCTTTAACTATAAAAAGGAAAATACTTAAAAAGCTTAAATAAATCTATAATAACCTTAACTTAATAACTAAGATATTAAATAAGCACCTTTAAGTCTAGTAATAAATTAAATAGCTAGGTATAGTCTATAAGGTTTACTACCTTTATTATTAAAATACCTTTAATTACCTTAAATATACTATAAAGGGCAACTTATTAAAGAATATAATTTAAGTCTTTAAAAAAAAGGCAATAAAGTTAATAAAATTTAGTCTATATAGCAAGATTTTAATTAAAAATAGTTATTATTTAAATCTTTAATAATATAAAAGCTTAATAATAATAATATTAATTAAATAAAACCTTAAGGCCTAGCCTATATATAAAAAAAGGAATATATAGTATAAAATAAAGGTATTTTTATAAAGCAAGGGCTTGTTATTATAAAATAAAATAAAGATAAATACTTTAACTTTTAATTAAACTCTTTTTTAAATCTAAAAGGCTATATTTAAATTAATATATTTAATTAAGGTAATTAAAAACAGTATAAAGATTATATACTACTGCTATAAAACTTTATTATATTATATAAAAATAAGCTATATATATAGTATCCTTTACTTTAAAAGGTTAAAAACTATTGCCTAGCTTATTATACTAATTATTAAAGAGGTTAAGCTATTGCTTAAGTTAAAAAGCAGCCTGCTATAATAATATAAAAAGATTAATTAATAATTAACTAAAGTTTTTTAAAAAAAAAAAAGTAAAAAGATTATAAATAAGGTATAATTATTATTTTACTTAATATAAGCTTTATACTATATAAAAGCAATATTAAATTAAAAATAATAAACCTATATAATAATTATAAAGAATCTTTAAAGAGATATTAATATATTTAAGGTATTAAGTAGGTTATAAGACTTTTTTATACTTAAGGCATTATTAAAAAAGATAAAAAACTTAAAAGACTATAAAAAAAGCCTTTCTCTTTTTATATTATTAAAAATACTATAAAATAAATAAATATAAAGACTTAGTTAACTAAATATAATAAATAAAGGTACTTTATATAAAGCCTATACTAATTAATATAATAACTTATATAAATAAAGCATTATAAATAAAAAAACTATTAATACTTAAAGAAAGGGCCCTTAAGAGGGCCTTTATAACTAGATTAATACTATATCCCCTTTATATAATAATTAAGATAATTACTATAAAGAGGGGGAATAATATAATAATATTATTACTATAGTAGCTTACTGCCTTTTTATAAAGGAAGTTTAACTTAATAAATTATTAAGCTATATTTAGCCTTAATTTACTAACTAGTCTTTATTAATCAGCCTTTTTTACTATAGCTAGGCTTAATTAATTAGCTTAATTAATAATAAGGCTTAATCTTTTCTCTATAGCTTTAGCCCCTTTTTAACTATAAAGCCCTTAAAGAGTATAAAAAGAAAATAGCTCCTTAAGCTTTAATCTAGTAATATAACTTATTATTGCTGCCTCCTACCTAACTCTTCTATTTTATTATATTAAATATATAAATTTATATTAAAATACTTATTTATAATTACTATAAGGCTAGTTCTTTTTTAGTACTTTTATATAAATAAATAGTAAATAAGCTAATTAATAACCTTATAGTGCTTTAGTCTTAAATTAATAATATATTTTATTAATATAGTTATTAAGGGATAATCAAGGCCGCGGCAAGATAGTAGTGCAGTCCCTATACCTTAATAAAGAGAAACCCTAGCCTTAAGCCTTTAATCTTAAGCTAAAAAAAGAAATATATTTATAAAAGGCTAGTTAATTAAATAAAAAGCTAAAAAAAGGTTAAAGATTAATATAATTATTATACTATCTTTATATTTAATAATAACTTTAAATTATTTTATAAAAGGTTAATAACTATATATTATTTATTATATTTTATACTTTTTTACTTTTTTTTATAATCTTTATCTTTAATAAATTAATCTCTTTACCTTTATAAAAGTAAAAGGATTATTAAAAATAAAATAATAAAAAACTTAAGTATATTATTTATATAAATTATTAATAAAAAGTTAATAAATATATAGCTAGAACTTAAAAATATTACTTTTTAAAATAAAGATATTATAATTAAAAAACCTTAGTTTATAAAGATAAAGGAGTATAATAATTTATTTTTTTTAAAGCTATAAGCCTTTACTTTAAAAATAATAAATTAATAAAAAAAATATAAAATAATTAAGTATTTTATATTTAATTAAAATAAAAAAGCTTTAAACTTTAAACTTATCTTTATAATTTAAAAAAAACTTAAAAAAAAGTAAACTTATAGCTTAATATAAATTAAGCTTTAATTACTTAACTTAAAGTTTAAAAAAAAGTTATAAATAAAACTTTAAATATATATTATAAACTTTAAAAAGTATTTCTAGCTTAATAAAGATAAGTTTAATAATAAAGTTTATAAAGTTTAATATATAAATAATTATTTAAAAAATAATATAAAGCTATAATAAACCTTTTACTTTAATTAAAAATATAAAAAAGTATTTAATTAAATTATATATAATTAATACCTTAAGTAATATAAAGATAATATTATAAAAAAAATTATTTATACTTTAAAAATAATAATAAAGCTAAATACTTTTTATTAATAAAATTATAAAACCTTTTTAAGATTTTTTTTATATTTTAAAACCTTTATTAATAAAACTTTTAAAAAAATATTAAATATATTTAAAATCCTTTAAGTAATTAATAAATATAACTTTTAAATTAAAAAAAACTTAATTAATATTAAACTACTTATTATATAGCAAGAGCTTTATAATATAAATATAAAAGCTAAGGTAATAATAAGTAATAATATAGGCTTAAAGCTAGCCTATAGTAAAAAAAGTAATAATAAAATATAAATAATTACTTTAAATTATTAATTATTATAAATTAAAAATATAAAAAAAAACTTAATAAAAAGCTAGTAATAATTTTTTAATATTTTTAAAAATAAAAAAAAATATATAATTTATATTATTAAAGTATTAAAAATATAAAAAAGTTTATTTATAATATTATTATAAAGTAAAAGATTATATAAAGTATAAAAGTAATTTATATATTATAAAAAGGTATAATAACTTAATCTATATATTTATAAAAGTTAATATAATATTAATAATTAAAAAAGCTTAAAATAAAGACTTTAATATTATTAAAAATAAAAATATTAAATTAATAATAAAGATTATAAAAAGAGAAATATTAATAATAAGATTTATAAAGTTATAGCTAGATTATAATTAAAGAAAAGTAAAGACTATACTAGACTTTAAAAGTAACTTAAATATATTAAATAAAAAGCTATTATTAAAAAAAATAAAAATCTTACTTTATAATAATAAAATAATTAAAAAGTTCTTAAGCTTAAATATAAAAATCTTAAAAAAGGTATTAATTATTATAAAGCTAGTTAATAATTAAAAAGTAATTAAAAAGTTTTTAATTTTTTTTATAATTATAAAAATAATAAATAATATTATTTTAAATAATTTATAATTTAAAATAATAAATTTAATTATACTTTAAAAAAAAAGAAATAATACTTTAAGTTAATAAAAAAGACCTTTAAGTTAATAATATTATAAAAATAAATTAAAAAGTAATATAAAAAAGTAAAGATTAAAATAATTATTATTAATATAATAAAAAAGTATTTTAACTTAAGCCTAGATTAAAATAAGCTAAAGATTTATCATAATTAATTAATAAAAAAGTTATTACTTAAGTATTAAAAATATATAAAGGTATTTTTAAAAAAAAAGCTATAAAATTAATATTTTTAAAAAGATTAATATACTTAATAAACTTAAAGTTAAATATAAAGCTATTATAAAGACTTATTTACTCTTTAGTAAAGATTAAGCTAAAGATTCTTTATAACTATATTTAAATAATTTTAATAAAAGGTTAAATTAAAAGATTAAATAATCTAGCAAGTGCTTTAATATTATTTATACTTAAGAAAATAAGTAAATTAAGATTATATATTAATTATTATAAAATTAATTAAATAATTTAAAAAAACTATATATTTATTTTATTAATATATAAAATTATAAATTAACTTTAAGGTATTAAGATATATATAAAGCTTAATTTAAAAAATATATACTATTAACTATATATTTATAAAAAAAAAAATAATATTTTATTATTACTATAGTTACTTTAAATATTAAGTATTACTTTTTAAATTAATAAATACCTTAATTATATTTTAAAGCTATATTAATAATATATTAATAAGCTATATAGACTATTTTTATATTATATACTTAAATAATATTTTAATATATAGTAATAACTTAAAAAAGTATAAGCAGTATATAAATAATATATTAAAAAGATTTAAGATATATAGGTTATATATAAACCTATAGAAGTATAAGTTTAATATAATATTTATATTATACCTTAAGTTTATAATTAAATTAGATAAAGTATATATAAAGTATAAGTATATTAAAGTAATAGTATAATAATAAATACTTAATAATATAAAAAAAAATTTATTTTTAAGCTTTATTAAATTTTATAAATATTTTATTAAAAACTATAATAAGATTATAGCGCCCTTTATAAATAAAATAAAAAAATAATATAAAAAAATCTTTAAGCTTAATATTAATAAGCTAGCTATATTTAAAAAGCTATAAAGTAAGTTTTTAAAAAAACTTATATTAATATATTTTAATCTTATAATAAGGCTATATATTAAGATTAATATATTAAACTTTATAATTAATATAATATTAATATAGTAATAAAAAGATAATTAATACTTTATTATATACCTTTTATAAAAATTATTAAATATAAAGCATTACTATATTATTAAAGATAGGGGTTATAGAGGAGAGTAAGAAGGCATAAGATACAATAGGTAGTATATAGCTATTAGCCTCCTGTAAGATAGCTATAAGGCTATTGCTAAATATAGGGGTGGTATAGTAATTGTATTAATCTTTAACCTCCTTCTAGCTTTTTATTTAATTAATTAGCCTTTTATAGATATATTTCCTCTTCTAGCTTAAGATTAAAGGCTTAAGGCTAGGGTTTTTTTTTACTAGGGCATAGGGCCTGCGCTATTATCTTACTATAGCCTTAATTACCCCTTAATAAATTGCCCCCTTTTTTATAGTAATATCCTTATTATTATTTTATAAAATAGCTTTTTTCTTCTTTATTATTAATCTTTAGTAATATTATTATATAGTTATTACTTCCTTACTTTTTTAATACTTTATAATATTAGCCTGTCTCCTTTAGCCTTATCTTTTTTTTAGCCTTATCTTTATTAAGTAATAGCCTCCCTTTTCTAGCTATAGCCCTTAAGTATACCCCTTTTTTAAGAGCATTAACCTAGCGCTGCCTTACCTTAAGTTTACTACTGCCTTGCTTTAACCTTTTTATAGCTTTCCTCTTAAATAATATCTTACTTTAGCTATAGTCTATAGGTATGCCTTTCTTTTAAAAGTGCTACTTTAATACTACTATCTTACTATAGTCTAGCCTTAACTTTTATATTATACTTTTTTTATAATAAGTTATTTATAAAGTTAAAGTAATATATTTATATATTCTCTTTATTTAAATAATCTTTTTACTTAATATAGTAAAGTTATTTATAGCTATAGTATTTATAGTTAATAATATCTTTAATTTTAAATATCTCTTTAATAAAGAAAGGGTAATCTATTAGCTTAATTAGTATATTATCCTTACTATAAAACTTTTTAAGGTTTATAATATTAAAGATATTATATATCTATATTAATAATAATAATTATAGTTTATAAATAAGGCTGTTAATCTTAATAATTCTTTTAATCTAGTAAGGTCTTATATACTTCTTTATTAACTTTTTATTAAGTTAATATAGGTTTAAGTGCTTAATAAAGATAAAAACCTAATTACTAACTTTAAATAATTTTATTATATAGCCTTTATTATATTACTTATTATATAACTTATTAATATTTTATAGTATTTTTATAGTATACTTTTTTATATTAATTATTTTATTAATCTTATTTAAGGCAGTTTAGTTTATATAGTTAAGTTTAATTTTATAAATCTTTAGTATAGCTAAGTTATATTTTAAAAGTAGGAATGCAGGTGTTTTATTAATAGTTAAGTGCTTGGCAGTATTATATATAAACTTAGTAAATAGTAACTATTTAACCTAATCTAGCTAGTCTTTATTATAAAAGGCCTATAGATAGTGCTTAAGGTTTTAATTTTGCTATTTAGTCTAGCTATCTATCTAAGGGTAGAATGCTATATTAAGTTACTATTTATAATTAATAAGATAGTAAAAGGATTGCTAGAAAGCATTTATAAATATACTATCTTTATTAAAAATAATTCTTTTTAGTATACTATAAGGTTAGAAGATATAATATAAGAACTTTATTATAAGTCCTTTATTAATAATATCCTTTAAGTATAGTATATAAATAGTATACTTTATAAAATAATTTATTATTATAAATACTAAATTATATATTTATTTCTTATAGACTACTTTAAGCAGCTTTATAATAAAATCTATTATAATCTCTTTCTATAGTCCTATAGGTATTAATAATATAGTTAACTTACTATATAGTAAATAGTATCTTACTTTACTTATTTAATAAATTATATATATATTAATATATCTCTTTATATTAATTTATAAACCTTTTTAATAATAGGTTTTAGTAATTCTTATTAAAGTCTTATTAACTCTTTAGTGCCTAGCTATTAGGTTATTATAGAATAGTATTAAAATCTCTTTTTTTATATTAAAAAAGATAAATACTTACCCTTTATAATAAAGTAGTTAATTATTACTAACTATCTAGTTACATGTATAATTCTTATTAATAGCATTATACTTAACTACTTTTATTAACTTTAACTTTTTAATTAAGGCATCCCTTTTTTATATTAAAAAAAAGGCCTTTATAAATATCTTGCAATCTTTTTATAATATTATAGCAGTACTTTTATAAACTACTTACTTATTTATAATTAGAATCCTTAAAGATATATACTAAAGGCAGGCTATTTACTTAATTATAATTAAAACCTTCTTAACTTAAAGAATTAATATTAATAATAACCTAGTATTTAAGTTATATTTAAGTCCTAAGGGTGTATAACTACCTATAATCCCCTTTAGTATAGCTATACTAGCCCTATAGGTGCCTTTAAAATTATAATTATTATAACTAACTGCTAAGAATTATTTTATAAATATAGTTAAGTAGCTACTATCTAGCTGCTTTTTTTCTTCTCCTTTATTATAGTAGTTTAATCTTTTAAAAAGTATATCTATAGGATTCTTTTTCTTTAAATAATACTTAATTATAAAATTATATAGTAATAATATCTTTAATTAAGCAACTTGCTTAGCTATTAACTTCTTCTTACCTATAAGGTAGCTATAGTTTAAGTAGTCTGTAATAACCTGCATTAAGTATTTTAAGTAAGCTATATAGTATCTTTATATTATAAAAGCCTTTATAATAATAAGTATTTTAATATTTAATATTATATAGTAATGCTTTATATTTAATAACTTTTATAAAAGGTATATAATAAGGTGCTAGTTATCTCTTTATTACTATATTAATATTATATTAATTATAAAGTTTAAGGCATTAATCTTAATATATAGCCTTACTATAGGGTTAAAATATATTAATATAAGTTCTTTTAAAAACTTGCTTTATAGCTCTTTAAATATAGCTAGCTTATTAATATTAAGCTTAAAGGTTCCTTTATATTATCCTTTTATTTTATTTATAAAGGGCGCTATAATCTTATTATAGTTCTTAATAAAATATCTATAAAATTTAATAAAGCTTAAGAATAAAAGAATTTCTTTTATACTATTAAGTACCTGTTACTATATTACTGCCTTAATATATTTATACTTTATATATACCTTATTTAATTTAATTATAAACTTAAGGTATAATATAAATATTGTATTAAACTTGCACTTCTATAGGTTTATATATAACCTATATATCTTTAATCTTTCTAGCATGCTGTTTATATACTGCTTATACTTTTTTAAGTTATTGCTATATATTAAGATATTATTTAAATATATAATATAGAAATAGTCTATATAGCTTATTAATATATTATTAATATAGCTTTAAAATATAGCTAAGGTGTTTATTAACCTAAAGGGTAGTACTTAATATTTAAAGTAGCTATAGTAATAGTAAAATGCTATTTTTTATTTATCTTTTTTATAAATATATAGCTAGTAGTATATATTTTTTAAGTTAAGCTTTATATATACCTTAGTGCCTTAAAGCTAATCTATAATCTTATATATTAATAAAATAAGTATATAGTTTTTTTAAGTTATTTAGTTAATTTTATAATAGTTAATATATAGTTATAACTTGCCTTTTTTCTTAAGTATGAATAATATTAAGGCGCTTGCTAGGCTGTTTAATCTCTTAATCTAACCTCTTGCTAAAGCTATTTAAATATAATTATAAAGAACCTTTAGCTTAATCTTTATTAAGGAGTAAATAAGTCTTTATAGTGGCTTTATATCTAGCTTTAAGTTTATTAAGTATATTAATCTTTTTAAAAGCGCTAGCTTTATAGCCTTTTTTTTTAAGAATACCTTTATATATTTTTAATATTTAAGTAGCAGCTTTTTTACTAGTTAGTTATTATAAGTCTTTAGCTTGTTTTAGTCTAGGCTTAAGTTAAAGCGCTTTTTTACTATATTAATAATAATTATCTTAATCCTTGCTTTTTTATATTACTTTCTAGCCTGCTTTTATAATACTGCTAACTTAAGGGTCTCCTTTATTAACTTAAAGTATTATTTCTTTTCTTTTTAAGCTATAACTAGGTTTATTATCTTAAACTATAGGCTGCTTAAGATAGTATTATTTATTATCTTTATAACTATAAAGGGAACTAGAAACCTTTTAGTTACTTTTTAATTATTAACTAACTCTATAATAATTAATGCCTTTCTTAAGATTTATATATTTAAGCTTAAGAATTCTTTAATTACCTTACTGCTATAAAGTAGGATTTTTATCCTTTTTAATAATAGCTTTTTATTTAATATATTTAAGTTACTCTTAAAGTCTAGTATAGTCTTTACTCTTTTTTAACTACAACCTAGTTATAACTTTATAAATCTTATTATTAATATTCTTCTTTTTATAACCTTTACTACTAGTTTAATATCTTTATTTTTTATAGCATTAAGGTCTTTATTTTAAGCTTTTTTAACTATTAATACTATATTAACTTTTATAAGTATATAGACTAGGTTATTATACCTTTTTATAGTATATAAGTTATTTTTATACCTTATATAATCTTTTACTTTATAATAATATTATAAATAAACTTCTTTATACTTTTAATACTTTAGTAATATAAATTATACTTTTTTCTTTATTTTTAAGAATGCTAAAAGGTTATTACTAGCTTCTTGCTAGGTTTTTTCTTTTATATCCTTAATTTATAGTAATTAATAATTTAAGGTAATTGCTTATACTTTATTATTACTTCCTTTACTATAGGCTGGCTTTAAGCCTGTATTATTACTTATTATTGCCTTAGCTCTTATACCTATACTATAAAGCTCTTGCTATATAGTAGGTAGTTTAATATTAATTAAGTTCTTTTTAATTTAAAAGTTATATTTATTAATTACTTAAAGGATTTTAAATATATTTAGTATTTTTTTAAAGATTTTATTAATAAAGGTTTTAAAATATAAAAAAAATCTTAAGAAGGTTTTATAATTTTATTAATAAAAGGTATTTAGCTTTATTATTGCTTTTAAGGTATAGGTGCCTTTTTTTATAATATTATCTTTATATTACTTAAGGTACTAGTTATATATAATTTAATTAAATGCCTTTTTATACTTTTAATTAAAATAAAGGGTTTATTATAGCTTTATATTACTTTTTAAGTAGTTATTTATATACTAGACTTTATAAGCTTTATTATTAAACTTATCTTTATTAAGCTAAAAATACTTTTTAAAGTTTATAATATATATCTAGAGTTTTATTTATAACTTTTCTTTAAACTTTAAGTTAAGTAGTTAAAGCTTAGTTTATATTAAGCTATAAGTTTACTTCTTTTTAAGTTCTTTTTAAGTTATAAAGATAGGTTTAAGGTCTAGAGCTTTTTTACTTTAATTAAATATAAAATACTTAATTATCCTATGCTTTTTTTATTAATTTACTACTTTTAAGGTAAGGGCTTATAGTTTTAAAAAAGATAAATTATTATACTCTTTTATCTTTATAAACTAGGGTTCTTTAATTATAATATCTTTATTTTAAAGGGTAATGCTCTTAAGTTCTAGCTATATACTTATTAACTCTTTATTAATAATTTATATAAATAATGTACTTAGGTTTCTTACTATCTTGCCCTTAATAATCCCCTTACCTTTATAAAGGTAAAGAGATTAATTTATTAAAGATAAAGGTTATAAAGGAGAGTAAGAAGGTATAAAATACAATAAGTAGTATATAGCTATTAACCTTTTATAAAATAACTATAAGGCTATTACTAAATATAAAGGTAGTATAGTAACTATATTAATCTTTAACCTCTTTTTAACTTTTTATTTAATTAATTAGCTTTTTATAAATATATTTCCTCTTCTAGCTTAAGATTAAGGGCTTAAGGCTAGGGTTTCTCCTTACTAAGGCACAGGGCCTGTGCTGCTATCTCGCTGCAGCCTTAATTACCCCCTAATAATATAATACTAAATATTAAAATACTTATTATTATAAAGGCCTTTATAATATAAAGATATTATATAGCTTATTTAAAATACTTAATATAAATTATTATAAATTACTTAAACTATAGCTACTTTATAAATAAAAAGAAGTTAATAATTAAGCAGGTTACTTAATTAAAAATATTATTATTATATAATTTTATAATTAAGTATTATTTAAAAAAAAGAATTTTATAAATATACTCTTTAAAAAATTAAACTATTATAATAAAAAAAAATTAAATAATAATTACTTAGCTATATTTATAAAATAATTCTTAATAATTAATTATAATAATTATAATTTTAAAGATATTTATAAAGCTAGTATAGCTATATTAAAAAAGATTATAAATAATTATATACCCTTAAGACCTAAATATAACTTAAATATTAAGTTATTATTAATATTAATTCCTTAAGTTAAGAGGGTTTTAATTATAATTAAGCAAGTAGCCTGCCTTTAATATATATTTTTAAAGATTTTAATTATAAATAAGTAAATAGTTTATAAAAGTATTATTATAATATTATAAAAAGATTATAAAATATTTATAAAGGCCTTTTTTTTAATATAAAAAAAAAATACTTTAATTAAAAAGTTAAAGTTAATAAAAATAATTAAGTATAATATTATTAATAAGAATTATATATATAATTAAATAATTAATAATAATTAACTACTTTATTATAAAGGGTAAGTATTTATCTTTTTTAATATAAAAAAAAGATTTTAATATTATTTTATAATAATTTAATAATTAAGTATTAAAAAGTTAATAAGACCTTAATAAAAATTATTAAAAATTATTATTAAAAAGGTTTATAAATTAATATAAAGAGATATATTAATATATATATAGTTTATTAAATAAGTAAAATAAAATATTATTTACTATATAGTAAGCTAGCTATATTATTAATACTTATAAAACTATAAAAAGAGATTATAATAAATTTTATTATAAAGCTACTTAAGGTAGTCTATAAGAAATAAATATATAATTTAATATTTATAATAATAAACTATTTTATAAAGTATATTATTTATATACTATACTTAAAGAATATTATTAATAAGAGATTTATAATAAAGTTTTTATATTATATTTTTTAACCTTATAATATATTAAAAAGAATTATTTTTAATAAAAGCAATATATTTATAAATACTTTTTAATAATCTTTTTATTACCTTATTAATTATAAATAATAACTTAATATAGTATTCTACCTTTAGATTAATAACTAGATTAAATAATAAAATTAAAACCTTAAGCACTATTTATAGGCTTTTTATAATAAAGACTAGCTAGATTAAGTTAAATAATTATTATTTATTAAGTTTATATATAATATTATTAAGTATTTAGTTATTAATAAAGTATTTATATTTTTACTTTTAAAATATAACCTAGCTATATTAAAGATTTATAAAATTAAACTTAACTATATAAATTAAATTACTTTAAATAAGATTAATAAAATAATTAATATAAAAAAATATATTATAAAAATACTATAAAATATTAATAAATTATATAATAAATAATATAATAAAGGCTATATAAAGAAATTATTTAAAGTTAGTAATTAAGTTTTTATCTTTATTAAGTACTTAAATCTATATTAACCTAGCAAGAAGTTAATAAAAAAGTATATAAGACTTTATTAAATTAAAGGAATTATTAAGATTAATAGCCTTATTTATAAACTATAATTATTATTATTAATATAAATATATAATATCTTTAATATTATAAACCTTAAGGAGTTTTATAATAAAAATAATATATTAATTAAGTTAATAAATTATTATTTTTTTATTAAAGAGATATTTAAAATTAAAGATATTATTAATTATAAATACTATAGCTATAAATAACTTTATTATATTAAATAAAAAGGCTATTTAAATAAAGAGAATATATAAATATATTATTTTAATTTTATTAATAACTTATTATAAAAAGAGTATAATATAAAAATTAAGGCTAGGCTATAATAAGATAATAATATTAAGGTAGTATTTTTAAAAAAGGGGTATATTTATAAACTATAGTTAAAAATAAAATATTACTTAAAAAAAAAGTTATAAAAAGGTTAAAGTAAGGTAGTAATAAACTTAAGGTAAGGTAGTATTAAGTTAGTATTTTTAAAAAAAAGGTATACTTAAGGGCTATAGTTAAGAAAAAAAGGCTATTACTTAATAAAGATAAGGTTAAAAAAAAATAAAGTTAAAAAAGATAAGTTAATATTATAAAATATTAAAGAAATAAAAAAGTAATAATTATATAGTAATATTATTAAAGATTAATAATAAAAAAGAAAAAAAGTTATTTTTATAAAATAATAATAAGAATATTATTATAAAAAAAGAGGTAATTTATTAAAGGATAATTAAGGCTATAGTAAGATAATAGTATAATCTTTATACCTTAATAAAAAGAAACCTTAGCCTTAAGCCCTTTATTTTAAGCTAAAAAAGGAAATATATTTATAAAAGGCTAGTTAATTAAATAAAAAGCTAAAAAAAGGTTAAAGATTAATATAATTACTATACTACCTTTATATTTAATAATAGCCTTATAGCTATTTTATAAAAGGCTAATAGCTATATACTACTTATTATATCTTATGCCTTTTTACTCTCCTCTACAACCCCTATCTCTAATAATAGTTATTATAAAAGCTATATTAAGTCTTATTAAGATTATTATATAAAGTATTAATTTAATCTTTTTTTAATAGCTTTTAATCTTAAAGATAATAGCTTATAAGTTATTTTTTTTAAAAAAAAAGTATAAAAAAAAGAATTATAAAATATTAATTTCCTTTATTTAAGTTAAATTTTTAAGTAATCTTTTATATATATACTTTAGATAATAAATATATTTTTTACTTAAAATATTTATAAATAATATTAATTCTTAAGAACTACTTTATATTACCTTTTTTATAAAGCTTATATTTCCTCTTTAATATATTTATAAACTTATTAAATAAAGTATAGTTATATTTATAATATATAATAAAGATATTATTTATAAAAAAGTATAAAAATAACTTTTAATCTTTTAAATAATATAAGCAAGGCTTCTTTATATTAAAGATTAGCCTTAATAAGTATAAGGTTATTATAAACTCTTTAAACTATAATTATAATAAATCTTAAAGTTTATAAATAGCTTTTTTAAGCTTAATAATCTTATTAAGTAGCTTAAAACCTAATAGTATTTTATATATAATTAATATACCTTACTTATCTTTTATTATATTTAAAAATATATTTTTAATATTAAACTATTTAAGCTTTAGGTTAAATTTTATAGCTAAGGCTATAAATACTTAAAATAAGTATATAGTAAGTATTATAATATAAATTCTTTAAATAGTTAAGCTTTCTTAAAGGTCTTTTTTAATTATAAATTAAGCTTTATATTTTATTAATATTTTAACTTAATTAAATTTATATATAAATACTTATTTTAATATTAAAAGTATTAACTTAACTTTTATTTTTTTAATTTTTTTTAAAGTTTTTTTATAATATAAAGCTTTAATTTCTTTATATATAGCTTTAATAAATTAATCTTTTAATAAATACTTTATAAACTCCCTTTACCTTTTTAATAACTTAATTAAATTTTTTAACTTAATAAAAGGCTTGCTTAATATTATTACTAGCCTTAAGGTATATTTTTAATATATTACTACTTTAAGTATAGTAAGTATTATTTATAAATTTATTAAATTATTATTTTTTAATATTTATTCATTAAGTAAAAGATTATAAATATTTTTATTTAAAAGTTTATTAAGTATAGTATATATATTACTAAGCTTATTTTTTTTTTTTTTTTTTAAAAAGCTTACTTACTTAAGCTCTTTCTTTTTATAGCTTTATACTTTTATATAAAGCTAAAGAAAATACTTTAATTAAAATAATATACTTTAATTATTATATTATTAAGCTTTATTTATATAAAATAATAATTTTATAAAGTAAATTGCCTGCTTTTTAAGCTATACTTTTTTATTATTCTTAAGGTAATAAAAAATCTTTTACTTTATTTTTATTAATCTATAATCTAGTTAAAGATAATAAATAATTTATTTTAAGTATTATTTATAATATTAATATACTTACTTAAGCTTTTTATAACTAGTATTATATATTAAAATAATCTTATTTTAATATTTTATAAAGTATTCTTAATTTTAAAGTTTTATAATATTTAAAGGGTTTTAAGCTTTTAAAAAGCTTTTTTAAGCTTTTAAGTATTATTATTTTTAAAATTATTTACTTTAAACTTTTTTAAGTAAGGTTATTTTAATATAAATAAGTGCCTTCTTTAAGTTTTATAAATTTTACTTTATTATCTTTTACTTTATAAAATAGCTTATTTTATTTTATAATTATTTATATATTTAAGCTTTTTAGCTTAAGTTAATAAAAGTAAAACTTATTAAAGGTAATATTTTTAATTATTAAGATTTTTTTAAGGCAAGGGATTTAAATTTTATAAATATTAATAGTTTAATAATTAACTAAATATTTAATAATCTTTTTAAAGCTAACTTTATATAACCTTTTCTTCTTTCTTGCCTTATAGTTATATTATAGTATATATATATAATAATTATAAATATATAAACTATTTTAATTAAGCCTTAAGTTAATAATATACTTTTAAATTTATAAAGGAGTATATCTTTAAAAATATTCTTTTAGCTTATTAATTAATAAAATTATTTTATTTATTTTTAAAAAGCTTATATTAATTAAATATATAGTAATTTTTAAGCTTTTTAATTATAGCTTTATAAAAAGCTTTATATTATTAAGTATTTTAATAAACTTATTAATTACTTTTTAACTTACTTATTTAAAGTTATTATTTAGCTTATATATAAAAAAAGGTATAAGCTTTAAGATTATACCTTTAATATTTAATTAATATTAAAATTATATTTTATTTATAATTATAATAATAACTTACTTATTATCTTGCCTTACTTTATAAATATATATATAAAATTATTTTTTAATTATATATTTATAATAAAATAATATATTAAAAATAGTTTTTAATTCTTTATTTAATAATAAAATAATATATAATTATTTATTATATTTATTTTTTATAATAAGTAATTAATTTACTTTATTAAACCTTAATAAGTAATTTTATAAATCTTAATATATATATTAAAAAAGCCTTAATATATAATATTTAAATTATTTATATAAAATATACTTTATTATAAATAATATTAAGTATACTTTATATTTAATTTTCTTTATACCTTTAATTTAAATATTTTTAATATTATATATAAGGCTTTTAAGTATATAAAAGTTTAAGTAGCCTGCTTTAAAATATTATAATTTCTTTATATTATAATTAAAAATTAATAAATCTTTAGTTAATTTTTTACTTTATACTCTTTACTTTACTTAATTATTTATTATAATAAGTATAAAAGTATAGTTTATATATAGTATTATTTTTTTATTAAGGTTTAAAGTATAAAAAAATAATAATTTATATTTAAAGAATATTAAGCCTTATTTTTTAATTAAAAATACTAACTTTATATTTTAATTAAAGATTTTAAACTAAAGTAAGTAATTAAATTTTATATACTATATATTTACTTTTTTAACTTTAATTTTAAATATAATATTAATATAAAATCCTTTAATTATTACTATATTATTAAATATAAAATCCTTTATCTTTAATTTATAAGCTTTTTTAAAAATATTTTTAAGTATATAAATACTTTTTTTAAATATTTTAATTTAGTTAATATTTACTTTAATTTAATCTTTATTATTATATAGTATAAAGCTTTTTAATTTAAAAAGGTCTTAATTAATAATAAGGTATATAGCTTTATAAATATTAAAGATTATATTTATATTAAGTTTATAATTATTATTTATAAATATATTATAAATTCTTAAGGTATTTATAATATTTATTATCTTAAGGTTTATAATTATAATAATAATAATTTTAAAAAAGTTATTTTTTTAATTAAACTCTTTTTTATTAATTAAGGTCTTAGCTTGGTTTTAATTAAGTATTTTTAATTTTAAATAAAGGCTATTTTACTTAAGGTTATTAAATACTTAATAAGTAATATTATACTATATATTTAAAAGGTTTTTATTATTTATAAAGTATAATTTATCTTTTATAAATATATATTTAAGAATTTTATAATCTTTAAAAAGCTAAAAATACTTTATTTTATTAATATAATAAAGATAAGTATAAGTCTTTTTTTTTTATTTTCTCTTACTTAACCTTCTTTATTTAAGTATTTACTTAATATAATATATACTTTTATATATTTTCTTTAATAATTATTAATAATAATTAAAAAATAGTTTAATCTATACTTTTTTAATATAAAAATAATTAATTAATTATTATTTTTTAATTTAAAAAGCTTATTATACTTTATTTTTATTTAAGTAAATATAAAATATACTTTAACTATATTTAAAAAGTTATTAATTATAATATTTCCTTTAATATTAAAAATTTTATAAACTATAGCCTTTATATAAGCTTAAGATTATATAGTATATTATACTTTTAATTTAAAGTTTATATACTTAATATTCTTTAATATTAAGTAATACTTTTATTAAATAATCTTTTTTAAGTTTAGTTTACTTAAAGTAAGCTTTTTTTTTTAATTATATTATAATTTAATATATAATAAATATTATATAGTTTAAATATTTAATTATAAATAAAGCTATAATACTTTTATAAATATTATTATTAATTATTTAATTAATTTAATTTTAAATTATTATATTTATTTTTTTAATATTTATAAAGCATGCTTATTTTAACTATACTTAATTATATAAATCTTTTTTAACTTAAAAAAGTTATTTTAATTTAATATTTTTTACTTTAATATTAAAGATATATATTGCTTTAATATATATATTTTTTATTATTAAAAGCTTTTTAAGCTTAAGATTATTATTTACTTACTTAAGTTTATTTAAGTTAATTTATTCTTAAACTCTTTAAGTAATTATAAAATTATAAAGTATTATAAACTATTTAACCTATTTTATAAATAAGTCTAGCTTAATTTAAGTAAAGGAATTATTAATATTTATATTATTTATATTAATTATTTTATTATAGTTATTATTAAAAGTTTTTAATATTTTATAATATTACTTAAGCTTATAATTATTTAAAAAAGTGGATTAATTAAAAAAAGCTTAAGAAAATAAATTTAAAAAAGCCTTTAAATAAAATAAAAGAAATAAATACTATAAACCTTATAAATAATTATAAAAGAGTCTTTTTATTTAAGAGATTAAGCTTTATCTTAATAAGGCCTAGTGCCTTAAGTATATATTATATAAGAGATATACTCCTTTAATATATAATAAGCACTATTTTCTATAATAAGTCTTTATAATAGCTTTATATTTAGCTTTAACTTTAGTAAATATATTAATCTATTTAAAAGTATTAATTTTATAGCTTTTTTTTTAAAAAATACCTTTATATATTATTAATACTTAAGTAATAGCTTTTTTATTAATTAATTATTATAAATCTTTAATTTATTTTAATTTAAACTTAAGTTAAAGTACTTTTTTATTATATTAATAATAAATATTTTAATCTTTATTATTTTATATTATTTTTTAATTTATTTTTATAATATTATTTATTAACTTAAAAGTCTTTTTTATTAATTTAAAATATTATTTCTTATTTTAAGCTATAATTAAGTTTATTATCTTAAATTATAAACTACTTAATATAATATTATTTATTATCTTTATAATTATAAAGAAAATTAAAAACTTTTTAATTATTTTTTAATTATTAACCAGCTTTATAATAATAAATACTTTTCTTAAGATCTTTATATTTAAGCTTAAGATCTTTTTAATTATTTTATTATTATAAAATAAGATTTTTATTTTTTTTAAAAATAAGTTTTTATTTAATATATTTAAGTTATTTTTAAAGTTTAATATAATCTTTACTTATTTTTAATTATAACCTAGCTATAACTTTATAAATCTTATTATTAATATTCTTTTTTTTATAATCTTTATTATTAATTTAATATCTTTATTTTTAATAATATTAAGGTCTTTATCTTAAGCTTTTTTAATTATTAATACTATATTAACTTTTATAAATATATAAATTAAATTATTATACCTTTTTATAATATATAAATTACTTTTATACTTTATATAATCTTTTATTTTATAATAATATTATAAATAAACTTCTTTATATTTTTAATACTTTAATAATATAAATTATACTTTTTTTTTTATTTTTAAAAATATTAAAAAATTATTATTAACTTTTTATTAAGTTTTTTTTTATATTTTTAATTTATAATAATTAATAATTTAAATACCTTATTTATATTTTATTATTATTATTTCCTTTATTATAAAGTAATTTTAAGTTTATATTATTATTTATTATTACTTTAACTTTTATATTTATATTATAAAGCTTTTATTATATAATAAATAGTTTAATATTAATTAAGTTTTTTTTAATTTAAAAATTATATTTATTAATTATTTAAAAAATCTTAAATATATTTAATATTTTTTTAAAGATTTTATTAATAAAGGTTTTAAAATATAAAAAAAATCTTAAAAAGGTTTTATAATTTTATTAATAAAAAGTATTTAACTTTATTATTATTTTTAAAATATAAATATTTTTTTTATAATATTATTTTAATATTACTTAAGGTATTAATTATATATAATTTAATTTAATACTTTTTTATATTTTTAATTAAAGTAAAAAGTTTATTATAATTTTATATTATTTTTTAAATAATTATTTATATATTAAACTTTATAAACTTTATTATTAAATTTATTTTTATTAAGTTAAAAATACTTTTTAAAGTTTATAATATATATTTAAAGTTTTATTTATAATTTTTTTTATACTTTAAGTTAAGTAATTAAAATTTAATTTATATTAAATTATAAACTTATTTTTTAAGGTTTTTTTATATTAAAGAGATAAGTTTAAGGTTTAAAGCTTTTTTACTTTAATTAAATATAAAATATTTAATTATTTTATATATTTTTTATTAATTTATTATTTTTAAAGTAAAAATTTATAATTTTTAAAAAAATAAATTATTATACTTTTTTATTTTTATAAATTAAGGTTTTTTAATTATAATATTTTTATTTTAAAAAGTATTATTTTTAAGGTTTAATTATATATTTATTAACTTTTTATTAATAATTTATATAAATAATATATTTAAATTTTTTATTATTTTATTTTTAATAATCTTTTTATTTTTATAAAGGTAAAAAGATTAATTTATTAAAAATATAAATTATAAAAAAAATTAAAAAAATATAAAATATATTAAGTAATATATAATTATTAACCTTTTATAGAATAATTATAAAGTTATTATTAAATATAAAGATAGTATAGTAATTATATTAATCTTTAATCTTTTTTAAACTTTTTATTTAATTAATTAGCTTTTTATAAATATATTTCTTTTTCTAGCTTAAGATTAAGGGCTTAAGGCTAGGGCTTTTTTTATTAAAGTATAAAGCTTGCGTTACTATCTTGCTATAGTCTTGATTATCTCTTAATAATTAATAACTTATTATAAAAAGAATATAATATAAAAGTTAAAGTTAAAAAATAATAAAATTATAATAAATTAATAATATTAAAGTAATATTTTTAAAAAAAGCTATATTTATAAATTATAATTAAAATAAAAATACTATTAAAAAAGTAAAAAAATAATAATTATATAATAATATTATTAAAGATTAATAATAAAAAAAAAGCTATTTTTATAAAATATGAATAAAGGTATTATTATAAAAAAAGGGTAATTTATTAAAAGATAATTAAAACTATAATAAAATAGTAATATAAGCTTTATACTTTAATATAAAAAGCCTTAGCCTTAAGCCTTTAGTTTTAAGCTAGAAAAGGAAATATATTTATAAAAAGTTAATTAATTAAATAAAAAGCTAGAAAAAGGTTAAAGATTAATATAATTACTATATTACTTTTATATTTAATAATAGCTTTATAGCTATTTTATAAAAGGCTAATAGCTATATACTACTTATTATATCTTATGCCTTTTTACTCTCCTTTATAACCCCTATTTCTAATAATACTATTATAAGGCATTGGGTTATAATATTATATCTTTAAAATAGCTAGTTAAGTAATTTATAATCTCTTTTTAAAAATACCTTTTATAAATATAAAAAAGACTTTTATAAAGTTTTTTATACCTTTAATAATATAAATAATAAAGCATTTATAAAATAAAAATATTACTTTAATAAATAAACCTTATAATAAAAAAATTAAAAAAATAAAAATACTTTAAAAAATAAAGTAATAAATTACTTAAAGACTCTATTTATTAAAAGCTTATTTTATTTTTTATACTTTATAAAGCTTATTAATAAAAAGATTTATCTTTTTATAAATTTTATATTTACTTAAATTTATTAAAAAATAATTTTTTCTTTTTTTAATAAAAAAAACTATACTTTAATTTATTATAATTAACTCTTTTTTTAAAAAAAACTATATTAAAAACTAAAATAATTATTTTTTAAAAACTTATAAAAAAATATCTCTTTAATAATAAAGTATTAAAATAACCTTTATTATATAGCCTTAAAGTAAACGGTTAAAAACTCTTTTTATATATAAAAAAAAGCTTTATTAATAATACTTTAATAATTAATTATTAAACCATAATTATATTTTAATTAAAGTTAAGCTTTATAATAAAAATAAAAATAAAAGTATAAAGGGTATTTATTTTATTTATAAAGCCTTAAGTTATTATATAAATTATTATCTTAATTAAGTTAATAAATAAGATTAAAAAAATAAAAAATAATTAAAGTAATTACCTTTATTATAATTAATAATAAAAATATTAAGGTAAAAAATACTTTAATACTTTAATTCTAATAAAAAACTTAAACTTTATTAAATTTTATATAAATCTAAATAATAATAATAAAGTTAACCTTATTAATATATAATTTATAAAAAAGTAAGGTTATTAATAAGTCTTAATAAAAAGTATAAAACTTAAAGTCTTTAATAACTTAATTATTCTATATATAATGCTTAAATTATCTTTATTAACTTTATAAACTTAAAAAAAACTACTTAATATTTTATTTATTATTACTTTAATATTAACTATAATTTATACTTTTAAAAATATTAACCTTAATTAATAAATAAATCTACTTTATGCCTTAATATTAAAAATAATAATTTAAATTAAATTAAAAATAAATTAAAGTTATATAATTATATAAGTTTTAAAAAGTTTATAAATAAATAGCTTATATTTACTTTATTATAGCTATACTTAATAACCTTTTTTTACTTAATAAAAAAAATAAAGCCTTAAGACTTTAATAATATTTTTATTAAACTCTTTAACTTTATAAAAGTATTTAATTTTAAAAATTAAATATCTTACCTTTTTATTAATTAAGTAATTATATAATTAACTTCTTTTTAAATATAAAACTACTTTATAAATTTATTTACTTTTTATTTTTTAAATAATTAAAAATACTTTAAAAATACTTTAAAAAAACCTTAAGAAAAAGAAGATTTAATTATTATAAAGTTTTATTAATATATTAATTCTTTTTATATTAAAGAAAAATAAAATAATTTACTTTTATATTAATTATTAAAGCCTTAATAAAGTTAAAAAAAAATTATTATCTATTTCCTTTAATTTTAAAGATTTTAAATTATATTTTAAATATAAAATATTTTATTAAAGATTAATATAAATAAGATTTATTAATATATTTAAATTAAAAAAAAGATAAATAAAAATTAAGATTTTAAATATAATATAAATATTATAAATGCTTTATAATTATTAAGAGCCAGGGAGCTTAAACATTAATAATCCATTAGGATTATAGAGTATAAATAGTTTATTATCTTTTTATAAAAAGAGTTTAGCTTAATAAATTATTAAGCTATATTTAATCTTAATTTATTAATTAATCTTTATTAATTAGCCTTCTTTATTATAACTAGACTTAATTAACTAGCTTAATTAATAATAAGGCTTAGTTTTTTTTTATAACTTTAATCCTTTTTTAATTATAAAGCCCTTAAGGTGTATAAAATAAAGATAGCTCTTTAACCTTTAGTCTAGTAATATAACCTATTATAAGAAAAAACAGGTCCCGCTCTTGCGAACGAGGTTAAGCCTATTATAAGGCTTTTTCTATTCTAACACACCCCCCTAGTTTATAGATATTAAGCCCTCTCCTATAAACTGTGTTTTTCCTTCTGACTGGGTACTTCTCTTTAGAATCTAGGTCACATGATTCAATAAGCAATTTTGCTTAAATAATTAGGTTTGTTTTGGGGTCATCTTGGGTTTGAATAGTGGCAATTCCATGATTAGTGGAAATTACAGGCTTTGACTGTTGGGCCATTACCTCCCGGGCTTATAACTATAAGAAAAAACGGGTCCCGCTCTTGCGAACGAGGTTAGGCCTATTATAAGGCTTTTTCTATTCCAACACCTATTATTGCTGCCTCCTACCTAACTATTCTATCCCATTATACCTAAGGTAGCCTTAGCACCTTAGTACCTTAGGAAAGCCATGGCGCATCACTATAAATAATACCATTAAATCATCTTATCTATTTGATTTCTATAGTAAATATATATTAGACAATAAGTATTACAATATGGCTGACTATAGTACCTACTAATACTATTATAACAAGAGGCATGACAGAGCTACCTGTACTAAGGTATCCTGATAGCTACCTACCTAGTACTTAGGTAGATACTACCTTACTAGGTAGTAGTACCTGTAATTCTTACCTTCTTGTGGTTGGACTTGGTACCTCAATGTTTACTGCTTATTAAGCTGACTCTCTCTCTCTCTCTCTCTCTCTCTCTCTCTCCTTCTCTCTGCCTCCTGCTGTCACCACCACCGCAAGCGCCAGATCTTTGTTTCACCATCAGTGGTTCTTACGCCAAACAAAAGTCAGCGATGGCTCACCGAGTCGTCGCCAATCTCCGATTCTGAGTCCGAGAAACGAGTGCGTTCAATGTCCCGCGGCAGCGACTCCATAATCGTCTCGAGAGCGCAGCGAGTGTCTTGCTGGCAAACCTGCCTCGCGTCTTCCAGCCACCTGTCCCGCTTCCTCTTCCGGGTCTGGCAGTCTCCATCCGCAGCTGGCGTCTCGCAAAACTCCAGCGACGACTCTTCGAAATCCACAATCGTCACACTGCCGCGCGACGCGTCGTACAGGAAGCTGTGCGGCGAGAGGCCGCCGTTGTACACGACTCCGAGCCTGTGCATTGCCTGCAAGCCCGTCTTGACCATGCCGGCGACCTGGTCCTTGCTGACCTTCCTGGAGCAGTTTTGAAACGGTCGTCCCGACCAGCTCAGGAGCAGTAAGTCCTTGAAGACTCTGTGGCCCGAGTGGCGGGGCGTTATGAGCTCCATCATGCCGACACACACGGGCACGTGGTGGCCCTGCAGGCTGGCAAGCTGGTCGTATACGAATTTTTCGCTCCACAGATGGGCCGACCCTTTCCCTCCCTTGGCGATGAAGGTGTAGCCGTGCGAATCCAGCCGCATCTTGAAGAGGGACGTGGGCTTGTTTGCAATCCGCAGGGGCGCGAAATCGAGCTCTCGCGCAGCCTCCTCGGCGAGCTGTATCCGGAGACAGCGTAAAAAGTCGTCGTAGCCAAGATGAGTCGGCCCATGCTGCTCCATGTTGGGGCATTTCTCGTCCAGTACCTTCCCCTGCACCAACCCAAGGAGGCATTTCTGAGAACAAAACGGCTGATCTTGTATCGAGGTGGGCACGCTGGCAGCGCCCTCGCCACCGCCAACTTCGGCAGCTTCGTCTTGGCCGGCGACATTATCAAGCCAGCGCTTGATGTCGCTGCCGCCTCCCCGCGCCGCACCGCGCGACTGGGCCAGCAGGAGGAGCGGCGACTGTTCAAACCCCGGCCAAGGTTGCGCCCTGAGAAGACAAGATTCCGGGGACTTCGGGGCGCCCACCTTGCGCATCTTATCTAGCACGTCGTCGTATGCCATGGTCCAGGTGTCCAGATGCGCGACCGAGTCGCGCCACGAGTCGGAGGTGGGCTTCTCGCAAAGGGCCTGCATCACATGCCCAAACACCAGCGCAGCGGCCGTCCGATGGAGCCTAGCAGGGTCATCGGGCAGAACGTCTCTCTTCGGCACGCACGCCGCACAGTAGATGATGGAGGGTTCCCACCTCGGGATGCAACAAAAGATGATGGCCTCTCCGGTGGAGATGCAGCCATGCCGGATGTCCTTGCCGACCATGTAGGAAAAGAGCTGAGTCACGGTGGCTGCCACAAGTGTCCTCGACGCGAACGCAAAGTCATCGCCCTCCTTGTCGATCACGTCCCGTTCCGGTCGAATCTCGTCCGCTAAGCCGCAGTCGATCTCGTCCAGCTGCAGCCTGTGCGGAAGCTGATGCACCATGGCAAATATTGGCGTCCTTTCATCCTCGCCTTCGATCTGGCGGTATACGCATGTGCGATTGACCCAGTTGCCGGGCCTTTTCGCCTTGCGGTTGGAGTTGCGCATCGATATCTTGGCCTCGGCTGCGTCCTTGTGCCACGACGACTCGAGCATGGGTTCGTACACCTGGCCGAGGTCTTTGTCCGTCTCTATGCTCACCCTCACGTCATCGCCAAGCCCGAGACCGTTCCAAAGCCGACCGTCTTCGAACGACCTGTCCAACATCTCCTGCAGCACGTTTTCGAGGGTGTGGCGCCCAAAATGCTGGAGCGACGCCTCGCTGTTGACCGGGGCCAACGTGCGCTTCACGCTTTCCAGCCGCAGGATGGAGCTGAACACTTGTGTGGCGCAAAAGTAGCCGTCCGTGCCGTTCGAGATGCGATCCCATAGCGCCTGGTGCAGCTTTTCAACGCCCGTCCACGGGATGATCCGTCGAGGAAAAGTCCAGCTGAGCGCCTCCTTTTGCGTGATCAAGGATCGGCAGGCGCCCTTCTGGAACTTGAGGTGGAGCGCGTGGCAGGCCGCCAGATACCTGACGAGGCTTTGCGGCTGATCCTTGGCCGCGTTGCCATCGAGCCCTTGCTGTTCGATCTCGCCCTTGATCCTTTTATACTCGCGGTCCAGTACTTCTTCATATTTGGCATCTAGCTTGTGGCGCTCACGTTCAAACAGCTCATCGCGCTCGCGTTTCAGCTGCCGCACTCTGCGGTCATATAGCTTGTCGCATTCGATCTCTATGCCCTTGCACTGCTGGTCTCTCCTTTCGCATGCGCTCTCTACAATTTCTTGGAATCGGCGCTCGTCCTCTTCGCGGTCGAATCTCTTGCGTTGGCGCGGGAATCCTTGGCGGCGGCGCAGTTCGTCTTGCAGTTCCTCCTTTCGCCTCCTCAGCTCCTCGGACCTCTCTGCCATTATTGCAACATTGCAGATTTATTAAGGGGGTGGGAGGAAAATTGGGAGAGAGAAAGAAGAAGAAAAAAGAGAAAAAAAAAAGCAACAGGGAAGGGGGGGTGTGGGCGTTGGCGTTCTGGTTCGTATTATACTTGAACGATTGGGTGTGGGGCTGATCGGTGACAGCACACCCAATTTACGCTAAGTAATAAATGGTTAGACTGTGGCTGGATAATTTGACAAGTTGCTTTTTATGAGTAATCCTGGAGTTTATTAAGTGCAGTACAGTACATATCAGTACTGTTATCTCTTTGGCGGTCTTGAGGCATATCCGACGTAGACCCGGCGATTTCAACCAGTTATACTCCGTATAATAATAATAAATCAAGTTACATTAAGCGGATGCCAAATTAGGGATAAAAGTGCTCTATAAGTACCTTAGGTAACCCATATACTTGTCGAAAGGGATTTAAAAAATGGGTAAAATGTTTGAAAAGATAGAAATGAAGGCAGGAATAAAAAAGGGAAAAAATAATATAAAAAATATAATTGTAAAATGATATAATGTTATGTAATTTTATATTTACTACACTTGAATGAATAATGAATGAATTCAATTTAATATTCAAGTATTGTTTTGCTATACCTTGGTAAGATGCAGTGTGTGGCGGATATGGAGTACATGTGATGCGTGTCAACCGCTTTAATGAGATAAGGCGGGTTTATTATAATTGTTGCAATCGGAATTAGAAGCTCGTGTAACCAACGCGGGGGGGGGGGAGTTGTTGGAGTGTATAGACAAGCTGACCCTCCCCCCCCCTATATAACCTAACCCCGTGTATACACGCCTTTACTCTACTATACTAAAACAATAGCCTATGCATGCACAGGTTATAGATAATTAATTTTTTATTTTATAATTAGCAGTAGTTTAACCATTGCTTAAGTTATATAATGTTTATAATTAATAATATATTTATCAGCCTTATTTAAAATACAGCCTGATTTAATTTTAATCTTATTTAAAAAAATAATTTACTATAGGGTAGTGAATAATAATTTTATAAATTAATTATTAATAAAAATTAATTTAAAATTAATTCTTAACCTTATTATTAAATATATTAAAAATAAAAAAAAAAAATTTTTTAAAATCTATTTACTTAAATATATATTTACTTATATTTATAATTAATAATATATTTATTAACCTTATTTAAAATGCAGCCTAATTTAATTTTAATCTTATTTAAAAAAATAATTTACTATAGAGTAGTAAACAATAATTTTAAAATAAATTAATTTTAAATAAAAATTAATTTAAAATTAATTCTTAACCTTGTTATTATATAACCTAAGCGATAGTTAAACTATTGCTAATTATAAAATGGAAAATCAATTATCTATAACCTGTGCATGCATGGGGTTAGGTTACATGGGGGGGGGGAGGGTCAGCTTGTTAACACAGTCGAGTTGTTGGTAGCACCAAGGGATGTTTGTTTTTATGCAATTTATTTGCCTTCCTAACGTGAGTTATTCTTGTTTAGCTTACTAAGAAAAATAACTTGATCATAATTATTATATTAATTAATTAAAGCATCAAGGGTCATGGAGGAGCAGGACATGGGCGAGACTAAATTAGTACCTTAGTAATCCATACTTTAGGTACCTGCTGGGTAGGTACCTAGTAGGTAGTACATAGAAGCCCCAACACAACGTACCTTAGTACCTACCTACCTAGTAGTACTAGTAGTACTACTAGGTAGGTAGGTACTAAGGTACGTTGTGTTTAAGGTAGGTAGTAGATACCTTATATACTCCGTACTCTCTCACTACCGGTATAAGCTGCATTTTCATCCAAAGCACTTCACTTACAGAAAAAGAAGTCGTTGCATCATACGGAATCTCAATTGCTTTATTCATGTCCAAATGGCTTACTTATGAGGCATCCAAGAACGACTATGCTATCAGTGAGTGTTCCGTTTTACCCAAGGAATATCACGTCCAAACACCACATTGACTCTCGACATTCTCGACCAGCCATTGCTCAAATCCTCCCACATTTTTCGTCTCTTTCTCTCTCTCTTTCTCTCTCCCTCTCTCTCTCTCTCTCTCTCTGTCTCTCCCCCTCTCTCTGTCTCTCACTCACTCAATACAGCCAGCTATACCCATACCTGCCCTCTCCCCCAGACGCCTCTTTTGAGTCAACCTCGGCTCAGTGTTCTGTTCACGTGTCAAGGGTCGCGCGCGCGCGTTGGTGCGTAGGCCATCTCCCGTCTAGGGGCGGTAGATGCTGAGCTGAGTAGTGGGTGCTCAGAGGAGACAGAGATACGAGCAGTAATGAAGTAAATGAAAATTTGGTATCTCCGTTCTCATCTCTGCATAGGGACCGACGGCCAGAGCATTATTGACTATTTCACAAAATGGTATGTTGCCCGTTGTTGGAAAATTTTATTCTCGTCATGGCGTGAGCCCGGGGGTGCATGGTTTTGACGTGCTGGTGGCTGATGGCATCTCCTGTCGTCTCGTAGGTTAGGTAATGGTTAGTTTCCATTTCCAATTCTCGATTCCCAACAAGTTCCCTACCAGTAACCAGGTTGGACGATATCGGGAAAACTACAAGAAACTTGATTTCCGCATCGAAGAGAGAGCTGCCAACGGGTCGATGCAAAAATGAGAACAAGAGGCTTTTGGCGACCAGAGCCACCCAACCTGGCGCCCAGAGCCACCCAACCTGGCGCGGCTGAGCGCTTCAGGGCTATCTCCTCGTTCCTACAAAGCACCGTCATCGAGCCTGGCTAACGTAGAATCTCTCGGTAAGACATGACCCATCAACCAAATGCGGGCATGGATCAATCCTCCGGCTTTGGCGGTTGACCAAAGCTCATGATTTCGCATCTCTCAACACCAAAAAGCATGGATGACATCGCGACAAAGAAGCTTTTGCGCCCAATGCGGGGGAATGAAACAGTGCACTTAAAGGGTCTACCAGGTTGGCAGCGGCCGCCGGAAGCTTGAATCGCTCCCTGACCCACGATGTCTTCCTCCCACTGGATCAAAGTAAGTATAATGAGAATTGTGTGGGGGGGGGGGGTTGAGCGTAGTCGCCTCCCGTCGCGCTCTGGCCAGCCTCAGTAACCCGAATCGCCTAACCTGTCAAATCAGGTCATCAGACCGCCTCTTAGCCGATGATGCATTATCGGTTTTGGTGCGTCGAGTCGACTGGACGAAGCTGGGACACAACCACCTTGGATAGCCAGGGGCGCTGTTCAAGAATTCGGACCGTTGGCGTATCCGCATCTGGTGTTCGGTTGCTCCAAGTTAGTGATGCAAAAGGGAATGAATACGAGTTGGTAAGAAGAAGTGGTGAGGAAGCGACGGCCAATATGAGGCCGCGGGAGGTTGCAGGAGATTGTAGGGGGCACACTTGCCCTGCAAGCTTTCAAGGCCAATCCATTCATACATATATGCTCTGGCTTCCTCGCAGCCAGCCTTTGCCAAATAAAGCATGAACGGGCGAGTGGAGAGCTGCAATCTCGAAATAATGTGTCTGCGGCCGGTTGATTCGACTGCCATATAATTACTAGTGCGACTGATGCCACTCATCCCCCCCCCTTTTTGGCATCCCCGACGGATCCCCATCTGTATCCCCATCTTGAGACATTGAGCCGTCCGTTGGTCTGCCGGTCTAGTCGGAAGATGAAATGTTAGAGGTCAATTTCAGAAGCGAAGCAGGCTCTTGGCCAAGCCAATCCGGCGGAGAGGAGGAGCATTGAGAAAACGCCCATTCTGCGCTCAGGAGTGTCTCTTGGGGCCCTCTACACCACGAGCCCTTGGACGAGCAAATGCCCCAACATCCCATTATATAGTGCTCGAGCACCTTGAGAGCGACGGCAATTTGTTCGCCTGATCCGGGACCGACTCGCCACAGATCTTGGTCAGGATGCCGACTGCATGCCGCTCTGCATCTCCGGCGCAATTGGCGCTCTGTTCAAAGTACGGCTCTCCTCGCACGGCCGCAGTAAAGGGGCCGTCGGTTCTGTTGCATGCAAGGGCCTATCTTGTTGCCATCATGCGCGATTGCACGAAGAGTTTGCCTTGATCCCGCTTGCTCCCGTTTGTTCAACCACGGGCTGTTGGCAGGGCCAGGAGGAGGGGGGGGGGGGGTTGATGGAACAGCGATTCCGGGGTTTCCCTTGGATCTTGCATCCTTGTTTGGGGGGTGACGGGACCATCGACGATTAAATTTAATCTCTGCCGTAGATGTGCTAACTTTCGGCTTATTCCCCCCGTAAAAAAATTAAAAATAAATAAATAAATAAATAAATAAATAAATAAATAAATAAAAACTCAAGAATAGCATACTTTTCTACCTAATATCTGCCCTTTTTTTTTCTTCCCCGTTGACGCACAATAGACCTTGCCGTCCAGTTGAAAGCTAGCTAGTAACTCTGTACACCCATTATCATTTCTCTTCCAAGAGCGGCACTTTAGTTTCTTTTTTCCTTTTCTTTTCCCTTTTCCTTCTTTTTTTCCTTTTTCTTTTGCTTTTTTTATTTATCTATTTTTTTTTTCTTCTCTTTTTTTTCTCTTTTCTTCTCTTTTATTTTTTTTTTCTTTTCTTTCTTCTCCTTTTCCGCCATGGGCTCAGTTGCTTCAGTCGCTCCCCATAAACCCACAAAGGAGGCGAGGAAACTTGCATGTCGGCTCTGCCGGAAGAGAAAAAGGAAGTGCAACCGAAAAAGCCCATGTTCGACGTGCATCAAGGTGCGGACATGCAGAAGCCTTCCGCCGTCTAGAGATACGAGAGAGAGAGAGAGAGCAAAACGCTGACACGTGTTGCAGCTCAAAGCTGATTGTCAGCCAAGCGCTCCAGCGCCTCCACGCAAACGGAAGCAGTCGGTAAAGGATATGTGTGCTCGATTAGCATGGTGCGAAGAGCAGCTGCGGCGTACCATTGCATGCCGTCAGTGCCTCGAGTGCACCTCATTGATGGAGAACTCTGCTGCTGAGATGGCAAGGATACTTTCAGAGATCAAGTCGGATTCAACCGTCACATCTACCGCAACGGTCGTCACCACCACCACCACCACCACCACCAGATCATCATCATCATCATCATATCATCATGAATAGGCCATGTCTAATTTAGCATAGCTGACAATATTTGCACGTATACTTTTGAAAAAAAAAATTCCTTTATAAGAAAGCAGCCTTTCATCTCCAGAATCGGGGATGTCACCGTCCAGCCGGCGGGCTACGCTGGAACAAAAAAAAACCATCGTCACGGGCCGGGCCCTTAATAGCAGTTGGACTTTTTCAACATTGTCCCCAAAAAAAACCTGGGGCATGGCCACCTCTTCGTCATTTTGAAAGTGGAGATGGGCCTTTTCCATCACCTTCTATTGGCGGCTGAGGATAGCCTCCGATTGCTTCTTTCAGCCATGCGGAGTAATGAGTGGAGAGCAAGGATTTTCCTAAATGGGGGAACGAAACGGAGTTTAAGTGGGATGCCATCATACGAAGATTTTGTCTCACATATGCTCCGTACCCCGTATATTATACGATACAACATTTAGCAGTTTCGATCCCGATTGACCAAGCAAGAGAGACTGATTGGCCTGAGATATTCATACAGGTACTTTCCAGCTTTGTCAGAAGACAAGCATTCGTCTTTCTAGAAGCGAGGCATGGAAGTGAATTGAAAAACGCCTTGGGCATACAGAGTAGATTATATATATATTGTACTCTGAATAATACCTTGCTTTGTAGTTCTACTCTGGTACTGCAATCAAAGAGATGATTGATGGGGAATTTTGGCGTTGAGAAATCTTTCCTCGCCACGCATCCCCCATCTTGATGTAGCCGCTTGTACACACGACAACAAAATGAAAGCCACATGAAGAGCGAGAAGACGTTGCTCTTTCTCATGCAAGAGATTTTGATTATATGTAATGCCGCTGATAAATAAAATTGCGAGATTTCGCCCTCCCCGATTTTGGTAGCCCCGCTGAGCTTTATCGCCAGCTGTACATACATTTGTAGCCACTAAAACAGCAAAGCACTGATAAGAAATGGGGTGCTGTAATTTAGCGGACACGACGCCCAGGCTGCGTATTTTAGGGAGCCGTTATCCAGCACCCCAAGGTACCTGCTTTATTATGGCGCACCTATAGAATCCGAAAGTACCTGGCAATCCCGATCTCTCTATATTGTTGGCATTATTTAGTACCTTGGGTAATATTAAGCAACTCGGCATTGTATTACAGAGATACATCGATACCTTTATGTATAATAAATAAAATTCTTAGTTTTTTTTTTTTAAAAAAAAAATCAAAAAAAAAATCAAAAAAAATTAAATCAAAAAAAAATTAAATCAATTTTTTGTTATAAAACTTTAATGAATTTTTACCGGGTTTACCATTTTTAAACTTTTTTTTTTAGTTTATTTTATAATAAATTGGTTTTTAAGCTTGAAGTAGCTCTTGATTTTGATTTTTCCCACGTCATACATAAATAAACAGATGTAATTATTCATCATGACAGCAGTTGACAAGTCTCCAACCACGACTGCTGGAAGCCCCAATTGCAACCCGTATAAGCCCCAACAATACACAACTCTTGGCTCACGTTTTTTTTTTTTTTTTTTTCAATTTTTCCCAAGATAATAATAGCTTTGACAAGAATTTTGCCGTTCAAATCTCACATCCTGTGTCCAGCGTAGGCAAGTTGGCCGTATCTTGACTAAATCCCGGGTAAATCTGCCCGAAAAAGGCCAAGTTTTTTTTTTATTCCATGCAGCTCCGCCAATAGTTCTAGATCTAATTTATGTACAGCCTAAAATATGACAAGTTGGAATGAAACCTCGGCCCCTCCCCCCTTTTTTCTTGAAAAAAAAAGAAGAAGAAAAAATCAAAATCCACCAAATCTCGCGAGCTGTTGGCATTGGAAATCCATGCAGAATGCAGGGAAAATATACAACTTTTTTTTTTCATCGCAATTCTTACTACGTAGTACCCACGTAGCTTTCAGGTAGGCGGTGTTTTGGATCATGTGACAAAGTGGTGAAATTTGAAGACAGAAAGCAACATTGAAGGCACCACGTCGTTATGGCAACGTGGATGGTAGATGCAGAGCATGGAATTAAAGAAAACAAAGAAAACAAAGAAAACAAATAAAGAAAGAAAGAAAAAGGAAAAAAAAAGGGAGACGATAAAGCATTCTTCACCTCGACTTGAACAAAAAACTTAGCTCCGGGTGATTCGGTGGCGGAGATATTGCATCTCTCTCTCCCTCCCTCTCTCTCTTTCTCTCTCTCTCTCTCTCCCCATCCAAAAAATTCTTTTCCGGCGCCGAGGAAGGCAAGGCTAACTCGCTGTACAAATAAATATATAGGCTGGCAGATTCCGACATGCAGATATATATCTACGGATCACAAAAAATGGCACCGCAAGCCGAGCCACAAGCACCAGCTAAACAAGGCTTTTTGGACGAGAAAAAACGCATATCAAGAGGCCCGAGGGGATCGGTCAAGATCGCGCGGCTCCCTCCTGCTGGCCAATCCCATGACGCCTCAACGCTCGCTAATCTGAATCCCTCCCTCCCTGCGCTGCTAGTTGGCTCACAGGCCATCTTGACAAGGCCTCAGAGCGCGGAATACGGATCGCTCGGCAGGAAAGCGGCTCGTGCAAAAGTCTGCTTTGAGGCTCATTTGGGGACGCCTTTTGGACCCTGGACCCCCTTGTCTTTTTTTGGAAATCAGTCAATGTGAGAGTATCCACTGACGACGGGGGGCTTTCTGTTTTCTTTTCTTTCCCTTTTTTTTTTTCCAGCTGGCCCAGTTGGGGCCATCGCCCAAGGCAGACTCCAGGGGCGCCCACGACAGGCAGGCGAGCTGATTAGGAGCGCGTGTCTTCTCTTGCTGGCCGGATTCCCGTTCTTAATTCCAGGTACCCTTCGTCCTTTATCATTTTGTTCTTTGCATGGTTTCTTTTCTTTTTCTTCTTCTTCTTCTTCTTCTTCTTCTTCTTCCTCTTCCTCCTACTCAACCAAGCATATCGAGAATTAGGTCATGATGCTGCGTCTAGCATTGCTCCCTCTCTTTTCCACGGCGGCTCTTGCTGCAACCGGCGATGTGACTTTGACCAGCGTTGGGTGTGCCGATTCGTCCGGCTTCGAGAGCTGCCAAAAGCAAGCAAATGACCAGTTGAGCTCCTGCATCGCCCAAGCCGATAAGGACAACAGCCAGCAAGAAATCCTGGCTTGCGGTTGCCAGAACTACGTCGACAATTACAACTGCTACTCCGCTTTCTGCTGGAACCGAGTCTGGGAGTGCGGGTATCAGGAATACATCATCGACTACTTCCTCGGCTGCCCCATAGCCAAGCTGCCGGTGCCATACTTTCCGGCCCCCAACGAAGCCCCTGATGCATGCTCATGCAATCTGGGCAAGGTCTTTCTCGCTATCCAAGACGCCATCCAGGAGACGGCAACATGCTCAAACAATGCAGACTCGGGTGATGCATCCAGCAACGTTCAGCAGATTCAGGGGTGCGATTGCTGCGAGATTAGCGGAGCCCTATCCAGGTGAGCATGTTGATCTTTCATGCATTTGTTTATTTATATCATTATTTATTCATTTCTTCCTTTATATATTTTTTTACCTCGCTGTACTGAACAACCATGGCCTAGTTTCTACAACATCTGCCCCAACACCGATCCCACCCTGATCGGGCTCTCAACCGTCGCTCAGCTCGAGTCACAGCTTAACACGCCATTTGATTCGTGCGGCTCCTACCTGGACACGTACGACTGCGTTTCTGCCCTTTCATATTCGCTCGATGGAGTCAGCACCTACTACAAACCGACAAATCTTCCCGCGAGCGGAACGGCGACCCTCAGCAATGCTGCAGGGACTGTGACAGCGCCGGCCAGCGGGTCTGTCTTTACGTATACGAATGGCGGCGACGGAGTTGTTTATACTATTACTGCCGCAGGCGCGAAGGGTTCCGGTGGTTCAGGTTCAGGTTCAGGTTCAGGTTCAGGTTCAGGCTCAGGCTCAGGCTCCGGCTCCGGCTCCGGCTCTGATGGCTCTGGCTCTAGCAGCTTACAGTCCAGTGCTGCAGCCGCAACCACTAAAAGTTCTGGTCAAGAAAGCACCACCGCAATAAGCCCTACCAAAACCGAGTCCTCAAAGAATGGTGCTGGAGTGGCTGCTGCAAGCCTTTGCTCGGTAGCAGCGGCGATGGCTGTTGCTTGTGTTTTTTTACATGTATGGTAATAGATGTACGAGATGAGATGCAAAAGGCAACATTGGATACATAGTGCTTGATGATTCAATAATAAAGCAACTTTGCTCTACCAAATTCTCTCCCGGATTACTGGGCTGTTTACGGTTTTTGATGGCAATTCAGCCAACAAGCTCATGAATTTAGTCATCTATCTGATCTAGAAGACAGCCTTTGGATGATACTGAAGCAAACAAAATATGGTCTCATCAGACGCTTCGCACAGTTTCTATGTTGTGTATTCCTCCAATTGTCCTAACAGAGTAGGCCAAATATGAGATGGGACCTCAGCATTCAACCAGTAGTTTCCCTCTGGGTCTCTTCCCCTAATGACAACAACAATTGGGTTAAAGGGGCTTGTCTCTAGCGACTGGGAATGGTAGTAGACGGGATGGCCTGGCTTTCCCCGAGAGCGGCCATTCTTCGCACTCTGGATAATGGCTGGGCTAAAGTCGACTTTGTCCAGGAACGCGGCTTTGCTCCAGTTTGAAAACACCAGAAAGGCCGTATCGCGCTCTCCGAACAAGGGTGGATTGCCGCTGCTCATCAGGGACTTGTGTGCCAACACAGCTACGGCCTTCATTTGCTCCTCCGTAACCTGCGCCAGGAGAGTCTTTCGCCCCTCGAGCGCCAGTTCGCCAATGCTCATGTCCATCGCTTCCTGGCTGTTGTAATGGACAAAGGCTGCTGCAGGCGCGTTGCAGACATACGCGGCATCTTGCTGAAAAACAGACTTGACGCGGCTCCGAGGGTCGACAGCCTGCAAGGCGGTGATTTGGCGATTTGGGGATATGTTGCTGGCCAGCGCCTTTGCGAACCAAGCGACAATGATGTCGTTCTCGCTGATGAATCGAGGAAAGCCCGCAGCGCCGTTGGCTCCCGCCGGCTGCGGCACCTGGTCCCTGGACGCCTGGACAAATGCATCCATCGTCTTCTTCGGGATACAAAGGAGCCTGGAGTCGAACGGAGAGTTCCACCAGGACTCAAACACGAGCCGTAGTCCAAAGGCGGCGAGTCTCCAGCCCGAGAGCTGCTTGTCGGCCAGCACAAACTGTTCGGTTGGCTGCGACCTATAGAGGCCGGCCATGGAATCCTCATGGAATCCCATGAATGGAGGCACGGCTTCGGGCTTCCCGGCCAAGACGAGCTGCCAGGCATTCATGATGGCCATGAGGCCGGCGAGATCACTAATGGCGTGATTGAAATTAATAGAGACCAGGGTTCCATCTGTGAAGTTGACTACATGGAGGGCAAAAAGCGGACGATCGGAATACAGATAGTCATCGATGCACCTGGGCGATCCGGGCCCAAACGCCAACGAATGAAAAGTTCGGGCGCTGGCAAACGTCGCTGGCTTATCTGATGCAACCGGCAGTCTGGATGCTTCTGGGTGCTCCGACATGCGCATGTTGAAGCTCTCCTTTGTGAAGTAGAGCGGTGGTCGCTCCTCCGTGAATGGGCGTGGGATATGAATCTCAGCAGTCCGATCGGGCTATTTTTTTTCATGTCAGCCTAGCTGCCTTGATGCTATCGATCCCAGGGACGCCATTCTTTACCCTGAGACGAATACGCCCGCCAAGCTTCCGCCAACCATCCATTTGGAAGAGCTGCGAGAGCGAGCTGCCCAGCTTATCGGCGTCGAGAACTTCTTCAAACTTGAAGGTCCACATCAGCGTGAAGGCCCGCAGAGTCGCCGTATCGTCGAAGAGATGCAGCGGCGCAATCTCGTCCGTCGGCACGGTTGGCGGCCGAGACCTCTGGGGTCCCAGGTCGAAGAGGCCATGGAGAAAAGGGATCATCTCAAGCAGCCTCTTGGATGACCTGGAACCTTGAATTTGGAAACGCGTGAGGAGGTGAAACTGATGAGGTGAAGCTGAGGGGGTGAAGCTGAAAGAAGAGGTGACGTGCGAAACCCGGTAAAGATGGCCGCTATTAAAGTAACTCCCCTGGGAACCTCCTGCCACTGAGCCTTATTTTCAGCTTTTCCTCTTTCAGTGCAACTCCACTAATGCGTCGTGGAGGCAACCAAAACTTGGCGTAATCCTTATTATTATCTTACCCTTAGTAGTATAATAGCGTCAAATCCCCCCCCTTTGGACGACCTTTGAAAAGCGTAGAAGACTCGCGTGAAGGGAGCCGGTGTCGGATGGCTGGAGAGGAATATGGATGGGCTTTGATTATTGCCCACTCGGAAATGCACGCCTGCATGACAACCTGGACAAATCTAGCATGATGAGATCCTACCCGCTAACCCCCCTTTGGTTTAGAGGCATGATGGGATGACCTGGCCCTTGCTTTTTAAGATGCTTACGGTCTTCTTCTTCTTCTTCTTCTTCTCAGCAGACCGGGAAAAGAAGAGAAAAACGGGGAGAAGAAGAGAAAACAACTTGCTGATAATAATGGACAGACACGGGAAAAGCCCCCAGAGGCGGCGGCGAGAAGCCCATTAGCCCGTCGCCCACAATCGACGGGCACTGCTTGAACAAAAGGCGACCAGGTGCCGTGTGGGCCATTCCCAGCTCATCTTCGTCTTTGTTCAAGCAGTGCCAATCTTCAACAAGGAGAGAAAAGGCACTTTTTGAGACATGTCTTGTCCTAGTCTCGGAGCCTCGGTCGGTCGAGCCCCGTCTTTTCTCCTCTTCATAGTCACCAAATCTCTCTCGCCTTCGGGCGTGTCAGCGATCTTCTCTTACTGAACAAGATGTTGTTATTCTCTCATGCACAGCCTCGAGCCTCAGCCCGTACAGCAATTTATCCTCAAAGTCACGCCGAAGAATTATCGCTCAGCTTCTCCAACAAACAAGAAGAAAACCTTTCCCAAAAATTAACCCTCTGGTGCGTGTTCCACTTGATCTGCATCCATCCCTAGAGAAGAGTCTCCAATTCCCCAATCGCATCATTCTCATGAAAGCTTCCCTCTGACAATTACGTACATTTCCCGTCAATCTTATTGATCCAGAACGGTGACCGACTTTTCTCCATAGAATATCCCAAAGTTCCGTCAACGGCGCAGCAGCAGCATGGCACTATACATACATACATACATACATACATATATATATATATTAAAAAAAGGTCCATGAATTGGCCCCCATTGATTTGGCCCGAATCATTGCCTATTCCGCTCACTTTCATACCAGACGTGTCTTTGTGCGTGATGGCTGTAAAGGCGTAGATGACGTCGATGCTGTGAGGAACGACGCCATCATTCTCTTCATCAATAAAGGCCTGTTAATTAGCAAGTCTTGTCTCTGAGGCTCATATCATCGTTGCTGCTCCTTGTCATCTACAGCAACGTCGTGGCTAATTCTACGCTAAGCACCTGTTTGGGGCCCTGTCTACTGCTAGAGTCAAGGCTCTACTAACCCCTTCGCCGGTGTCGAGGGCGTGCTTTCATGCAACGACTTAAGCTGAGCTTCCCATCTCCATCCTAGGGAGCGTGAGAAACATATGCGAGATTTCGCGAAAAAAGAAAGAGAGAAAAAAAAAGAGGCTCAAGTTTTCTCAACCCTGCTATTCAGGCTGGTATCGACGCCGCTAGATTTCGGAAGGCGGGTACTCGAATCTCTCGACCCCAGTCTTTTATGAAACGGCAGTCTGAGACTGTTTCGTCTCTCTTCTTCTTCTCCTCTTGTACTATGAAACCCATCGCAGCAGGATAGCGCTTCTTTACTTACTTTGGCCCGCGATAGCATGCTTGCCGCACGTCTCCTACCGTGCTCAGCACTGGGAACAGTTCTGTTATGGAGCTCTAGCATCCGCTACTCTCTATGCCACCTCCAGCTTGGCAGCCGAGCCTAGCGTCTATCCCAATCAACTCTGTCACTATTAGAGACTGGAACCACAGTCGCGGCACAGAGGGCCAAGGCGAAGGAAGGCAAGACACTGCACGATTGTAGGCCGTCAGTAGCACCACGACGCCAGAGATGATTCCAATCACGCACACAGATGCTGGGCTTCCGCCATGATTTGCTGAAAAGATAGATGATGAGCAGCTCGCGACCATTAACGGCTCTGAAAATGTAGATCGCCAGTCCATTCCCGGCAGGTTTGAACACTATAAATCATGACAGGGCATCAAGTCCTATCGTCCACCACAAATACAATTTTGCACCAAACAAGGGCGGGTATGATGCGGCTTTGAAGAGTGCGTACAGCGAATTAAAGGATATCATCGACGACAACGCAGAGCAGCTCGAATCCGAGGTGTAGAGGTTGGACGTATGATATAGGTGAGAATGGAATAGCGCAAGACTCCAAGTTTTCTCCTCTCGACGCGCCTCTTCCACCACTAGATGCGTAGGTGGTGGGTCGGAGAGCGAGCATGCGACAGCCTGTAGAGCCTATAACTTTTTTTTTTTTAAAAAAAAAATTGTCTAGATGAACAACAGCTTTCGGCGAGTAATGTTTGTGTTGACAATCGAGGAAAAGATTAAACGGCAGCCAGTCTCCTCGAGATCGTGTATCGGGTTCAAAAAGAAAAAGGAATAAAGAAGGAAATTGAGGAGGAAATAATAATAACGATGATGATGATGATGATAACAATAATAATAATAAAGAGGTCGCATAACGGTTCCGTGGTATAAACGTCAACAAAAATATTTCGTGATTTTGCAATCTGATGCCAAGTGATTCTATTTACCCCAACAGATGCCGTCGTTCTGTTTTGCAATACGATGACGTAGAGATCCCATATCTCTCATGTAATCTCTTGAGCTTCCAACGCCAGGCTGACTGTGCTGTCTTGGGTCCGATGTGCAATGGAGAAACAAAGAGAAGGAAAAGAAAAATTAAAGTAATGTGTACGCCTAAATCATGCCCTGACTATGCCCGTCGCTTTGAATCCTGTCCCCTGTAAGCCCCCTCAATTCCGTCTGCTGCTGCGATGTCGCCTCTCACGCTGGTGCAATGGCATCGACTGTCGCCGACTTTTGTCTTTATCTTTGTCTCTGTCGTCGTCTTCCTGAAAGCTGGCTTCAGATGGAGCCACGGAAGGGTTGACCAGGGTACTGCTTCCGTCATCTTCGTCGTCGGCAGGCGATGGCGCCGCCTCGATCTCCAGCGGTCTTTGGCTGGATCCGAGAGCTCGGGGGCTTCGCAGCTTGGGCGGCTTTTCTCCCAATCCAATCTTGGATGCGGCCCATACGAGCCAGCCGGGGTTTGGCGGAATCCACTGGCCAATGTTCAAAACGTAATGTCTCTGGTCGTCGGGCAGGTTTAGCCAGACGAATTCCCGGTTGCTGTTGATGCGGCCTTCCATGACAAAGTCACCGACCTCCTCTGGGATCTTGAGGGCTTCGGCGATGAGGATAGGCTGGTATGCGGGGATCAGAAGATGCAGCCGCGTTGGGCGCACGGAGTGCCCTCGCCGCCGCGCCTTGTACTCCATCTCCGTGATGCGCCGCCTGGCTGCAATCATGAAGACGAACACCGAGTCTATCTGGTTCGTGTAGCCGCAGAACCTCGACCCCAGCGGCTTCTCCTCCAGGAGATGGAAAAACTTGGGATACCAGTCGTCGTCCGGATGCCAGAGGAAGAACCAGTGTTCTAGAGAGGCGTCATCGGACGTCTGGGTGAGCCGCTCTCTAATCATGCTGTGCACGTAATCAGGAAACTCCTTCTGGGCCATGAGGGCGGTTTGCGCCGCCAGGCTGACCGAGATGTCCTGGAGCTTGGCGGCGATGAGCTGGAGCGCCTGGATCCCCTGGTACGTCTGGACGATGTTGACGCCAATCCTGACCGTCGTCGCAATCATGCTGAAATACGCAAAGATCCTGGCGCTGTCGCATACGGACTGGCCCATGACCTGCATGGCGGGGATGAACTTGTTTAGCCCGTCGGCCATCTGGTTCGCTCTGGGCGCGAAGTCGTTGACCCTGCCCGCCAGCTCGTTCGCCTTGGACAGCGTCTCGCCGATCTTGATGATTCCATGGCCCGCTTCGATGGTCTTTACGATGGGGGTCGCATTGGCGAACAGCTTCGCCGCCGCCCGGATGGCCCTGCCTTTGATCTTCTTGTCCTTGAACACGAGCGAGAGGAGGTCTTCGCCCATGATGTGGTGTCCAGGTGTGTTATGGCCGTGAATAGCCCTGGGATGCTTCTCTGTGGAAGCAGAGCGCGGCGCAAGAAACAAGGGGGAGAAAGGGAACGACAAGCAGCTGCGTGCCCAAAAGTGCCAATCGCGGGGATGAACAGAGTTTGAGTCGCGAGCAGTCCATGCACGCAATATGCCGCCGGGAAATCAGCTTCGCGGCCCAAAAGTGTGAGCAGAGATGCATCTGGCCGTCGCTCCACTTTTGCTCCCCCAACAGCCCTGCCGGTTCCCCCAGTCGACCCCCCGGTGACGTGGCAGAGCAACCCGTCCCATGGCTCGTCGTCTTGAGAGTGGAGGCTTTCTTGGAGAACTGGAGCTCATCCTGCGGCCGCTCATTGGAGGGATGCAATTGTCGGTCTGCAGCTCAAAGAGGCAATCGAAACAACGGAAGAAAGAGAATGGTCAGGGGCGATGAGCTGTCCCCGACGAATCCAGTTTGGGATTAGACAAGAGGCTCCATTATCAATGGCGTGCGTGAAGCAGCACGAGGAGGAGAGGAGAGGAGAGGCAAGGCGAGGCCAGGCGAGGCGAGGCGAGGCAGAACAAGTCTCCTTGGCGTTCCCCCTTGCCCCCTCCACCCTCTCCTAGCCCTTGAGCTGCCGCGCGGAAGAACTCCGGATCGTGGGCAGCTTTTTTCAGGGGTTTTTTTTTTTTTTTTTGCTGCTCAATGCAGAGAGAGAAGGGCTGAATCATCGAGAACAGACAGGGCGAACGGCATCTCATGATTGCTTATGAGCGGCATCTCCCAGTCGCCTTCGTGGTCAATATCACCGGGAGAAGCAGAAGGCTGCGCGACCTGCCGGAAGCCCAGAGTCAACGTGTGCCCATTCCGTTGACCCTGTTGCTCACTACAGTATGTATATGTATGCATGTATGGTATGTATGTGCGATATGAGCCAAGGTGTGTTTATTGACTTGGATCATTTGTTCCTAACAGCGCGGCCAGGCCCTTCGGGAGGGTGTCTGCGATGCCTCGGCTTGGGCTTCCAGTGTCCCAGGTGCTCGGACAGATGCCTTCTTTGTCCGCACAGTCGTGCCGAATGCTCCGTTGCGTGATTCATCGGCTGCTGCTCTCACAGCCATCAAGAAGACGAAAACGCCACGCGACAACGTGACCAGTGTCTCGCCCTTACCAGGACCACAGCCATCGCGTGCCGGCGCCTTCGGCCAGCTCTTTCCGTCTCCCATTTCATCGACTGCTTCTTTGGGGCCGCAAAGCCATCATCACCCATTGCCCAGCTTGCCCGCCTCTCTCTACCTACCCGTCAGCTGTCCAGTGTTCTATTCGTGCAGCTTCGATGCTTAGCTATGGGACTGTCCGCTGGCCATGCACCCATCAAAACAGGAGGCTTGCAGATGGCACATGAGTGCGCTGCAGACTTTCTTCTCCAGAGAGCGCTGTATATGCGGCCGTCATGCTCATCCGACTTTGCAACATTAACCGGCACCAGTCCAAAGGCATGGCTGAAGCACGTCAAAAGTGCGGCTTCGCTGGTGCAAGCTCAAGGACCAGGGCCAGAGCGCTGCCGCAGCGGGCTTATGCGTATCAGGTATTCAGCCATCTGCGCAACCAAACAGTACGACCCGTTTCTTTCCCCCCTTCCGGTACTGATTCCCCCATGTTGCGATTGCTGATAATGCCCTTTGTTTGCCCTTGGCATAGTTTGTGGCGGCAATGGCCGAGAATGAGCTTCAGCCCTTTGCGTCCCCGCAATGGACGAACGATTCCTTTTGACAGGCTGATTGACGTTGTTTTTGCTCCTCAGAGAAGACTATCAGCTGCAATTCTTCTCATCGCATCCAAATCCAAATTTGACGGCGCACCTACACCAGCTGAAGGTTGGACTAGGCATACTCATTTAGGACGCAAGGCTTCAGATCCAACAGTGACATTCAGAGTGCAAACTCTACGGCCCCTCAATCAGAAGGAGAGCAAGGAGATGGGAAGGCCTTAGCCCTCATCAGCGGGGACGATTTTGCGGCATCTTCCAACCCTGGTCACTCCATGCTGCCCGTACAACGACGTTCCATCAGCGGTGCTGGTCTCACTATACGATGCCGCCAACGTAATCGTAATCGTACGCCGGCTGTTTCGTCTAATCTCTCCTGCGGCAGCTTCATACATTATGACGCGCGCGTCCGACGACATACGCAGTCGATCTTGTCCGCCCACGGTATAATTACCGCAATATCTAGTTCTGTGCCGGCCCGTGGCTCCATCATCATGGTCCAGCAACTCAAGATTGCTGCCTTGTGGACCTCGTCCTCCCAGCAGAGGGCGGTGGCTGTGAACATGTTCCAAGGGTATCAAAAGGAAGGCCTTTGAGGTATTTCGGCACCATCCCCCGAATATTTTGCCGATGTCGCGGCCCATACATATATCCTCTGCCAATTCTCTGTCGAGCGAACGGCTGTCTAGAATCGTCCTAGGCGAAATCGTCATCGTTTTTGCATTACGATGCCAAAGACTTGTACTTGACCGACCCTTGGTGTAGCGCCGGCTCGATGGATTCAACACCATCATATTATTCCCGTGCCCTTACCTTATGTAATTCCTCCGGGGAAATATATGTATATATATATACATTAATTTTTTCTTTAAAAAAAAGCCCAAACTTTGGCATCTGGGACGCGCAAGCGGTTTTTTGTGTCTATCAAAGCTAGAAACCTAGTTTGGCTGAATTGGAGCAGCCTTCGGCCTCTTGTGGCTTTGAAAGTCAATTCGTAGTTGATGGGGCCAAACTCACAACTCGTTGGGCCGCCTTTCGATGCGGCTTTTCGGCCTCAGGGAAGTTAGCTTTGCAAGTTGGCCGCCACACCGTTTATGAGAAACTCTACAAAGGCTCGCTGTCTGTGATATATATGTGTGCCTGTTCTTCATCTCACCTTTTTTTTCTTCTCCCTCGTCTAAGTGTGGATCTGGTAAAACAACTTTCCTTTGTCTTCTTGCATGAAAGTTGGATACCGTCAATATGAAAGTCGCCATCATCGGTGGTGGCATCACCGGGTGCGCAGCGTACCTGGAGCTGAGAAAGCATCTTGCAGAGACCGAACTATTTTCTGGAAGCCACGAGATCACCATCTATGAGGCCAACGACACCAGGCACTGGGTCTCGCCCGTATACCTGGAGCAAGACCCGACACATTCGTCCAAGCTCATTGTCGGTGGCGGGTTAGGCATCTCACCCAACGGCCTCAGCGTGCTTCAGCGGCTTCATGAGGGCCTCCTTCAGGATATCACCCGAAGCGGACACGTGATATCTCATTACAACTTCAAGAACAAGCATGGGAACCTGCTCATGCGCGTCGATCACAACGGCCACAGTGAGAGCGGGCTAGGCACGCCCTCAAAAAAGCTAAACATCGTGGCAAGCAGCCGTCATTCCCTTTGGATATCCCTGCGTGCTCTTATCCCGGACCAGGACATTGTCTGCCGTAAGCGAGTGTCGCGAGTTATCACTCATCCCGAGAGGAGAAACATTATCGAATTTGCGGACGGGAGCCAACCGGCGGACGCTGATCTTGTCATCGGCGCCGACGGCGTTGGATCAATTGTCAGGAAAGCTCTGTTCCTCGATACAGCAGAGGACCAGTACCCTCCCCATTATGAGTGAGTGCTAGCAGCACATCGACGGGCATATCATCCCATGCTAACTGCTTGTGTTTGCAAGGGGTTTCGTCGAAATTGGAGGGTATATCCCCGCACTTGGCATCGCAGAACTTATACAGAGAGGATCCATGAACTTCATCTTGGGGGGCAAAGGCTGGTTTAGCTACTGCTTCTCAGACAACAACCCGTCAGACCCCACTCGCGACTCTCCTTACCTCGTCTCCGAGCCCGGGGAGACCATAGGCTGGTGGTTCACTTACGAGAGCAAAGAATGCCCGGATTACAACACAGTCAACATGGATGACGTTTCTCGACAGCTGCAGGAGAGGTTTGCCCAGTGCAATGATCCTGTTATTCGGCGTGTCATCGCATCTGCCCTCGTGACAAAGGTGTATCCCACCTGGACGTCACCGCCGCTGACAACTTGGGAAGGCGACGGAGTTGTCCTGCTTGGAGACGCAGCCCATGCCCTCCCGCCGGCTTCAATCCAGGGCATATCCCAGGCATTAGAGGACTGCGAATCGTTTGCCCTGTTTATGGAGCATCAGCTAAAACGGATGGAAATGAACCCCTCCTTCACGGATAAGGAGGCCATCGTCGAGGCCGCGAGACAGTATATAGACCTTCGGAAACCACGCGTCACGATGATACTGGAAAGTGAGAGAAGATCTCAGAACTCCAAGCGCGAAATGGGAGCCATCAGAGAGTACGCAATGTACTCGATGTTCAAGTTCCTTGGTAGGCTCGCATCTTGCAGTTTCCAGTCTAGGTCTTGAGTAGGCGCTTACAATTACCGCAGGTATCTTCCCCGGCGCTGTGGCGAGGTCGATCTGCAAATTTTTCCACTATAACGTTGCTGAAAAAACTCTTCAGGTGATTGCCGAGGATAATTTGAATGCCGGGTGTGCTTCTTTTCCCCCATGAGCGATGAGGCAACACGAATGCTGCTGTAGCTCCCCCTTTTTCGGGGTTGCCTCCCCTCAGTCTTACACTGCAGCATTTTGAGTTGCTTCGGGTTCTGAGCTGAAAGGGCTTGGTGTAGTTATTGCTAGTAACACTTGAAAACTTTGAAGGCGCTACATTCCATATAGTTCATATCACACTCCATAGTTCAATAATCCACTAACGCCACTCGCGTGCCTTGAAACCGGAGGGGAGGGGGGGCGAGAGGGGGGGGGATAGTAAAAAAAAAAAAACTTAAAAAAAACTTAACCGCGACCACTTAGCCGTCCTTTTCAACCACAACATGGGATGGAGAAACTTGCAGTGGAGCCCTCCTAATGTGAAGCCCTGGTTTCTAACACGGTTCAGCCCAATTAATCGGGCTGTCGTTGAGGGGTAATCGAGTCAAGGTAGCCGGCGTATTGGTCCTCGTTGATACCCCCTATTCGGGATTGCCTCCTCTTAGATATCATGACTGCTGCCTCGCGGGTGAGAGATGTGGAAACGGCATTGAAAAGCCCTCCATCGTCGAACCAAATCCCGGCATGCTTCTAGGCCATGCCGTTCGTCCCCAGGAATCAGTCTCGTTTCTGTTTTGAAGATACTAGGTTTGCAGTTTGAGAGGTCAGAATGCAAGTACGATGTCAAGTGATCCCGCTCTTGGACATTTTCCGCCATGGTAAAGGAGGTGATGTTGTCTGGGGGCCTTGAAGGGACGACGGTGTAGCGCAGGCAAAAGCTCAAAAGGCCAGAGAGACAATGTCCCTCCTCAAAGTCTGCGAAATCCTCAGAGTCGCTAATTTGTGGTGAATGCGGAAAGCGGTTGTGATTGGCGCAGAGATTGGGGCAGGTGCAAATTGGCTTTAGATCTCGGTAAGGACGCAGAGAACCAACCGTTGGATCAAGGCGCATGTCAGATTTTGGCCTGGCAATGGGGGTTAAGGATTGTAGGCCCTCTTTTAAATCACGCTTTACACGCACCAGCAACGACGACGACGACGCCCTCCCCCCTTCCGCTGTCTACAACCATTGTCTAAACTGGGCGTGGTAAGAACAAGATTGGTCATCAGCGCGGGCTTCCAGCTAGAGTCGAGGTGAATTTATCCCGACCGAAGCGTTTGACATGCGTGGGGTCAGCCATGTGTAAGCAAAAGGGGGGGCATCCCGTTTTCTTTAGCATTATTGCTTCAAGTGGGAATAGTTGCGCGTTAATTTGGAAATAAATCCGGACATTCAAAAGGCAGAGGCTGCCAATGCCGGTCGATTATCGGTTGCGTAGGCACAGGGTTTGACCCAGGAAAAGATGAAGAGAAAGGAGATGACAATGACGATGACGATGACGATGGCGGTGGCGGCGGCGATTATGAAGAGGAGAAGGGAGAAGAAGAAAAAGAAGAAGAAAAAAAAAAGAAGAAGAAGAACAAGATGATGATGATGATGATGAAGAAAGAAGAAGGAGAAGCTGTCCAAGTGCCTGTATCTGCCATCTCATACTTTGCTCTGGTGGAGAATGAAATGAGGTTTCTAACGTATTCGGATCGAGCAAAAATAGAGTTCTAGACAGCAGAGGGCGATTTGCTTGATTCGATTTATCAATTGGCTGGTTGGGCGACGATTCTGCCATCCAAAGTTCGGGTCCTTCCTGAGCGGCTTTCTCTTTTTGACTTCCCAATCAGCGATACGGGAAATACGGGGCCTATCCCTCCATATGCCCCATGAAGGGATAGGCAGGCAATCTAGAGTTCCGGGGGGCGAATGCAACGCGATTAAACTAGGTACAAATGCGAAATCTTGCTTCTTTGGAGAAAATATTTAGCGGGGAGTTTGAATTTTTTTTTGTTCTCTCTCTGTCTAATATTGAAAAGCTTTCCGGCAGACCTGACATGACAAGGCCGGAGATAGTGGAGGAGGTTGATTTTAGATGTTTTCAGCCCGAGGACTCGCAGAAAGCGCAGCAAAAAAAAAAACATATACATAAAAATTTAGAATGAAAAAAAAAATTAAAAAAAAATTAAAAAAAATAAAAAATTTAGGACCTTGCCTAAACACGAGACGCAGTGTATGAGCTTTTCAATGCGTTTGCTTTTTTTGTAAATTGTTGGAGTAAATAAATGGGTATATGTATTGTGTATGTGTGGAGATGACTGCAGTTTCTGGTACTGATGCCAAAGAGAATCTTCTCATCTGTGTAGTATCAGCATTTACCCCATATTGGCCGGTCATTACTGGGCATTCAACCACGCATCAAAATAAAGAACGTAAATTGCCAAATGAGGTTCACAACAATGAGATTGGCCCATGAGGCTATTTTAAATAGAATAAATAATAAAAAAAAAACTCGACAGAGGCAGGGTTCGAACCTGCGCACCCGAAGGTATTAGATAGCGAGAATCGAAGGGTTGATTCAAGTCTAACGCTTTAGACCACTCAGCCACTCTGCCTATTGCGTTGTTGTATGCAAGGGAATGAATAAGTGCATTATAAACTTTAACTTTTGAATTCTGCATGAGAGCAAAATCTGGGTTTCCAACTGTATTCAATCCACCTCTTGTCTCGCCGTCCACATCAAACCAATCCTGTGCAGTTGTCCCTCATCTTCCTTCAATTTGCCGTGGCCATTTCTCAATCTGACATGCTGCCATATCAGTGGCAGAGAGATCTGCCCACCGATTGCCCTCAACAGGCCTCTGAGCAGCAGCATTCACAATGGCGCTGTGGGATGCAAGATGAAGAAACGGCTTGTGAAGCTTGAAGTCGGAAACACCTCCCTGGATAAGACAAATAATGGCTTCCTAGAGAGCAATCTGGGCATTTGGCCACGGAGCAGCGGAAAGTAGGATCGTCGAAAGCGTATTTGAGAATGCTGAATGTGGAAGTCCAATTCATTTTCGCGGCACACGGCTTGTCAGTACTACAATGCAAGCAATTAAGGGCTGGAAATCGGGCTAGGAGGCTTTACTCACAAAACGTATCCACTTGCCCTGAACGCCACAGCCAATTCAATAATAATATCAGGCAATAACCACCTCACTCCACAGCTTGACCCGCCAAGTGTCCTGATCGACATGGCTTAGAGATCCATCGATATATAAACATATAAGAGATAGAATGTCCAAGTCAGTCTCGTGAGCTTTTCTTCGACAAGTGATGGGGAAAGCGCGTTAACGATGTTGGCAACATCTTTGCTCGGCAATGCCGCAAACGAAAGGCTAGTCCAAGGCTGTAAACTCATCATTGGTCGTAATCTTGGGGTCGAAGAAAAAGGCATCTTCAAACATATTGTGGTTGGCCAATGCCTCCACCGACTTGTTGGATTTTTGTTTATTATATCAGATTTTCAGGAGTGCTGGTAATGTAGTGGCTGTCGACTATGAGGTTTAAGATGTAAGTCGTTGTTGGTGCTGCCCCAATTTGCGCATCGTTGACGGCGATCACGGCTTGTGTGTCTGCAGTGCGAGCCTCCTCCAAGCTGCTCACGTTGAGATGGTTAAGGATTGGCGAGGTTGTCCTGTGCAAGCTGCGTGGTGCGAGTAGTTGCCGGGCTTTTCGAAATGGCCTGGGAGAACAGACTAGATCCTCGCCATTGTTTGCAGTCAGGTTGAAGAGGATTGGGCCGCCATTGGTAAATTCCCCATATGAGTGACTTCTCTCTCTTTCTCTTTCTCTATTGGAGCCTCCAAAGTGTTCAATTTGATCCTTCGTCCATTGCAGAGCGAACCGCTGACTTGAGAATGCCTGTGTAGAGATTACCGCTCTTTTCGACCTCTGGGCCGGACAAGATTCCAAGAGTGCCTAGGTGGTAGTTTAGAGCGGCAAAGACGAGACTGTGATTGGAGTTTGCTACAGCGTGCTCAAGAGACTGGCTGGGTCGTAACTAGGAGTCGGGGTTCCTATTTTGCATTTTGCAGTCGAGAGCGAAGCCACAAGTGGGCATTCTGTTATAGAGGCATATTTTAGAAAAAGGTATCCATTAACCAAATAACAAACATAGAAACCCCCCCCCCCCCCCCAAAAAAAAAAAAGAAGAAAAAAGCTTAGATTAAGCTTCTTACCTAGACAAGTCCAGGGGCCTCTCCATCTCCATATGGTTTCTGACTAGCCTGCCGGAGAGCCATTTTGGTTACGTGGACATCAAGAGACAATCCTCGCTGGCGCCGCGAATCCAGTTAACTGGCGGCGGCTTGCCATCTTCTATGCTCTCTTCCCAATCCCGTGGAGTAATTGCGTTCTTCGGATCCGAATATGTGCCAATTGGCCCGAATGTGTTGTCCTGCCATGCAGAAATACCCTGAGGGCAAGAGTAGCAGCTCCGAGCTAGTTTGGGAGAGCTCTGCAGTTGGCCTTGGGTTGAACTGCAGCTCGAAAGCGAAGGTCTCTAACGGGAGGACGGGGGCCGTGCTACTGTAGTCGAAACGCGCCTGTTGTTTAGATCTGCTAAGTTAGCTGCCGCAATAGATAAGAAACAGAAGGACAGGATAGACAAAGAGATTTTGTACCGTGCAGCACGACAGAATGTGCCAGCTGCGGCCGAGGCGCTGTGTCTCGAGGATCAAAAGTTCTCACGTATTCGACACTCACATACGGGTCCAGTCTCTTGGGCTGGACTATGGGCTGCTTCGACACAGGAGAACAGCCAGGATGCCTTCTCGACAAGGCTCTTCGTGCTGTGCGAGCCTATCTCTGCTACCTCGAGGTACGAAATCGACGATCAGCTCTCGAATCCACGCACGTCCTCGCCGTCATCGAGACGTAGAACGGCCTGCCCATGATGTGTCTGGAAGAAGAAGCCGCAGAGACAAGCTATCGTCTCAAGGCTGGGCCGCTGCCTGGGTCGATTCGAGAGGAGCTCGGAGCAATATATGGTCGGTATCGCCTCGTCTCGGTACGCGTCTTCTTCTGGGATCGCTTTTGGAAGAACGCCAAAGATGTGGTCACTTTCATCGATTCGATCGGATCCGAGGCGCAATGCTTCGCTTTTTCGGTGTTCGTGAACAGTTTGTCGTCTTCTCTTCCATTTCCACGGTGAACGTACGAACAACGTCGAGCGCTGCATAGGCTTCGCCTCACCGGCCTTTATCTCGAACTCCATTCCAGCGCGCAGTTGCGGAGCTTTTTGCTTTTTGCTGTGCTCCAGCCCGGGAACTCTTCAAAGTGGGAGGTGCAGACAACAAAAATGTCAACGCCAAGATTCCGACAAAATTGGAGGAGCCTTGCCCATTTCTGCCCAGTGCCGCCTCGCCAGGGCGCCCGGCTGCCGCAAGTTGACTGGGCACTTGGAGTCTATAGCCAAAGGCTGATAGAGCGCGATTTACAAAGTGTTTACAGATATGAATAGAAGGCAATGTCGAATTCAATTTGAAATGTAACGGTGCTCTTCTTCAAGGCAGGCCAACTAACAGATTCCTCCACCTCATGCCCCTTCGCGACCTCCCAGACCGTCACTACCAAGGAAGTCTTCCAATATCTGCTGACCCATAGCCATTCGCCATACGTCCCAAGATTGTCTCGTGCAGTATCTACAATTTTCATATGAGCAAACATTCAAATACTGCTTCCTCCAAGGCCATCGCCGTCTATTGCTCCCAAAACCAAGCCATGTGTCCAACACAAAGATGCCATCACCCCATGCGGAAAAATCGAGCCTCATGCGTCGTTACGCTGTAGAGGGCGGAGGGGGGGGGTTGAGCAAGTGAGGGGAAATGCAAGCTCAGCTGACCTCTGACTCCCGCGATGTGTGTGTTTCGCAGCTTCTTGTGAAGTGTCGGACAAAGAGTGATGATGAAAAGCGAGAGACGCCAAAGTCTTGTGTTGGGGCGATGAGACATGTAGAGCCGGGCGCGTCCTTTGACAGGCTTCGTGGATGCTGTTGCATGGTGCAGTGGAGAGCGTCGTCTTCAGGCAAAAATAGAGACTGCGGTGTCGTGGTTGATGACGGAAACCGACTGAGTTGATGAGAATGCTGTTTGCACCAGTTAGACATGAAGCGGAGCAAATGAAATCTCAAAAGCTGCAAACTAACCATGTTTGTCTGGTAGATCGAAGACAAGCGCCAAACGTTGCTGTGGCTTTGGTTCTGAGACCTCAACAGACGGGACTCGAGAGCTCGCCCTCCCTAGTCCTGCCCTTGCGACTTTCAGGACCCCCCGTCAATCGATCAATGCAAGTGGAATGACCAGATAGCAGGCTGATGCGTCGATAGACTTCCCTCCATGCCACCCGAGCCATTCACCCTCAGCAACCAACCTGACTGTAGTGGCCAGCCTGGCACCGTTGGAGATGGTGAGTACACGAACAGGCGGAGAGAACAAAATAAGATGATGCAAGGTTGGATGAAGAGAGGAGGAATAAAGAGGATGGAATGGAAGGTGAGGTGTGAGATATAGAGAAGGAGGGAACATGATGAAGTCTGGAGACGGCAAGAGGAAGACGAAGCCCGTGCGGCGTGATGAACATGATGGTGATGAAGAAGGGGAAGAAGAGGAAGAAGGGGAAGAAGAGGAAGAAGAGGAAGAAGAGGAAGAAGGGGAAGAAGGGGAAGAAGGGGAAGAAGGTGGTGATGGCGAAGACGATAGCGACAAGAGGAGGAGGAAGTATGAAGTGGGGGAGGAAATTGGAGAGAAAATGGAAGAAGAGGAAGAGATGAAAGTACTCACCTTGCCGAGCCCTTTGAATTCTTGGTGGTGTATGGTGCCCTCCCCTCCCCCCTCCCCCCTTCACCACCACCCAAACAAATCGAAAAAAAACCGCGATTGAAAGAAAAGAGGAAAGAAAAAATTTGGAAAAGGGAAGAAAAGGAAAAGGGAAAATGTTGGTAGGGAAAAAGGGAAAGAAAAATATTGATAAGAAAAGAGACGAAGGAAAACGCTTATAACGAAACGCCGATAGGAAAGAAGGAGGAAACCGCCGATAGGAAAAAAGAAAAAAAAAGGAAAACGATGATGGGAAAAAAAGAAAAGAATAAAGATAAAGGAAAAAATCCAACAGGAAAAGAGAGGAAAGAAAGCAACAATACAAAAAGAGAGAAAAACAAGAAAGCAGAAAAGCAATCCAAAATGAAAAAATATCCAAAACTTGGAGGATCAAAAATTCTGTAGATCGGGGGGGGAGGGGGGTATTTATACCCCCAGCAAGACGCCTGACGTCCTCATTTTTCAGGCTCCTACAGAGAAACGTCCGGACACCGTTCGCTTTGCAAGAGCGAATACGCGTCGGAAGGAGGCGCCAGGAGTCGGTTTGCAATTGGCTTGGGCCAATGGGAGCTCGCGGATGCCGGCCATCGTCCCCAGAAGCGAGCACTTTCCTCAGTTATGGACGCTGTTCAGGGGCGGTCAGGGCTTCTGATCGCCGAGATGGCGTAGAATTGTCCGATATTTCCCGGGATTGATCGAAAAGTGTCCGAAATGACACGTTTGAGTCTCGCAAACATGGCAGCTGCACGGCAATTGAGGACTTTTTGATTCCATCTGATTCTATGCAGGTGAGGGGAGGGCGTCGCTGCCTCCAAATCTTGAGCCATCTCGGCAGTTCTTTCGGTTACTCCCCACCCAGTGGAGAAGGGATACCTTCTATATTACCTACCTAATAGTAGCTTGGGCACGTCACGCGTGTCCTCTTGTGCTTTGAGGTTCTGAACGAGACCTCCCCAGCAGGTGTCGTTTGGTGCTGCTGCCTCTGTTATGCCGTAGGTGCTGTGGATGCTGAAATCTGGAGTGTTTCTCTGTGTTCTCTGTGTTCTCTGTGTTCTCTGTGTTCTCTGTGTTTCCCTGTGGATAGTTCGTCCAGCTAGAGAGGGTTCCCTGACAAATTGATTCTCGTTTTTTCCAGCTTCGTATTTGTAGTACATTGATTTCCGTAGAATTGAATTGCGACTCTCCAGATTCTCTGTCCATGCCACCAAATTTCAAAAGAAAATGTCATATTTTACACGGGGATTTCTACAAAGACTACTACATATGGCAGACCAATTGCTAGGGCTTTGGTAGGGTGGCCAAATCTTTACTCTCAACTACGTATATCCCTATATCCATCTCCATAGGAGCCGGCATTGTCCTTTCTGATGATGGAAGCACGGCCAAATTACAATCTTGCCAGTACGGGACATCCACGGGGTCTTTCCCAGGTGCAGATTGAACTGCGTAGAATTATAGAGTGTCTGCGTACATTGTTCGCCAAGAACAGAGCTGAAGCGCCCCTTTATAGCATACAGCTATTTTTTTGTTCGAGTTTGTAAATCCATACTAACTTTAGAGCGGACACTACACCAGATCAATCACAGGCCATAGCTATGTACAAATACCATTCAATTTGCTGCTGGAATGTTTTTTTTTGTCTGAAGCAATGATTTGAATCCCTTGCCTGAACACCCATCTGGAATCATTTTGAGGCATGGCGATGGCAAAATCCAACGCTGGGCCTGTTCTCGCTTGATAAAAAGAATAAAAGCCACGCTCTAGTTTGTCCCGCTTCTTTGTTACGACAAATCGTTTGTTCAGAAACTATTCAAAATCTGTCAGTCAGCTTTCTGCTCGCTCTGCCCAGGTGTGTCAGCGACTTTCCCCAGCCAGGAGCATTGGAATTTGGAAGCATGGGTAGGACATCGCTAGATTTCCTCCAGGCAGCATGGCCAAGCAAGGATCAACCATGATTGTAGACATTTCTCTTTGTTTCACATGAAAGGCGTCTCTTGTGCAATCCAGCCCCCGTAGAACATCGTATTGAGTGTAGAATCCACCGCATCTCCGCCAAAGCCAGCAAGCTCGCTGATCGTTGCTAGGCCCTCACCTTGGGGATTCCATTCATGCAATCCAGAACGAAAAACAAAGTCTCATTTTTCCATCAAATTAGCAAACCTTCAGGTCCCAACTAGACGAATTCTATATTCAAAGAAATCGACTGTGGAGTGCTCCCTGTCATGGCTGCGTTCTCTTCCTCTCCCTCTTTCAGGCCAGGTTGTGCTACTTCCTGCCATATCCACAGCCGCTTGTATTTGTACAGTCGCCGGAGAATTCGCCCATTCTTTTGTATGTCGATCAATCAGATCGAAGAGTATTCAATGTCGGTAGTCTGGATCGTAGGGCGCTAACTAGATAGTGCTTCAAAGTTCAAGATTCATTAGCAGTGTATCATCAGAATATTGGAAGCAAGAAGACGGCGTTGAACACACGAGCTAGGCTGCAAAATGCAATTGAAACTGTCATTCCAATAGAACGTGTTTCCCGCCTAATCGGAAGGGAAAATTTGGTGGCAGAAAAAGAAAAAGAGGAGAGTATAGAGCCAGATGTCGACTGCTGTCAGTCTGCCGTGGTGTGCGGTAGCGGCTCTAGCCGCCGCAGCAGAAACGCCAAAAATCAGCACTCCATCGCGGCTCGAGCCCGGAACAAATGTTAAAACTACATAAACAATAGTTAGATGCTTATCAATTAAAGGCTTCCCCCATCTGAGATAACTGGGCATCCCAGGGGCCGATGGCTGAACCTCGACCCATTAGCATGCCCGCAGAGATAGCGGTGCAAATAATCATCCATCTTCTCCCCCCCAAAAAAAAAAAAAAACATCTCCTTTTGTAAGATTCCGTTTTTGCTTTGCTAATTATCAAGCACAGTAACAGCAGTCAAAATGTCCATTCAGGCAACGCTTCCTTTGGATTTTCCGATTCATTTATTGTTCAGCAACCGCCCAGCAGAGGCAGAGGCTACGAATAGTCCGGAAAGTTTCCAGAACCAGTCGAAATCGCGAAGGCTCTTGGCAGATGCACCCCCCAAGGACGTGGCAGATGCTAATCTGGAGCCCACCATTCTCTAAGATATCGGTGACCAGAGCCAGTTCCAAGCCGCTGTCAAAGGCGTCTACGGGGTGATCCATGTTGCAACGCCAGACAACTTTGATCTAAACCTATACAATGTCACCCTTGAAAGTTGAAGCAATCAAGTTTGTCGTCAATCTAGCGAGGGCTGCCGCTGCAGAAACATCCATCAAGCGGCCCATCAATCCTTAGAAAAATTTTGTCAGTAAAAGCCAGTTCATTCCGCTTTGATGGCGGCCAATAGAACAAAGACGGCCAGGAGATTGCCTAGGCTCTCCTATCAACTTTGATGGCTAACCAAGTACGTTGACGCATGTGAGAATCTTCAAAGTCTCTCAGTCTTCTTCTTCTTCTTCTTCTTCTTCTTCTTCTTCTTCTTCTTCTTCTTCTTCTTCTTCTTCTTCTTCTTCTTCTTCTTCTTCTTCTTCTTCTTCTTCTTCTTCTTCAGTTGATATTAATTGCAAGACTACAGAATTTTCGCCGACAATCGCGACGTGGCCGTAATCTACATCGCAGCTCCCCTCGATCCCTCCATCATGAGGGCTAGAACCAAGGACACCAATGCAAAGGATGTCATTGCCGTCATCACCATCACCACCGACACCATCGTTGCGAGGAGGAGGGCTGCCGCCGTCTGGGGGAGGGTAATAATCGCCTCCGTGATTAGCCGGGGGGGGGTGGTGAGGGAGTTTGTGATCGTGATCGCCTCCGTAGCCGCCGCCCGCTGTCGTCGTTGGGAGGAGGCGGATGGCAAGGGTTTTCGGACGCTGCGAGGGCGCCGGCAATGAGGAGGGCGGTGGTTTCGAGGAGCTTCATTGCCAAAAGATGGTAGTAAGATGTGTGGATGACAGGGAAGAGGGGATGAATGTTGTAAATGTTGCTTCTTCTGTTTGAAGTGAACGAGACGGCTTCTTCCGAGGCAACACAGGATGCTCGCTCATCAATCCTCCCGCGAGAGCAAGCCCATCTGCTAGAAACGATAGAATGAGTCGTACACGATACCCATCTTGGTCGATGCCATTCAATACACAAAAACTTCAGATTGCTTCCGTCTCGGCATTGCCAACACTCGGACGTGATAATTTCTTTCCTGGATTATTTGTGCCAATATTTCTCGACGACCTACGCTACACCCGGGACCCCTGCAGGTGGCTAACGGCCCAGGCCTCGACAGCTGAGCCTGCGAGATCTGCATGGTTATGCGTCATGAACAGCAGCCCGGGATCCGGGGGGGTGGGGAGAAAAGGAACGGAACAGCCCCTGCTCCACTACTCTATCTTTTGCCAAGTTTGTGCTTTGGCTTGACTGGTGATCGCGGAATCCTGGTCTGTCCATCACGATCGATTGCCATATGGATAGGGGGGGGCTGGTGTTGTACGATCTGGGGCCTTGGCAAGATTAACAATTAACATTGACAACCCGGAGATTCGACGGCCATTTTTGGTGAAAAAACACTCACATTATCCATCGCCTTTCAAAGCTCTCTTCCGATGCCAATATTCACAAACCGACGCCTGCTATTATGTAGTGTTGCAATGGAGCATGCGAGTGGGAGTACTGCATCTCTCAGAGACGCTCCAGCAGGTTGTTGTTGTTTTTTTATAAAAAAAAAAAAAAAAAAAAAAACTGCGACTGTTTTTATTTCTATGCTTTCGTTCCTCTGCAGAGGGTATTACCTATTCAAAGATCCGCCAACTCAGTAGGCACTGCGGAATCCCTCAAAAAGATCTTCCTCCAAGGAATTTGTTCGCCAGCGAGCTAAAACAATCTATCACGACTGGCCACCTTTTTCTTTTCTATCAAGTCATGGTTCAGTAACTCGACGCCTTCCTGGATTCTTTGATCTCTCTCTCGTTCTCTCTCTCCCTGCTCACGCGTGCTCTGCATTTTCAAACCACTGGCACTTCGGTAAGCCCAGCTATCGGATCCGAAAAAACCTCCCTGCTCTTCTTCCCCTTCGCCAATTCCGTATGGTGCGGAGGAATCAAATTGTAAAAGATGGCCATCACTATCGCTCCCACTGCAGGCCCAAACCACCAAACCCACTGATCTGTAGTAGCAGGAGCAAAACAAACGCCATTTCGTTAGCCAATTCTCTCTCTAGCTGAGACCGAAGGGTTTCGGGGTTGCAAGCCCGCCCTAGGACCAGTACAATTCCAGGCACGCCCAAAGACTCACACGCCATGTCTCGCCTTGCAATTCCAAACGCAAAGCACCTCGCAGGGTTCATCTGCGCTCCAGCATAGCCAGGGATGATTCCGCTCGTGGCAAAAGTCACCAGTCCCAATGACGCGCCAACCAGGAGAGGGCCCATTCGGGGACCAAATATGGCCGCCTGGCGGGGATCAAGACCAACGCCGAAAGACAGGAAGAGGAGGACGAAGGAGGCGAAGACTTCGTTGAGATAGATTTGGCCGGGGGAGGCTTGAGATGGGTCGTACCAACAGCCGCCACCTTGGAAACTAAAAACACAGCAATAAGATGCACACACACATCAGTATGAGTGCCGCCGCCGCCAATTAGACGGAAGCGCCTGCCTTGCGTGTTCCGACGAAAAGACGCAAAGATTTATTGCGTATGCTATACACACCTTGTTGCTCTTTCGGGGCCCCAAACTCCCAAGAGAATTCCGCCTGCCAGGGCACCGCCGAGAGTCTGGCCAGCCATATAGAGGAGGCCTGTTCAGCAACTTAGTAATGAACTAAAAAATCAAAATAATATATATATGTGTGTGTGTGTGTGTGTGTGTGTGTGTAAAGAGAGAAGGAGAGAAGAGATAAAAACATGCATTGGCTTTGAAAAAAAAAATCCGTTGCAATTTGAAGGGCTAGAGAGTGTATTCGTCAAAATCAAATTCGAAAAAAAAAAAAAACATACCTCTCGGTACAGAACAAAGGCCTGTCAAAACGGCCGAATAGGTAATCATGGGATTAATGTGTCCCCCCGACGCGGGCGCCGTCGCATAGATGAAGGTCGACACCAAAACAATGTTGGAAATGCCAATGTATCCGCCCACCTGGGGTGTCCCGTAGCCCTCCAGCGTAGCAGTAATCTGACCCGATAGAAATACGAGGCACGTGGTGGCAACAAACTCGACAGCCTTTGAAAGAAGAAAAGGGAAAGAAAAAAAAAACCTGGTCTGTCAGCCAATCTCACAACCCGATTTGATTCACATAATTACATCTAAAGGAAGCAATTGAAGAGCAAGCGCAAAAAGGGAGGGGGGAGCCAAAACATCTCGTACGGCAGATTTCCACACAGACAAGTCAGTCCATTGTCCCACGAAGTAGTCCTTGCTGCGATACCATGGAGTCAGCCGCACCGCCCGGGGCCGCACGAGTGGAGCAAAGGTTCCATCGAAGGCGGCCAGATCCATCTTGGTGATGTTGGCGTTGGGACTGGACCCGGTGGAGTGGTCCTGAAGTGCCGTCGCCTCCTCGTCGGGTGGTTGCGGTTTCTCCTGCAACGCTGCCATGGCTCGAATTGAATCCGGAGCAAATTAGAGAGTCTTTTATGTATCCAGCAGGAAAAGGACAGGGCAGGGCAGGGCAGGATAGGATATAACCAGGCAGTAGTACGAAGGACAATGTCTTTTAGCTGTGCTGACTTAATACAGGTATACAAAAGCTCAGCTCAGATCCGAAGCTTCTTCTTGTTGATGTGCGCTCGGTAGTTCTATTTAACCTTTGCTCGTCTCCTTTGGCATACACTAACTATCTGGCTGCTGATTAAAAATGCAATCGGCCTCGCTGCATAATCATGACAGTTGACGCGCTAATAACGACGAGGCTGTTTTTAGCTCTTGTTTTTTTTTTTTTTTGCCTCTCCAATTTTTTGTCAGGACTGACAAAATTGTTTCTCGTTAGCACAAGGTTGACCATGGAAGGGTGTACCATAACACCATCCATACCATCAAGAAATCACGATCCTCCCTATCCAATCAATGGCTTTATACAAAGTCACGCTGGTTGCCAGCGCTTTGGGAATCATCGCCGCTGTGTGAGATAGAGGGAGATAAAAACAGAAGGGAATAACAAGAAGAAGAAGGGGAGGGGGGGGGGGGGGGGCAAAAACAAAATTACAACGCTATGCTTAGAAGATCCATGCGAGAATACTTTTTGCTTTGGCTTTCCATCCCTTCTCTTCCTGTACCCGCTCCTCGGCTGTGTGCACGTCCGTCTCGAGGTCCATATCTTCCAGGCGGACAAACTTGGTTCGCTTGAATATCTTCCAGCCAAGATACATAACGAGCATGACGGGCAATTCAATGTAGAAGCTGACGAAGCTGACGCCGTCGAATGACGGGCTGAAGCAGCTCCATCCCTGGATAAGCACCAAGAATGAATTGAGCAGGACGGCGATCCACGGACCGACTGGGTAAGTCCAGTTCTTGAAGGGAAGCAGATGCGTCTTGCCTTGGCGGGCGACGGCGGCGCGGAAGCGGAGGGAGGTGACGCCGATGGCGATCCAGCTGAGCTGGTTAGAGACACCAACGAGACTATACACGGGCTGTTTGTTAATGATATGCAAGTTGGATTTTTTTTTTCTTCTCTTCTCTTCTCTTCTCTTCTCTTCTCTTCTCTTCTCTTCTCTTCTCTTCTCTTCTCTTCTCTTCTCTTCTTTTCTTTTTCTCTTCTTTTCTTTTTCTCTTCTTTTCTTTTTCTCTTCTTTTCTTTTCCATCTTTTTCTCCTCTTCAAGTTTCGGGAATTGACTTTCAAGAGAGAGAGAGAGAGAGAGAGAGAGAGATGAGGTATAAAAAAAAAAGTACTACGTACTTTTGCAGCCATGACCACAGCTGGCCTGCCCCGATGAAGCTGGAGCCGAAGCAAAGGCCAGATATGAAGCCGGTAGCCAGAACAGCCACCCAGGGGACCTGATGTCTGTTGAGCTTTCCAAAGACTTTGGGCGCGTGGCCTTCCATGGCGAGCGTGTAGAGCAGTCTCGTTCCGGCGAACAAGGCGTGGTTGCCGGCAGATAAAACGCTGGTGAGGATGACGGCATTGATGACGCTACCTGCGGCCTTGGCTCCAGTCATCTGGAAGACAATTGTGAAGGGCGAAGTGCGAGTCTGCTTGGAGTTCAGGTTGGGGTAGTTGTAGGGGACATTGAGGCCAATGAGGAGGACGGAGAGGATGCTGGAGAGGCGTCAGTAGAGCATCCAGGATAGCCTGTGCAGCTGAAGGAGGTTTTTCTTTTTTCTTTTGGAGAGTCATACTAGAAGAGAAGAATTCGCCAAAAGACGTTCTTCACCACCTTGGGCATGGTTTTTGTGGGGTTCTTGGTCTCGCCGGCCGTGATGGCAATGGACTCGGTGCCGCCGTCTACAAAGTTTTGTCGTCGTCGTCGTTGTTGTTGTTGTTTTTATAAGCCATCTGATTGCATGTTGCCCAGTTCAGATGGGAGCATTGATTGGCCACTTACACGCAAAAGAGGCTGTGACGAAGACAGAGGCAAAGCCACCAATGCCACCGACGAATGGAGCGCCAGGAAGGTGCCAGTTTTCACCGCCGATGTATCGACCCTCGGTGTTGCCGCCGCTGTTGACGACGATGCCCGTGACGATGAAAACCTGAAACCCAAAGTGAGTCGGCTTGTGGAAGAGCCAAATGAAACGATCCATGACCTACAACAATGGTAATGACTTTGAGTAGACTGAGCCAATATTCGAGCTGTTAACACGAAATTAGTTTTTTTTTTTTTTTTTTTTTTTTTTTTTTTTTTTTGCTTTACCTCGCCGTACGCGCGCACGGTAGCAATATTGACCGCGATCAAGACAACCCAGAATATCAGGCTGAGCGCCCACCCAGGGAAGTTGTCGGTCCAGTACTGGAGGATCAGCTGCAGGGCGACCAGATCTGATGCAGTCGAGACGGCGTCGTTGAACCAGTAATTCCATGTCAGCGCAAAGCCAAAAGCGTCATCAACAAAGCGACTAACAAAGACGGTGTGTTTGTGTGAGTGTGTTGTTGTTGTTTTTTGGGTACCATGTCAGCAAATTTTCAACATGTCGAGGAGAGAGCCCGAGTGCCATTGAATTCAAGGTAGTGTAAAGAGTGCTGCTTACCCCGCAAATGTACAGAAGCTGCCTGCCACTGGCAAAAATGCAGCCATCTCTCCCAAGCTGAGCATCGTGACAAAGACGATGAAGCCGACGATGGCGTAGCAGATGAGGATAGAGGCCGGGCCGCCGGTGGCCAGCGACTTGCCGGTGCCGAGAAAGAGACCTGTTCCGATGGTGCCCCCGATGGCAATCATCTGGACTTGGCGTGCAGAGAGAGAGCGGCGGAGGCGATCCTGGAGAATGTGTGTTGAGCCCTCGAGATCTTCGGCTGGCGAGGCCAAGGCATCGGCATCGCTGCGCTCCTTCTTGCCTTTATCGGGCAACCCCTCGCTGTTGTAATGCTGGCGGTGGCCCATTGCAATATATTCTTGGCGTGGATAACAAGCCTTGTGGTGGTGTTTTGGAGGTTTTTTTTTTTTTTGGGAGTTTTTTGGGGTCTTTGGCCCCGGGGGGGGGGGGGGGGGGGGGGGGTTGAAAAAAAAAAGAGGTTGTCAAACAAAAAGAGAGGAGAGAGAGAAGAGCCTTGTGATGCTCCTTTGTACAAACGTCGCTTGCTGACAAGCTTCCAGAAGAAGTCCCAAACGATGGTGGCTTGGCAACGGGTGTGGCGTCACCCACTAAATAAACAATTTTCTCAACCCAGTTTAGCTGCAGACAAGGCAACTAAGTCCCTTTGCTTGTAATGTGATTGCCGTGGGAAAAAAAAAAGAGGAAGAAAGAAAAGACAAGGGAAAAAAAAAGGTTAATGGGAATACTGGAAAGAGAGGGTGGGAAAAGGAGGATCACGACGTGGTGATGATGCAGATGAAGTCCTGAGTACGTCAGCTCCCTTTTGCAACCATTAGCTCGCGTCGAGAAGCAAAGAGCCATGCCATTAGATAATACAAACTGATCAGACGGTGATGGGCAAAGGAAAAAAAAATCTGGTGATGGCAGTGCGAAAGCCTTCCCGTACGCGGACTTGGCCGCTGTTACTAGGCGATTGCGTGCTCGAGAGAGTTCCCCACTGGGGAGACAGAGCCTCCAATGAGGCCGTGGCGGGAAGCCTCTCCTGGTGATGACGATGATGCGCGCGGACAAAGGCTCGACAGGGGCCGGCATATGTACTGTAGCAATTGGAGAAAGCAGTGGAGAGAGCAGTGGAGAGAGCAGTGGAGAGAGCAGTGGAGAGAGCAGTGGAGAGAGGATCCCAAATGCAGCGTTGATTCGACCGGGGCGTGATCTGCAGGCCCTGCCTGCTGGGTTTGCTTGCTGGCTTGGTGTTGCTCTACTGCACCCCAGAGCGGACACGATGCAGAAAAGGCCACGCGCATAAACCCTGTGTATACTTGCCGCCTCCTCTAGAAGCGACCTGACCTATCAAGAAACCTACCCTACAGCGACTTGGAATTGAGGGGCAACCGAAAAGGAACTTGTCCGGACGCCTGGCAAATTCTCCTGGCAAAATATCCTGTAACCCTGTTTTATTCTACATACCCTATACTTTTGCCTTGTCGACCTGTTGTTACAGAGCCACCCTAGAGTAAACCTTAACCTTATATCTACCTAGAGTTTTTAAAATTCCAGGCCTTAGTATTATCCATAATACTTAAAGTAGTGCTCTAAGACCTCCCCCTTTACTCTCCCAAGCCTTAGGCTCTTAGACACTATACTAACAACCTCTTAGACTATAAATCCCCTCCTTTACAAGGGTATAGCTAATCTAACCACTGCCCCCTATCTCCTGCTTATAATACTAACCTCTTATAACAACCCCTTAGCTAACTTAAATATTAATTTAAACTCCTCTTTTTAAAATTAACTATCTTAAAACCTATATAAAAAGTCCTTTAGCAATAGCTTTTTTTTTATCTTTTTTTATAATAGCTTTATTAAGCTTATTTAAGTTAAAATTAAAAAGGTTATAGTTTAAAAAACTATCTTAACTATAATCTTTAAAGTTATTAATCTTGCCCTTAATAAGCTTAAAGGCCTTAAATACTATAAATATAAAATATAAATTATAACTACCTTAATAAATACCCTTGCCTCCTTTTTTACTTAATAAAACTAGCTATATTACTAACTATCCCCTTTAGCTTTACTACTATTTATACCTCTTTTTAAAAATACTATAGCCTCTTCCCCTAGCTTAAAAATCCTATAATAAAACCCTTGCCTTTTTTATATAAAAATTACTATAAAAAGCCCTGCCCTTTAACTTACTTAACCTACCTTAGCTAAACTTTAAATCTTTAAGACCTTTTTAGTTAATTTAAAGGTTTTTTTAAAATTACTTAAGGATTATTTATAATACTTATTTTCTTTAATTATAGTTATTTTTTTTATTATAAAAGAATTTTAACTTTAAACCTTTTAACTCTTTATTATTAATATTATTTTATTTAAGATTATAATTACCTTTTTTAGCTTAAAAGCTTAATTTATACTTTTTAAATCTTACTTATTACTTTATATTAAGCTTTTAATTAATTAATATAAAAACCTTTTTTATATTATTCTTTAAACCCTTTAAACTTTAATTAAATTACTAACTATAACCTTTAAGATTATTATAATTAAGGTATATATTATTATAAAGATATAAATCCTTTAATATTATCCTTTAATTTATAAAATTAACTTTTTAACTTAAGATTAAGTAATTATTATAATTAAGGCTATTTACCTAGTATTTATCTTTAACTTATAGCCCTCCTGCCTTTTTATTAACCTTAACCCCCTGCCTTTTTATAAAAATTACTTAAATTATTATTTATAGTAAGCTTGCTATTACTTTATAAAATATTATTAATATAGTAAAACTAGATATATAATTAAAGGCTATAAAGCCTTTAAGTAATATATAAACTACCTTAAACTTTATAAATCTTTTTCTTAAATATACTTAACCTGCTTAATTAAGTTATATAATATTTACTACCTCTTAATTAAAGCTAACTATAAAGCTATTTAAGCCTTTAGCTTAGTTTAATACTATAAAGCCTAGGCTTTTATCCCCCTTTTTTTAATCTTATCTTTAAAGGTCTTTTTAACCCTTTTTTTAAATATTTTAGCCTTAAGTAGCCTTATTTTTTTTTTACTTTTTTAAAAAGCTAGAAAAAGGGTAAGGTACTTTTTAACCTTTATTATTATTAAATCTTTTACTTTTATTTACTATATTTATACCTTAAATACTCTTTTAACTATTAACTTTTTAAATCTTACCTTAAAGCCTTTTTTTAATATAGACCTAGCCTAGCTAGACTTCCTTAAACTTAAATAAATAAACCTTAATTAATAATAAAAAAGCTTATAATCTTTTAAGTTAATATAGTTAAAGTTAAGCCTTATTATAATATAGCCTTAAACCTTGCTTAAAAGTATAAATATAATATTATACTTTTTTAAAAACTTTAAACTAGAATTATAAATAAGGTATACTAGATAAAGTTATACCTTAGCTATATTACTTTTAACTTAATAAATAACTAGACTATATAACTAGATATAATTATATATATCTATATATTCTTTATATTTATTTTTACTTAAGTTACCCTTTTTAACCTTAATTTATACTTTTTTTAAGTTAAGGTTAATAAGATTATTATTATTAATTACTATAAGCAGACTATAGCTATTAATAATATAACTACCTTTTTAAGCTAACTCCCCTTTCTTAAATACTTTTTTATTATTAATAATTTTAATATTTATTATTAAACTTAATAACCAGGCTATTAAAGTAATATTATTAATAATAAACTTACTTAATAAGTTAAAAATTATTAACTCTTTTTTTATATTTATAATACCTTAACTTAAGATTATAAAAATATTATTAACTTAATCTTTAGTAATTTATAAGCTAAATTAAGGGTTAATAATACCCTTTTTACTAGCTTTAACTATATAATAATTAAGACTTAAGTCTATAACCTTAACTTTATACCCTTACTACTTATATAGCCTTATACTATCCCTTTAAATGCCTTTATTTAGTTTATTAAGTTAATAAACTATTATACCTTTTTTTTATTAATAAACCTTAATATTAATAGCTATAAAGAGCTTATTACTTAAATTTAAAATATCTTTAAGCTTATAATCTAAAGGGCAGGTAAAAAGCTATATTATACTAGCTAAAAGGCAAGCTAGTAAGATAATAATTATTATTAAGTATAAAGAGCTATAGTATTAAACCTATCCTTTAAGAATAAGAAATAACTTTATTATACTATATAATTAAAGAAGTATGCCTTTTAAAAAGAATATATTATATTTACTAGCTTTAGCAAGCTTATTTATAAGATTATTAAATAAAGAAATAAAATTAATAGCTTTTAAACCCCCCTTTTTTAAGATAAAGATTAAAGCTACTTTACCTTAAGGAAATAAGCTTAATACTTATAAAACTGCCTTTTTAATTATTAAACTATAAAAAGGGATATACTAAACCTATAGACCTTAATCTAGCTAAAGAAAGATATCCCCCTTTACTTAAATATTACTATAGATAAGGCTTAAGATATACTGCTTAAGGTTAGCAGTACTTTATTAAGCATTAATAATATTATTATCTCCCTTTTTTATATTACTTAATCCTTTATAAAAAATATTATTTACTTACTTTTTTAAGCCTTTTTAAAGCTTAGCTATTACCTTTAATACTTTTAAATAATTAAGGTTATAATAATCCTTAAGCTAGGCAAGTAGCTTTATAATATAGTTAATAAGTAATAATTAATCTTTTTTTTTTTTTATATAAGTAAAGGCCTTAAGAGGCTCTTTTTTTATAAAATAGCTTAAGTTATAATTACTTACTTTATTATCTTACTTTAATACTTTAAAGCTTTATTAAAAAAATATATTACTAACCTAATATTATACTTAATATATAATATTAAATAAACCTTTATTAAAAACTACTATATAGTACTAGTAACCTTTAATATATTAAGAGTATTTAATACTATTTTATATAATTGCTTAGTTTTTTATATTTAATAATAAGGCTAATTAAAAGTACTTATAAAATAAATAGCCTTTTTTTTTATTAATTACTTTATTATAATATATATCTTTAAAGGCAAAACCCTCTTTTTTACCTTTTTTATTTATAATACCCCTTAAGGCTTATTTATAAGCTTAATCCTCTTTATACTCTACCTCTTTTTTTTACTTTATTTAAAAAAGGCTTAATACTGCTTTAAATATATTAATAATATAGCTATCTTAATAACTAAAAGCTTTTTTAAAAAAGTAATCTACTATTTATAAACTAAACTTAATTTATTACTTAATTAAAGCTATAATAATAAAGTCTTTTTTAACTTAATTAAGGTAGACTTTATTTTTTTTTATTAAAAAAAAATACCCTTGCCCTCCTTTTTTATTACCTTAAATAACTCCTGCCTTACTTTTAAACTTAATATTTAATAGCTTAATATACTTTTTAACTTTAAGCTAAGCTTTAAAAAGTATATTAAAGTATAGGCTAAAAAGGCCTTTTATATTATTAACTTTATAAAGTTATTTAATAAAACTTATAAAGGTATATTTTTAAATACTATAGCTTAAGTTATTAAAGTAATTATCCTCTTTACTTTTTATTATAAAGTAAAGATCTAGTACTCTAGCTTTATATAATTAAGCTAGGTTTATTTTTTTATATTAATATAAGCTAGTATAAACTATCTAGTAGATTATATTAACTTTATTATAAAGGCAGCTATTTATACTATCTTTTTAATTTAAAAAACTATCCCTCTCTTTATATTATATAAAGAATTAAGTATTTTTTTAACTATAGTTTCTTTTTTATAGCTTAAGCTAAAGGCTATAAACTATATTATAAGACTTAATCTTTAATACTTAATAATTACTTAGCTTAAAGAATAAAACTACTTTTATTTTTATTTTTAATTATTAGCCTTTTTATTCTTTAGCTACCCCTGCTTTTAAATCCTTTTTTATAAACTTAATTATATCTTTACTAGCCTTATTTTTTTATTATATAGTAAAAATAAAGCTATTAATTTATATATAAGCTATAAGGCTTTTATCTCCTTTTTTTATATTATCTTTTACTTAAATAAATCTTAACTTAATAATAATATAAGCTAGAGGGTAGTTACTTATTTATAAAGCTACTTTTATAAAGTCTATAAGGCAATCTTTTAAGTTAAGGTCTTTAATATTAAAATTACTAATGCTTTAACTATAGCTTAAACTACTGCCTAGCTTATTTAATCTAGTAATATACCCTTAGCTGCTTACTACTTTTTAAATAATTAAATAATTATATTAAGCTTGCTAAAGGCTATTTTTAACTACTTTTAATATAAGTTCCTTGCTTTTTAAAGCTTAGTAAAGGCTATAGTTATTAAGGGCTATAGTATTTATATTTCTTAAGCTTTTAAGTATAAGAATATTATTAAGAATAAAAAGGCTAATACCCTTGCTAAATATAATATTATATAAACCCTTTATAATATAAAACCTTACTTTATATTTTTTTAAAAAGAGAGTAAAGTATTATAATATAAAGTAACTAAAGATTAATAATAATAAAATCTCTTAGCTTTTTATTAAAGCTAGGATCTTTAATAACTAAAGGCCCTTTTTAAACTTTAACTTCTTTACTTATTATTATATTATCTTTTTATAAAGAGGTCTAGCTATAAAGACTTTTAAAATTACTATAATTACTTAAATTATAAAATTAAGACTATTTATTACTATAGCAAGCCTTTAAACCCTAGCTATATATTTATATATATTAAAAATAAACCTTTTTTTTTATAAATCTTAAAAGAGTTTATCTTTATTATTAACTACTTATTAAGCCTTAAAGAAAGCATTACTTTCTTAAAGTTCTTAAAGAAGGCATTGCTTTATAATAAGCTGTCTTTAAGGATATTACTTAAACCTAGCTAGCTTACTATACTAAGCCCTTTTTTAATACCTCTTTCCCTTAGATTTTATTAAGTTATTAAAGACCCTTTTATACTAAAGACTATTATAGGCTTGGGCTTTGCCCAAGCCTTGCATAACCTAGGCCCTATAAAGGCCCGACCCTTACCTAAGGTATTACCAGCCTAGGCCTTATAAAGGTCTAGCCCTTACCTAAAGTATTACTAGCCTAGGCTTTATAAAGGCCTGGCCCTTTTTTAAGGTATACTTATTCTATAGGTATATAACTAGCTATAAAAAAATATAAAGATATATAGACTTTTCTTCTCCTTAAGTATATAAATTTATATTAAAATATTTATTTATAGTTATTATAAGGCTAGTTCTTTATAATTTATATATTTTAAAAATAATAAATAAAGATAATTTAATATTAATATTAATAAATAAAGTAGCTACCTTTATAATAAAAAAACTATTATATATAGTTATAATAATATACTATAAAGTAGTATTACTGCAATAAGTAATAGCTTAATAATAGAATATAGTTAACTAGCAGCTTAAAGTGCCTTTACTTAACCTATTTTATAACCTGCTTATACTTTATATAAGTAATATATAAAAACTGGTTTAATATAAGCTACTCTTGGTTAAAGACCTTTATAATAGCAACCTAGCTATATTCTTTACCTAAAGATATACTATAGTGCATAAACTAGTTATTAATAAAGAGTTTATTAATATTAATAAAGATTTATTTATCTTTTTATAGTAAAACTTTATTAAAGGTATATACTCTTTAATTATAATATATTATAAATTTACCTTAGAGTTTAAAAACTATATCTTAAGAGAATTCTTAAAATACCTTATATTTATATTTACTAACCCTTATTATTAAAAAATTACTTAAATAAAGCTTAAATATATTATATAATATAATAATAAATCCTTTACTATATTTTTTATTTATTTTAAATAAAAATTAACCTTAGCTAGCAGGCTACTATAAAATAATATTATTAAGCTAGCCTGCCTTTACTAAGCACTTTCCTTAAAAATGCAGGACTATAGCCTAAGATATAGCATCCTGCAAGATAACTACTATATAGTAGTTAATACTTATTAAGCTATTACTATAGAGCTTAAAACCTATTACCTTAAAGAATAATTCTATTTTTATAATAAAGGCTACTACCCTTAAGCTAAGAGAGCTATAGATATAAAAAAGGACTTACCTATAATTAATATAAACTTTACTAAATTATGCCTTATATTTAAGAAATGCTTAAAATAAAAACTACAGGGCTATAAAGGGCAGTAGTTCAACCCTTTAAATAATTATCTACAGGCTTAATAAATATTGCTTAATATCCTTGCTAAATATTGCTAAAAAGGTAAATATATTTACTATAAGGTTAAGATATACTTTATTATAGCCTGCCTTATATAGCTAGCAACCAGGCTAATAGCTATCTATACCTTAAGCAGTAGTAAATAAAAAGAATAAAAAAAAAAAAAGAGTAAGGAGGGAAATGCCTTGCCTTTAAGTTAAGTCCTTTTTAAAGGCTTATTAACCTTATTATAGCTATAATATAGACTACCTTTTTAATTATAATAAAAAAGATATAAGAGATATTATAATATATAGATAAGCTTTTTTTTTTTATATTAATACTTTTTAATAATTAAAAATTCTTAAATATATAAATTAATAGTAGGTGTAATTATTATAAGGCTATTAGTAAGAAGGCTGCTTAAAAACTAGGTATAAAAGTAATATAAATGCCTACTATATAGACCTTAATTATTATTATTAATAAGTATATAGGTTTTAAGATTTTATAAATTATTAAAGGTATAATAAATATAGATAAGTAGCAGTGCCTAATACTGCTTTATATTATCTTAGGCTTTTTTAAAGATGCTATCTTAGGCTTGCTATAGATAAAATACTATAGTATTTAAATAAACCTTAACTAGTATATAATTATTATTAAATTAATAGCTAGCTTTATAGTATTAAAAACTACTTAATAATAGAATAACCTCTTGGTTATATATATCCTAGGATTTATATATATAGTATTAGTTTATTATAAAATATATTATTATAATATAAAGGTTACTTTATTAATTATTAACTTATAAAAAATTATATAAATCTTTAGTATTACCTTTAGGTCTCCTTTACTATAGGTCTTAATTAACCTTTAATAAAAGCTTTATTAATATCTCTTAATTAAGCTATATAAATTTATTAACCTCTTTAATAAAAAGAAGGCCTTTAAGCTACCCCTTTACTAAAGCTAGCTTAATTATTATATCTAGTTAGTTAAAGATATAAATAGGCGCAACCTAGATTTACCTTAAGGCTTATTATATAATATACTATAAAACCACCTCCTTAAGATCTAGTATTAAATTATTAAGTTAATAAATAAAGGTTAGATCTATACTAACTCCTTTTTAATAGCTGCCCTTATCTTGCTTATTAAAAAAGCTAAGGGTAGTTAAAGGTTTTATATTAATTACTATACTTTAAATAAAGTTATAATATAAGACTACTATCCCTTGCCTTTAATAAAAAAAACCTTTTACTCTTTTTTAAAGGCTTGTTAATTTATAAAGTTAAATATTAAGTTAGCCTTTTACTAGCTATAAATTATAAAAAGGGAGGAATACCTTATTGCATTTTAGACCTAGTTTAGATTCTTTAAGTAGCTAGTTATTCTTTTTAGTCTAGCTAGTATGCCTACTACTTTTTAATAATATATTAATAAAATATTAAGGGATACCTTTAGTAATTTTACTATAGCCTACTTTAATAATATCTTAATATATTTTAATAAAAGCTATAAAGACTATATACATAAGGTTAAGGCTACTTTATATAGGCTTATAAAAGCTAGCCTAAATATTAATATTAATAAGTATACTTTTATAATAAAAAAAGTTAAGTACTTAAGTTATATTATCTAAGCAGGCAAGTCTATCTGCCTTAACTTTAAAAAGATTGCTATAATTAAGGACTAGGAACCCCTTATATAGGTTAAAGGTGTTTAAAGCTTTTTAAGCTTTACTAATTTTTATTATAAATTTATCCTTAACTTTATATAGATTATTAAGCCTTTTATATAGCTTACTTAAAAGAATATCTTATTTACCTAAGATAATAAAGCTAATGCAGCCTTTAATATACTTAAGATTGCCTTTATTTTATACCTAGTCTTAATATAGTAGGATCTTAAGAAGGATATAGTCTTAAAAATAGATTTATCTAGATAGGCCTTAAGGGGGTGCCTTTTTTAGTTTAATAAAAATAGCATCCTATACTTAGTTATATACTATTTTACCCTTTTTTTTTTAATAAAATAAAATTATATTATTTATAATAAAAAGCTTTTTATTATTATTTTTTATTTAAATACTTAAGAGGCTGAATTATAAAGTATAGCTTGCCCTTTTTATATATATATTAACTATAAGAACTTAAAGTACTTTCTTTACCCTTAGTTAATCTTTAAGTAGCAGGCTTACTAGGCTAAACTCCTTTTTTAATTTAATTATTATTTTTAATTTTATCCTAGATTATAGGTAGAGTGGCTTAATGTTTTTTTATACTAGTAGCTAGATAAAGCTAAGGAGCCTTAGGTAGGCTAGGTCTTTTTATCTTTAAGTATCTTTATAATTATAATACAGGACTTAATTAAGGATAAGCTAACCTTGCTTTTATTTATTTTTATTAAAGATAATACCCTCCCTTTAGCTAGTATTACCTTATTTTAAGATACTTACCTTTAAAAGCTTTAAGATTAAGGTATAGCTAAAGATATATTTTATAATAAGTAGCTAGTAGCTATATATAGTAGTTTATAAAAGTTCTTTAAGGAAGTAATAATTAAAAAGTAGATAAGGGATTGCAATATTAATGCTTAAAGCATGCTTATATACTAAGGCTGCCTTTAGCTTTTAAACTAAAAACCTTTTATTATTATTATTATTTAATATATATATAACTCTTTTATAGTAGGATACTTAAGGAGGAATACTACCTTTTACTTACTTTAATGCTTTTATTATTAGGATAGTATATTGTAGTCTATAGTATAGTTTATCTATAATTACTATTGCTATAATAGCTATATATTATATAAATAGTGCTAAGGCCTTTTATAGTTATTCTTTATTATAAATAAATTCTAGAAGTAGATCTTTATAGACTTTATAGTAGATTTTTTAATATAGACTAATAGTAACCTGAAATTTTTTATAATTATTATAGACAGGCTATTAAAATATATCTAGCTAAAGGTAATATACTTAATATTAATAAAGGCCTGTATATAGTATTTTAAAGACTATTAGTAGTGTTTTTATAGGTTCTTTTTTTAAATTATTAATAATAAAGGATTAGATTAGGTAAGATATTTTTAAATAATACTTTATAAACTAGTTAAAGTTAAGTAATTCTTTTTTATAGCTTACTACTTTTAAATTAATAATAATATAAAGCAGGCTAATTAAGAGGTTTAGGCTGTTTTATATATTATAATCTCCTTTATATAATATAATTAGCTTAAGCACCTGCTAGCTTGCTAGCTTGCCCTTAATAAATAAAACTTATTAATATTAAGTATAAGTTTAAATAACCTCCTTAATAAGTTTAATATTAACCTTATTTAATAAGTAAATATACTTATAGTAAGCACTACCTCCTTAAAGGGCAGGGCAATAATATTCTTTTATTATTTTAAAAAGGGTATAAAGCTTGCTTAAGCTATAATAGCCTTTACTTAATAATATTAATAAAAGGATATTAATTATAGCTAGTATTTAGTAAAATATTATTAAGTTAGTAATAAGGTATAGTTATTATTATAATATATAAAAATAAACTGCTTTAGTAAGAAACTTAATTAGCTATATATAAAATATATTATTATAGTAATTCTTTCTCCCTTTACTATAAAGCTAGATATTTTTAATAATATTTACCTTACCTTTTATATAAGCTTTATAAAGAGAGCTGCTTGCAACCTATTGCTATCTTAAGTCTTATTAAACTTTAGGCTAGGCTTAGTTTAGGTATACTTAAAAGGTTAAGTAGAGTTAGTAAAGGAATATATAGTAAAATATATACTAGCTGTTAAGAATCACTATAGCTATAGCTAGAAGCGCTAGGTGCTAGTTAAATAGGCAGGCTATAATATACCTATATAAAAGCTATTAAAATAATTTTAAAATACTATAGTATTAAATTAATTTAAAGCAGCCTAAGGTAGTGTAATATAAATTAATAGATTTATTTCCCTTAGGTACTATGCTTTTAACTTAAACTAACTATAATAAAACTATACTATAAATAGTGTTATATATATTAATGCTGCTTTTTTAGCAGTGTATTAATAAAGGCAGCAGCAGCTAGTTAACACTAGGAGTATTTTTATTATTAAATAAAAGGCAAACTAAAGGCAGGTAGGTTATTATTATTATCTTTAATAAGTAAGGGTAGTACTGGTGTAATAGGTGCTAGCGCTTGCTTGGTTATATAAGGAAATAGCTATAATATATTAAGTATTAATAAAGACTTGTGCTATCTTTATATAAGTATAATTAATAATATTAATATTAATAGGTGTTAATTACTATAGAGCTATATTACTTTAGCTTATTAATATTAAGCCTCCTCCTTTAGTATATAAAATTTATTTTTTTTTTTATCTTTATTATTTAATAATAATAAAGGGGGAAGTTATTATTAAGGGGGGGCTAGAGTAGGCTTATTATACTCTTATCTTAATTACTGTTTATAATCACTATAATGCCTGCCTAGGCTTATTAAGGTATAAAATATCTTTTAGTTATTAATATAGCTCTTTATAGCACTTTTTTTAAAAGTATTATTAAGTTTTTTAAAATAGTACTATATAAAGTTAATAATACTTATTGCAGGGTTAATAGATTATAAATATATATTAAGTATAGTATTAAAGGTATTAATAGCTTATGCTATTTATTACCTTTGCTTAAGTATTTTATTATTACCTTTAGCTAGGATTACTATACTGCTCCCTTTAATTACAAGCAGTATATTACCTACTAGGATAGTAAGAGTATTAAGGGTATAGGTAGAATAAGGCTGAATAAGGCTTAACTTAATAATAATAAGTATTTTTATTTATATTTATTTAAGTGCTATAAACTTAATAAATAGTTTTACTTTAATACCCTTTATATCTTTAACCTTTATTATAGCAAGTATTAAAATATACCTGCCTTTATTAATAATATGCTATAGGTTATATAGTGCCTGCTATAAGGTTAGGTTTATTATTAGTTAACTTTTAACTTAAGAATAGGATTAATACTTAAGAAAATATACTTAATAGCTATAGCTATAGCTAGGGATATATTTATTTATTTTATTATTATTTATTAATTACTTAATATATAGGTAGCAGGGATAGTTAGTTTATATTAAGGGCTATATATCTTTATTATTAGAATTTCTTTTTATTAAGTAAGGGCTAATAGCTTTTTAATATTTTTACTATATATTAATATTAAATTAATATCTAGGGATACTATATTTATAATAGGTTTATTATTAATTATTATATTAATTAATATTAGTTATTATATAAAGGATAAGGAATATATTATTATATTAAGAATAAGGGTTATAATTATTAATTAGTTATCTTTATAAAGGTATAGTGGTAAGATAGTAGGGTTTTTAGGAGAATTTAAACTTTAAGGTAGTAGGGTTTTATAAAAAGTAAATAAAGCTACTTTATATAGTAGGGGGGCAGGGTAGTCCTTACCTTTCTTAGCTAAGGCATATACTTATGCCTTTATATATATTACTATACTATAATAAATATAGGTTATAAGGCCTGCTTAACCTTAAGGACTTTTTTATTAATAAAGATATTATTCACTAGCTATATAGCCTTTTTTTTTTATTTTATATATATAATAGATTTACTTAAGGACTTTTTAAAAATAATATAAAGAGAAGGAGGGTATATTATAAGCTTAGGCTTTACCTAAGCCTTGTATAATCTAGGCTTTATAAAGGCCTGACCCTTACCTAAGGTATTACTGGCCTAGGCTTTATAAAGGTCTAGCCCTTACTTAAAGTATTACTAGCTTAGGCTTTATAAAGGCCTAGCCCTCTTTTAAGGTATACCTATTCTATAGGTATATAACTAGCTATAAAGGAATATAAAGATATATAAACTCTTTTTCTCCTTAAGTATATAAATTTATATTAAAATGCTTATTTATAGTTGCTATAAGGCTAGTTCTTTATAAAGACTATTAATAATAATTTTTTTTATTAAGGGTATATTAAAGAACTACTTTATTAATACTACCTTTAAAAAACTTAAGCCTTTAAAGCTTTAATTATTATAGTATTTACTTTAAGTAAGATTTTTTTATTACTTAATAACTACTTTAGCTTACTTTAAAATAACCCTTTAACTTATTTAAAAGTAATACCCTTAAGCAGCCTTTATATAGCAAGTACCTTAAAAAGCTATTTTTAAAAAAGGTTAATAAAGTTATAAACTAACTATAAGCAAGATATAAAGCCTATAAGCTTATTTAAAAAAATACTTTAACCTTACTATATAAAATATAATATAAAAAAAGAAAGTAACTATAGTTAATTCTTTTTAAAGGTTTTTTAATTAAATAAGCAAGCAGGGCTATTAAAATTAAGCTTATAGTTATATTTTAATTTTTTATAAAATTAATTTATATAAAAAATTAACTAAATTAATTTATAGCTATATAAATAAAAAACTAATTTAATTACTTTTTTAAGTAATAATTATTTTTTTATAAATGCCTTTACCTACCTATATACTACTCTCTTACTTTATAAAACCTACTTTATAAAAGCCTACCTTATAAAGAACCTACCTTAAAGTAGTTTTTTTATAAGACTTACTTTAAACTAAAGGGTATTTATATATAGCCTTAGCTTTTTATACTGCCCCTAGCCCTTGCTTTTATTTACTATTTTTTTTTTATCTCTTTTTTTTATTAACCTGCCTGTTATAAATAACTAACTTCTATATATTTAAATATATTAATCAGCTCTAGCTAACCTCTTTGCCTTACTTAAGGATTTAACTAATTAGTCAGGGGGTTGTTAATATAAAACAAATAAATAAACAAACAAGTCGTTACAGAGCAACAGCAGCCGGATCGGATGACTAATCATCGTCACAGGCGTCAAACCCAAATTCAACAACAACAACAACAACAACAACAACAACAACAAAAATTACAAGCCCAGCGCACTACGCGAACCGAACGCCGCCCGAGACAACTTTATTCTTGTGCGCCCCACCGCTTCTGCTCCCGGTGGGGGGGACGACGACAAGTCCCGGCACGAGTTCGACGGTTCTAGATTCTGGCCAGCCGTTTGACTCCATTTCAACAAACTCGGCGCTGGAATCGGGTCACTCAAACTGCTACGGCGCTAATGATTAACCAACTAATTAAAGCTGGCGCTTTCTCGGCGTTGTTTTCCGAGTCATGGAGCCGCTCTTCCACCGTCTTTGGGCTAAAAGCTGACGGATAGAACGGGCAGAATAGGACAAGCCTTTTTGTTGCCACGGGTCGTTCTGGCGCTTGCGCTGCCGCCACAAAACGGTGGATACAGTTGGCCGAGGCCAAGCAAATCCGCTCATACAGAGTGCTGATTGCATCATCGCTGGGCCCGGTCTTGGTCAGAGACGATTTGATCTTGGCTGATTTGCGTGAAAAAAAAAAAAGCATGTACATACCTAGTAGGTGACCTAGGTACCTTGGCAGATGTAGAGGCGAGCGATAGGAAGTTGTAGAATCAATAAGGTGTTTTTTTTTATACATATTTTTTTTTATTTCCCCTTTCCTTGTCCACGCCTTACGATTCAAGGGGTGCCTTGAGACTGTCCGTATGTAAATACAAGTTGGATTTTCTCCAGATATCAACCCACTAAATTTGCCTGGGGAGTAATCATCTAGCTGTATATAGTTAATTAAGCGAGAAAATCAGAGACCCACCACTTAGTAACTCCGTACCCTGTGCCTTAATCAGGTTAGGTTAGTAGTCCAGTTTTATACAGTAAGGGAATACTCCGTACAGTACGAGTACATATGCACTTCGTGCCTGCTTATCTTTTATCTTTTTAATCGATACATACATATGTATATACTCCGTAGTTCCGGTTGGAATAAGGCAAATCATGCGCGGTGTAAAATCTTTTTGAGCCTCCAACTGAATTTATTTAATTCAAAAAAAAAAAATTCAAAAAAGAAAATCCCAACAAATTCCCCCCAAAAATTCAAAAAAAAAATTCAAAAAAAAATTTCAAAAAATTAAGAAAAAAAAAAAGAGATTAAAAAGAGAGAGAGAAAAAAAAAAAAAAAATTCAAGCCAAGCGCCACAAGTGCAGCGCGCCACAAGTTGCAAGTTGCAGCGCGCGCTACAGCCACAACTTGCTTGTCTTGCCACATCTTTCTTTGGATTCTACCCCCAACAACAACCAAAAAGCCTTTCTTTGGATTCTAACCCCAACAACCAAAAAGCCAGTACTTCCACCAAATAGGGCCGTTTCGAGAGACTCGCGATTCGAAATTTGACATCCCCAACGACTCGGTGATGTCATCACCTGGAGCAAATGCAATGTCCCCCATCTGTTCCGCATGATGCGTCGAACGGCTGACCAACTCACTGCTTTACTGTGGCAGCCGAGCTGGCGTTATGCACCTCCCACCCCCTTTCCAACGTCTCCATCGTTTTCCCCCAATCCCGACCTCCCGTCACCATCCATCATTGGGAGCCCGCTCGGCTGCCGGCTCTGGTGCCGCGAATCTGCAAGGAGTCCAGAGTCCGCCGGTTCGCGTGCTGTGATGCCGCTAAGCGAGCCAATCAACTGTGGGCATCGTGCCGGATCGGTGGGCTTGGAAGCCATCTCGAGGGGGTTTTCCGTCCACGATGTCGATATCGCGGGCAGATGCATGAGCGTGACTCTGGCGTTTATGATGGCGGAAATGACGGGATCTTGCTGATGCTGCTGGCCGTCCATCTGCCGCCCAGTGCCGTTCTGTTCTGCCCAACATGGCTGCCAATGGCCACGTGCTTTTGCCCCCCCTTATCTGAACCGCATCACGACTCGAGAGCGCGGCGTATGCGTATCGAACCAGTATCCAACTCCGCGTATTGTGTGTGACCTGGTGATTATTGACCCCAAAACATGTTTTCTGGCTGCTGTCTATTTCGTTGGACGAATAAACCGGAATGAAGCAACGCTTGCAGTGTAGGATGTGTTTGTCTTCAATTGGTTACGATGGCTTTCAAAACGGCTTTCATCGCCATAAACTTTCCATGTTTTGAGTATCGACTATGGCCAAAGGTCTGACAAGGCTAAGATATCCCGCATAACCACTGCCAAAGCTCCCTCCTCTGTCACTCTCCCTAGACCATCAGACGTTACATCCGATCGTATCTTCTTGCCACACAGCACCCACCACCACATTTGCGGGAGGTGGACGGCCGCTCCCCTCCAGCTGAGGCCTCAAAAGACCTCCTGCGTACCTCAATCCTACACAGCTGCCTCCTGCTTTTTCTTCCTCCCCCCCCGGCAAATGCATCGCATTGCTATGACTTTCGCCCAGTTCCAGAACGTAGCTAAAGCCTCAAAAGACCTCCTGCATACCTCAATCCTACACAGCTGCCTCCTGCTTTTTCTTCCTCCCCCCCCAGCAAATGCATCGCATTGCTATGACTTTCGCCCCAGTTCCAGAGCGTAGCTGAGGCCTCAAAAGACCTCCTGCATAAGCCCCCCCCCTTCCAGATGCGACTGGAGCATCGCATTGTCGGCAAATGCATCGCATTGCTATGACTTTCGCCCAGTTCCAGAACGTAGCTAAAGCCTCAAAAGACCTCCCGCATAAGCCCCCCCCTTCCAGATGCGACTGGAGCATCGCATTGTCGGCAAATGCATCGCATTGCTATGACTTTCGCCCTAGTTCCAGAGCATAGCTGAGGCCTCAAAAGACCTCCCGCATAAGCCCCCCCTTCCAGATGCGACTGGAGCATCGCATTGTCGGTAAATGCATCGCATTGCTATGACTTTCGCCCTAGTTCCAGAGCGTAGCTGAGGCCTCAAAAGACCTCCCGCATAAGCCCCCCCCCTCCAGATGCGACTGGAGCATCCCGTTATCATCCACCGCCACCTCAGCTTCTGGGATGGCGGGCAGCTGAGGCCTCAATAGACCTCCCGCACACCCACCACCCTTCTGCTCGAGCGGAGCCTCCCCTTCTTAGGTAGTCCAGGCACCACCCCTTGCTCCCCTCTTCTTCATCGCCTCAAAATTCTGAATGGCGCTTGTACCAGTAGGGTGAGGCTTCAGTAGACTCTTCCACTGCCTAACAAGGTCCCTTTGTAGCACAGATGCCGAGAGAAATGAAAGATTGAGTAGCAAGACTCATCTTGAGATAGAAAATGTTAGCCAAAGTCAATAAATGTAGTAAAATAAAATCCAAACATACTCAAGTCATGTGCCATCGATAAACAAGGAGGCATCCAGGAAGTATGCGAAAGTGTGGGGACAAGCTTCGCCATATGAAATGACAACAGCGTGATAAAAGGAGGTGCGAGTCCAAGTATTGTTGATCAAGAGAACGTTTTATTTTAGGGGGGAATTATTCAGAGACAGTAAGGACCGGTAGTGATTCGAATGAGTGTTGCCATCACTTGCCATTCTAGAGAGAGAACAGAGACACGGTCAGCCTTGCAGGAGGATAAAAAAAGATTCATCAGGAGCGCGCCGCTACTTACTGATGACGCCGTATGGCGTGAGCCGTTGGAAAATCAGTTGGCTCAAACCAACTTGATAGAGATGGCGTTGCAAGGTGAGTCATACAGAGTAAAGTGCGGTTAGGCAACAGGAGCGCGCTGCTTAAAAGGCCTGAACGACGTGATTGCTCAAGACGACTCAGCTATGCAGACTGAGATAGCAAAGGAAGCGTTGGTGGACAAAGTGCCAAAGGATTGTAAAAAGAAGAACGACAGAGAAGAATGGCAGCAAAGGAAGGGCTAGTAGTGAGCAAAACGCCAGAGGATCGTGAAAAAAAAAAGAATGACAGAGAAGAAGAATGGCAGCAAAGGAAGGGCTAGCAGTGAGCAAAGTGCCAGAGGATCGTGAAAAAAAGAACGACTCGTGTTGGACAGAGCAAGGAGATGTAGAGCGGAAAGGAGCGTTGGAAAGGAGCGTGAGAAAATAACATGTTAGGGCCTCGGGATTTTTGTTAAGAATGCTGGCCCTTGGAGGAAGAAAAGCGAAGAAGAGAGGGAAATAAATATTGGCCGAGAAGAGGAGAAAGTCAGGCTAAAGTGCTGACGCGTTCCGCACTCCCAGAAGGGGGCAGCCAGTGGCGCCCCAGCAACCAGAAGGCGTGTGTGGAGCACGGCAACTACCAGGTTTTCATGCAAGCAAGTGCCGACCGTTTAGGTAGGTTAGGAGACACTAAGGTGCCTTATATACCTTACCTAGATGTGGTATTGTGTTGGTACGGGAACCTTCTCGCGCCACGGGAGTTTTTGGTGACGATTTATCCTTTCGTGGCTGTATTCATCGGTGTTCTTACAAGGTTTGCCTATCAAGGTAGCAGACGGCCCGCTAGAGGGCCCGCTAGAGGAAAATCTTTGTCGGAATCCTTGTAGGAATAGTGACCAGAAATCCCTTTGGCGTGCGGTAGGTAGATGTGTAAGCCGTGTCTCTCCCAAGTTCAAGTTGCCTGGACAAAAAAGAGGGCCTCTGCTACTGAGTACTACGGTACTACCTAAGTAGATAACTACCTTACTTACAGTAACCTGATTAGTAGGTCTAGCCCGAGGTAACTAGTAGGTACTGCATAGGTACTAGGTAGCCCTACCTAATCTCCAGCCATGTCCCTTTTCTCCCCCAATCTGTCCGTCGTGAAAATGTCCATTTGAGATACTAGATAGTTTTCGATGCCTCGACTCACTTGGAGATATCTCTATCGGCTCTTTGTCTGGTATTGTTGATGCTGTTGAATTAGCTAGCAAAGATGGCCAAGATCCAAAGAAACCTTTCCGTCTGCTTCGGCCATTCTACCTACCCTATCTACTAAGGTAGGACCTACCAAGGAACCATTGTATATACATTTCCCAAAGGGCTATCTAATAACTGTTGAGGGACAACTACCTAGTGTAGTACTCATCACCCACATACCGAATAACATGCTCATTCTCGCCTCATCCGTTCTCATCTGTTGAGCCACTCTCAAAAACTTTATTCCCCCCAACCCACCCCCTCTGCTCGATTCACTCCGCTCCCTCCACCGCCCTCCTCTCCAATTGGCCCAAGCATCTTCAACAAACGGCGAAGAGCGGTCAAGTTGTGCTTTTTTCGACAGTGAATTCAATCGAGACTGCACTGACCGCCATCTTTGGGTGGGTGGCTATGGGGCCGTGTTGCTCAATCAAAGAATTGACTCTCGCTTGCGTGGTAGGCAGCAGTAGGTTCCTGGGTCCAAACAGAGGCGTTTCAGCTCACCAAGCCTTACGTACCTAGGCCTCTGCCTGATGAGAGGTGATTTGAACACGTGTTCTTTCTTCTCTCTGAACTATAAGAACCTCTCTCCTTCCCACCTTGCTTGGGCCGAAACTCCTCCCTTCTTCCATCGCCCCAAGCAGATGAGCAGCCGCTATGACAGGAGGTCTATTGAGGCCCATGCATACAGGCTGCCAGTTGGGGGCCTATTGAGGTCCCAACGAAGCCCGGTAGGTTTCAATCTTCTTCCCCGCCGCCTGGCTACCACTCTCTTTATCACACCTTGTATCCCCCTCCTGAGGCCGCAACTAATGTCTGGTAGGCCTCACTGGCAGTCTGTTGAGGCTGCGGCGAGTCCACTGGCAGTCTATTGAGGCTGCGGCGAGTCCGCTGGCAGTCTATTGAGGCTGCGGCGAGTCTGCTGGCAGTCTATTGAGGCTGCGGCGAGTCCGCTGGCAGTCTATTGAGGCTGCGGCGAGTCCACTGGCAGTCTATTGAGGCTGCGGCGAGTCCACTGGCAGTCTATTGAGGCTGCGGCGAGTCCACTGGCAGTCTATTGAGGCTGCGGCGAGTCCGCTGGCAGTCTATTGAGGCTGCGGCGAGTCTGCTGGCAGTCTATTGAGGCTGCGGCGAGTCTAGCCATAACAGCTTCTCCTTGCTCGTCGTTTGCTGTAGCCGTAATTGCGTAGAGGCACCGCTGCTGTAGAATTGCGGCTACAACGATTGCGGCTACAGCAGCGGTGCCTCTACGCAATTACGGCTACAGCCAACGACGAGCAAGGAGAAGCTGTTATTGCCAGCGGCTTGCAACAAAAAGACGGCATCCGAGAACCCTACTCGTCGGGATCGAAGATAACAAACAACCAAACAACACAATTCGTCGAGGTCCCGCAAATTCTCAAGGTGGCAAACAACACAAGTTGTCGAGATTCAGCAAATTCTCAAGACAAAAAACAACTCAAGTCGTCGAAATCCCGCCAATTCTCAAGATAACAACCAACATCATGAGCAAGAGCCACGCCTCTAGTCAACCGCGGTGGACACAAAACCTGTGTGGATCGAAGTTGTGGGGAGTGGAGTGTTGGATATGGTAGCTTTGTGAAATGAAATGAAACGACCGATAGTTGGATATCAGGTGGGAAATGGACAAGAGAGCGAGCAAGCGGGAATAAAACTTTTTCTACAAATTTAATCTGAATCGTCAAAACACACACGATAGCCACACCTTAAAAGTCCGTGAAGTAATGGTCATTAATGAATGATCCCGCTTGTGTTTTTCTGGCTTGACGATATCGTGACAACCAAGCCTGAGTTGCAAGCTTCCAGAGAATATGGCTGATCGATGGGCTTCCTGTTGCCGAGTGAGAGGGCATGGTGGAAGTTTTGTGTAGCGGATGTTTGACGCAAAGCTTGACCTCACGGCTCAGCTTCCCACACCAGGCCCCATATGTATGGAAGAAATAGCAACATGAAGATGCCTACCTATATTCTAGTTCTTCTCTGTCTTCTTCTCTTGCTCCCGTTTGGACATCACCATCACGCCTTGGTGGTATAACCCTCGCGCGCTGCGGCTGAAATTCGAGCATCATGGTGTTTCTAGCCATCTACTGTACCTATCCTGCATTCACCCTTAGAAGGAAGAATTCTGGGCGTCACGTCGCTGGCATTCGTAAGCATTCGTGTTCTTCCGGCACCCAGAAGAACGCCTTGGAAGCTGTTCCACTTGGAAAGAGCTCTGCTAGTCGTGGCTCATTACCAAGAGCCGATGAAGAGAAATGTCAAATGAAAGCACATCTGGTTATCCCGACTCAGGGCAAGGCGAACGGGTATGAGGTGTCGTGGATACGAGTCGGAAGATGCCTGAGTAGTGCTATATGGCGTTGTAGCAACTGAGCCTGTGCCCCAGTTCCTTTGTCTGTCTGCGGGGCTATATTGTGCGCGAGCTTCCAAGACAAAAAAAGAACGGCTTGGCAAATGCTAAGTACAAGGGCAACCACCATCTTGGCCGTTATACGTTGAACATTTCCTTGGTTTCAGTTTCACCCTCTTTTCTTCATTTATGTCATCTCCATCTATCTACATCTTCATTATCATAATCTCCTGCTCGTTTCTCATCTTTAAAAAGCATTTCTCCCAGTTCTTCGCCGCTGGCGCACTCGATGCTCCTCTCGTCATCGCCGTGCTGCCAGCCTCGGGTACGCCCCTAACAACACGAAGACTATGGCATGGAATATCTCTGATGAAACTTGGGAATTCTATGGAGCAAAGATCGGCTAACGGAGGCACAGGCAGAGCGTGGTATCGAGAACCGTTGCTACAGTGGATGTGAACAGGGCAACTGCATCCCTTCCGCGTTCCCTATCGGCTTCCGTTGCAATCGGAAATGCACTTGACTTGACAGTCTATGGACTCCCGAGGACCTCTTCCCCCCCCCCTCTCTTCCCTTTTATTCTTCTCTTGAATTTCGATGGGATGGTTGCGACGCTTCTTTCTTCTCTTGAACGATATCCAATGTCTAATCTCTCATGTCGGAATCATTAGGCTTTCAAATTTAATCTGGTTAATACCCACAAGCATTTATGCGGCGGCGGTAGGCAAACGTTAGAGGGCCTTCTTCTAGACCTCAATTAGCCAACATGTTATCATACGAGTATATGATTCAATAGATTTAGGAATCTTGGATGCAGTTTTTTTATTGTGATTGATTGATTGATGTCAAATCTTGATGAAAAAAGGACTCTCAAGTCGAACCGAGGAGTAATAACTCCTCTGGAAGTATTAGGCCAGTGACGGTAGATCTTGGAGCCTGGTGCCAATGCTGGTGTAGAAGCAAGGAGCCAAAGAAGACTAAGAGAAAACTTGGTTAGTATCATTTAGCTCGACTGAGAAAAGAGAGATGCAAAGATGGGAACTAGCTTTCTACATATTGGAGGCGCAAAACGCTATCCAACGCGTTGACGGACGTGAGCCAAAGAAGCAAGAACATACTGAGTTAGCTGTAACCATCTCTGCTGCTGTCGGTTTGCCAAATTCACGCGTCTCCACAAATAAAAAACAAACAAACAAACAAACAAACAAACAACCAAAAAAAAAATTATACACATGCTCTGGCTGTCCGCGTGGATACGGGTGCTTATGATCGCCGCCCACAGATCATAGCTCCTGTAATGGGGGCATGTATTTGTAGATCCAGCATAGTTTATGAAAGTATCGTGGCACCGTGACCAAGTGTTCCTTCGCCTGTGGTGAGAGCTCGGTATGATGCAAAGCTGCTTTTTGCCTTCTGTGTCTCTTGTCCCGATTCTGCGTTGGACCGAACGAGTTAATAGAAATCGTTCGACGATTGCTTCTCATTTCGTAAATGCGGAAGCGGGTCTCGGGATTCGGTTGCCTCGCTCTCGATGCGAAATACTTGTTGCATGGTAACAGTCAGCTCCCGAAGACATGTATCAGTGACCATCAGTCGCCGATAGGAAGCTTTCCACAAGAATTTGACCATGGCACAAAAAACCCTACTAGTTAACCTTTTGTAATCGACGAAGATGTGTTAAATAACCGTGGGAGGGCAATGCCACCATCAGTCTGTTTTGGCATGCTCGTCCCATCCACTGGCGTGCAATGAGGACTGTCTTTGTCTACGCTTGTTGTGCATGTTTTTCTTGAAAAAAAAAAAAATAAACTAAATAGCAACCATTCGCCAAGTAATCAGCTAGTCATTCGGATTGTTTAATAAGAGTGCGGAGAATGATGCCATCACGACTCTAGATAGGAAATTTCAGCCTCTGCGTGATGTTACACCCAAGTCTGAAGCATACATAAACGAGGCATCTAATATTTTGTCCTTTCCCCCCTTTTCTTCTGCCCTACATATAGGCGCTTACAAATCCTCCCCAATTTATTTATAGGTTTTCCCCTTTGCAAAAAACTGGCAGAAGACCTTCTGGGGTAGCAACGATGCGAGGTTGCTGCGAATCTAGCGCGAAGTCCATCCAATATACGTGTTTTGGTGCTCCCTGTGCGTGGGCAATGAGAGGTGGAGAGTTCGCCATGATGGAAGTTCGTTCTGGAGATAAAATACACATCAATACACTGTTTGATTGAGTGCTGGCATTCACGGTCGCCAAACTGGTTTGACAAAAGGATACTATCATATGACACCACAAATATTCAGCTCTTGACGTATTTATTGATAAATCTTATATGGATATTTTATGCGACACGGCCGAGCAAACGATAGGGGAAACTCTTAACACACAGTAACTAAGAGATTTAGGAAATTGTCCTGGCTACTCTTGTTCTATCTGCATGTCACCTACGATCGCGCTCTGTGATGATGTGTGCAAACTTCTGTGGCCACTGTCGTAAAGAAATATAGGCAGTCTTTCAGCCCACCGAATGAACTACCGATGCCCTTGTGTGATAGCTGTTTTTGATGCGGAAAGAGACTGAGGATGCGACTGCTCCTAAGAATGTTGTGGTTTGTTGATATTGGAAGGGACCGTCGGAATGTGTGCACACTTGGCACTGTTAGGCTATTTCTCAACCACCAGTCACCAACTACTGGTGATCGATTTAATGACAAAATACACTCAACAAGAATAAAGAATCACAACAAAGTTTTTTTAGAGTTTTTAATTTATTTTGATATCTCGTGCTATCAAAAATACTCCCTTTGGGCAGAGCGCTGGCAGCTCTCTCCTTCTCCCACCCCCTTTTTTTTTTTTTTTTTTTTTTTTTAATTCACCCGCCGCAGGCTACGTCTGCAGATCGGGGTAGAATAACGACTTACCATTAGAAAATACACATCAGAACACGCCAATGTACGAATTTCGTTTCTAATTCATAGGATTCATCTGCCATCGATATATCTGCTACTGTATTTTATGCCAGCAAACAGCAGAAACTGAGAGCACTGCATACTGCAAAAAATGATGTCCAAATTCACCAAATAAACAAAAATTACAGGTCGAGTCCGGGAGTTGAACTTAGAGCTTCTAAAATAGACAAACTTCAAGAGAAATCAGGAAAAAGATCGTAAGACTTCACCGTGACGGGACGACGGCACGATAAAGTCTTACGATGGGAGGGACAGCTGTAATTTCGCCTCTTATACTGTTCCTCCTCGCTGTTGCCTGCCGGACATTTCAGGCCGCTCCTGAAGTGGATAGGATGGAAAATTTCGGTCACTTCTTTGTCATTCTATTCGCAGAGCCTCGCTAAGTGTTTCATTCACTTGCTCTTCCATCTCCTTTCCCCACTCTTTCCTCTCATTTTTTTTTGTGCAAAAAGCCCCCCCCCCCCCTCTTCTCCCCTCTCTCCCACCTTCTCTTCCCTTCTCTTCTTCCCACTCCCCTCTTCTTCTTCCCACTCCCCTCTTCCTCTTCCAACTCCCCTCTTTTTCTGTAACTCACCTTTTCTTCTTCCAACTTCTTTCCTCCTCTTCTAACTCTTCAACTGCTCTCATCCTAGTGCTTCTTCTAGCTCTCTTCTCTCTTTTCCATGAACGCCATCACTCTTTTCCATGATCGCCATCGCTCTGTTCCATGATCGCCATCGCTCTGTTCCATGATCGCCATCACTCTGTTCCATGAACATAACCACTACAATGTTTTGATCAATGCTGCATGTTTACGCATGATCGCCTCTTGCTTTTGGCTCCGAAAGCACCAAGTTCCTCATGATGAAGCAGAGGTAAGTCAACACTTGAGACCAAAGAGAAAGGGAGAAACCTAGAAGTGTTTGTTGAATTCTATGATTAGGGATACGCACCAAGAGCATTCTCGCGAGGATCTTGAATGACATCGGCAACAGGCTCCTGACACTCAACTGTTGTGATGCATTTGAACCACGGTATGCATAATGCTTTACTGTGATAGTTAATTAATAAGGGCAACAAGATGTGTTGCCTTTATTAAATAACTATCACAGTAAAATCTTATGCATACCGTGGTTCAAATGCATCACAACAGTTGGGTGTCAGGAGCCTGTTGCCGATGTCATTCAAGATATTGGTGTTGCCTTGGTCGACTGCCACGATAAAGTCTTACGAATACCTTGGTTCAAGTGCATCACAACAGTTGCGTCCGTTGAATCTGTTACCGATGTCATTCAAGATGTTGGTATGAGTAATCCCTACCCCCTGTTGAAGCCTTTCTGAACAACACTTCTAACGTGCCTTTGCTAGTCGACTGTCACGATATAGTCTTACGAAATGCCGTTGAGCATAGGGGTCAGAGGGCATCATTCAAAACCTCGTAGAGGGGGGTGGAATATCGTTTCCAAGGCCTCATCAATGGAGGAAGTCATTCAGGACCTCCTATAGGGGGGTGGAATAGCGCCTCCTCATCGATGGAGGAAGTCATTCAGGACCTCCTATTGGGGGGGGGGTGGGGTGGAAACGCGCCTTTCAAGACCTCATCAGTGGAGGAAGCCATTCAGGACCTCCTATCGGGGGGGTGGAAAAGCACCTTTCAGGACCTCATCAGTGGAGGAAGTCATTCAAGACCTCCTATCGGGGGGTAGAATTGCGTTTCCAAGGCCTCATCGATGGAGGAAGTCATTCAGGACCTCCTATTGGGGGGGGGTGGAAACGCGCCTTTCGTAGCCTACTCACCGATGGGAGCATGTCGGATAGCTTGGTATGGCAGGGGATTTATTCTATCTAAGGCTGAGGCCAACTACATGGTGGATGGTCTATTGAGGCCTCGACCGGCTGCACCTTTGATGCTGCGACTTCTGAAGAGTACTCTGCTGGTTTAGAGTTTGCTTTTTCATGGCGGCGTAGTGTTGTTTGTCTTGGCATAATAGTCGAGTGTTTCTATCTACATTGGCACTTTTGAGGAGGATACTAATCTTTTCATTCGCGGCAGCGCGCGCAAGACTTTTTTATTTTATTTTATTTTATTTTGTTTATTTTAAAAATAATTTTTTTTTTAGATATACAGTTCTTTGACCGGTTGTTCCTCTGTTGGCACTATCAATGACATTCATTCCCATCCTGCGTAGCTTATCCCCATGAGTCTGTAGTAATTTTTTTTATTTCAGATCGAATTTAGCCGGGGACTGGAAATGGGGCTTTTGCGTTGGTGAATTCCTGCCTTTGTCCGCACAGGTGTCGAAGGATTGGCAAGGCTGTCTGTCGATGCTGTGTGTGCCACCGGTTAGAACACGCGTTGGAGAGATAGCTATTCAGTCGCACAACATGGCAGCGCTGGTGGATGTTGTACTATCGCACCGCGGTCTCGTTGTTTTATTTAATGTCCCCGTTCCCATTGTAGATGTGTTCTCCTTATAACGATCCCATACCTGCTTGATAGCCTTTCTAATGATGCCACTATCTATTCCATATACAACTGAAGACGATTTGTAGCTGCGAACCCTTCTATTCCCTGTACTATTTCGGAGCCCATGGAAACCTTTTGCATCTACCATACCAGACAAAAGTAGACAAAGCCCATTAATATGTTGCCAGATAACCAAGCAGCAAGAAGAAGTAGCACAATCTAGGATTTAGCAAAGAATTTCACCCTCAGGAGACAGTTCTGTCTGATCCTGCGTGGCTTCACCCCGAGCCTCCGCTCCCACCACTTGGTCCTCGCCCAACCCCATATTCGTCGTGTTAGCACTCGATGCTTTTCCGAACCGCAAGAGTGGCAATGAAATTTCGGAATGCTGTAGGAGTTCCTTTCAGATAGGCCTCGGGGCCCCATGCGACGATACCGGCGGATTCTTCAAGGTGGAAACACGCCAAGAATTCCAGAGTCCGCAATCTTGCGCCGGGTTGATCGATCTCCTATGCCAATCCCTGCCCAATACAACCTCACCCCTGTGCGGCCGGCCACCCAGGGTGTCCAAGTTTGCTCTAGGATAGGTTAGGATGTCGCAAGCAGACATATCCCAGCTGGAGCGGTCGCCATTGTGCTGTGGAGCCGCTCCGGGCCAAACGTTGTGTCTTCTCTTCCCCTTAGAAGCCCAATAAGCGTGCAGCACTCGTAAACGAGACGTCTACAAATACATTTCTTTCTGGCTTTCCAACGGGGTAAAACGGGGTAAAACACGGTTCTTGTTGAAGACAGCATCCGGGAATCCACCATTCAATGGTTCCGGCCCTAGAGGAATACCAAATTAGTGGCCTTGGTCCGGTTACAAAGGGAAGAGCGTCGGTGTACACTCCAAACTCCCCTCCTGGCATCCGTTCTATCGGCTCCCAGCATTTTAGGGGAATGTCCGCAATGCTCTGTTGTCTTGACCCCGGTGTGCCTCGGCCGAAGTCTGAACTATTGCGTAGAATCGTAGCACAAAGTGAATCGTTCGTGCCTGCTATTCTCGCATTGACATCACGTCCGCTTGCCGCTATGTGTATGAGAAGCTTTGAAAATGATATGAGCGTGGGGGGATTGGAATGGGTGAATTGATTGTCACTGACTTGAGCTCGTCTGCACACAGTAATGTTAGCCTTGGTGTGTTGGCTAGGACTAAAAAAAAAAAAAAGCGAACAAAATGCGAAAAAAAAATGGACCCGAGGGGAATTGAACCCCTGACCTTTCACATGCGAAGCGAAAATCATACCCCTAGACCACGAGCCCATCTAAGTTACAATCTAGAATCAAACTTAACTTTATAAAGGAATACACCATTGAGGCCGATCTGCAAAACCTACCTAGTAGATGTAAATGCGGCCAGCCCCGTAAGGCTGGGCACTTCACCAGCTGCCCCAGCGTGAGGCCGCACATAGACAACGAGATGTTGCAACAAGAGGACCAGACAGACTACCGAGTAGGTAGAAAAGAAATAAACTCCTTCTCTAACCCGACTACAATAGTCAACTCCTGGGGGAAGGAGTAATAACGGCTTCACAACATTGAAACAAGCAGCTAATATACTGCCCACAGCCCTCCCAGGCTGGTGAACTAGCAGAGTATATAAAAATTTGCGTTTTCTTATATTTTCCCCGTTATTTCCTTTGCTATTTTCTTTGTATCATTTCCTTATATAAAAGACAGTTAGTTGATAAAGGTTCTCATGACCTGGTACAGCCCGACCCTTTTGCCTACTAGAGACAGGACTACGACCGTAATCTGGTTAGGGTCGTTAATAATACAAACAAACAAAACAAAGACCAATCTGCAAAACAATTATTAGGCTCGGGTTGCGAACCAAATGGTAAAATCGCAAAGACGCAAACCGGCAGACAGACACGGGTGGTCTTATTGCTACAAGCCAATTTATGTCTCTACCAAAATTCTTCCGAAAAAATGTCATACAAATATGGTAGCTGATCTCTCACTAATGCTCAACGGCGAGGCGAAGCAGTTGGCAACTCGAAATATAAACAAGGTTGCCCCCAACTTTCTCTTAAGCATTTTTCACGGGCAACTATAGAGGACAAGAAACTACCAAGCAGTGTCAACCGAGATTGTACACTTCTTCCATCTTTTAATATTGGAGTTTCCTGCTTTGGCTGGCGAGTAGAAACAACCGTCGTTGCCCCCCGCCTCCGCCCCCAGATGCCAGACATGCTACTCTTTGACGGCTGGAGAAGCCTAGAAGCAACAGCTTCTGATCTGTAGGTGTTTATTGAGCGATCCTCTATCGTATAATGCGCTGGAACTTGGTGAACATCGTATCGCGCGATTTGGCTAAAACGGGCCACGTGGTAGACTCGAGGACGCTGAAACCTGTAGATTCTTCGTCAGAAGACCTGCGTAGACTGGAATTTTCCTACGGCATACCTAAAGCTCGAGCTGCCTTCCAAGTTTCCATCCCAACAGGATAAGATATCGAGAGAGGAGACAACGCGTCGTTGCAAAAGGCAAAATGCACCCCGCCAAATAGGCGTCACTGCGTTCGAACAAAATAGAGTACGTAACATGACCATCTGGTGACACGGCGAAAGATTCTGAAACTACATGTGTCTCCTGTAGCATTGCCATAGGAAAGCTATCCAGATTGATCGTTCTATATCAGAAGGATAGTAGGAAGTGCTGCCACACAGCACAAAGAAGTACCAGGCAAAAAGAAATTGTTTTCCCAGATCGAGAAATAAGGCGTTTCGAACAAGAAAGGCGATGATAAGAAGATGAGATACAGTGAGACAGGCAAGCATATCTGGGCTGCTCGCCTCTTTTCAACAACTAAGCACTGCTAAATAACGCACTGTAACTACTACAATATAGTAACCGAAGGTAAGGTGGTTTGTGCCTACAGGTAGGTACTAAGGTGGTAGGTAAGGTACCTATAGTAGTAGGCACTAAGGCACCAATAGTAAGGTAGGTAGGTACCAGGTAGTACTCCTAAATGATGCCTCAGGGGCGTCTGAACCCTATATGCCAAGATGAAGGTGACCTGGGCTTCCGGCAATTCTAGACAGGCGGCGAATGTAACTTGAATATCGCAGCCTTGCACGTATAAACCAAAGCCGATGCTGCAAATGAAATCACGTGAGTTAGGTCTGCCACTTCAGAGAGAAGAGGCCAGAACGCACATCGGTTGCTACTCTTTTTTTTTTTTTTTCTTTCACCTTTTTCATGCCATTCTCTTCAAACAGGACAACGGGAGCGACTCCGCGAACTCATAGCCTGGCTTTATTCTCAGTGAGCACCTGCTAAGTTTTGGTCAAAGCGTACATTTCACGCCTTGAGTCGTTCTGCCAAAGGTGAATTCATCGAATCACTCCCTACATAAATTTGGTAACCGATACTGACTGCAGATCATGATTCTAGGCAATTTCTTTCGTGCTCAAAGATTCTTGGCACTTCCGTCAACAAGCTGCAAGTGCCGTCGGGTCGTATTCTCAGTCGGAGCCCCGTCCTCTACCAGAGCATGGGACGGAAGGCGTCCAAAACAGCCGTGAGCTCCTTGAAAGGCACTTGCCGCCGTGCCAAGTATCGGCAGGAGAATTCAAACACACGCTTTACGCCACTCAGAATTCCTCCAGTGGCAAAAAGCTCAGCGCCCATTTAGCGTCCCAATCCTTTTTCGTTCATTCGGCAACGTCATCGTATTCGGACCGAAGCCCTTTCCTCGTTCCTCTCGTTTACTACGTGGGAAAGAAAGAGAATAATCAAGCTTTAAGGGCGTTGGCAACGCCTCATGTGGCAACTTCTGTATCCTCCCTCTCCACCTGCCTAGTGTTCTTTGGGACAACAGAAATTGTATCCATAGGCAACCAACCCAACAACTATATAATGCCCCAAGGCCGCCGTCTTTCTATTTTTTTTTTCGTCCCTGGCTCCCTCACTTGTTTTCTCTACACTCGCCTATTCCTCATAATTTTTTTTTCTCCATGTTCCCTACTGCCGTCAAAAGTATGATCTAGGGACATCTGATTCACGGTTCTCATCGTCCCCCGGGCGCGTGTGTGTCACTTTATGTTGACCTTGGTGTCAAGTAAAAGTAAGTCGTGCGTTTCTGGTTCTAGAGCGACGATACGCGACAAGTTGCAGCTCCCCTCTGAAGCTACCCAGCTAACCCTGCTGCAACAGAATCACCACATCTGCTCCTCTTTGCTTGACCAGCACGCCCGCGTCATCTTTGGTTATCTTCAACATCTACATACTAGAAGCAAGGCACTCATCACTCGTTTTATACCATGCGATACAAGCTTCCACCAGCAGCTGTATCTACAGTATCGCCACTTATCTCTACAGTATCGCCACTTATCTTTGAGCTTTGGGTTTGGCCCGATTTCGCCATCCATCGCTGAGCAAGAGTGCGGCTGTCACAGCGGGAAGTCTATTGAGACTTCAACCTGCCTCTCCACGAGGGGGAGGGGGGGTTTCCTCAACGCAACGCGCAACTCCCATTCTAGGAAATGGGTGCGGCTATCACAACAGGGAGTCTATTGAGACTTCAACCTGCCTCTCCACTGGGGGGGGGGGGGGGGTTGGCCGCAACGCAGTGCGCAGCCCCGGACACGAAATTATATGTGTTTCCGAAGGGATAGCCCCCTGGATGAGGAAAAATCGCAATACCCGAAATCGCAGATTCGCATCTAGCGTGCGCGCACAACATCAAGCTGTTCCTGAAGCGGCAGCAGCCTTTACCGCTTCTTGTAGACGACATAACAACGCTGCCACCGAAGAGTACATTTCGGAAGACATCATTGAAGATACAATGCCACGATTGCAGGTCGAACACGACGTCTTAATCCACACTGCTGCGCCGCTCGAAACTGCGCAATGGATTGTCGCCTTCACCCATCCCTGTAAGGCGGAGGCCTATTGAGGCCTTAGCCTATAGGCTGAAGAGCACATTTCAGAAGACATTATTGAAGATGCAATGCTGCGACTACAGGTCGAACACGACGTCTTAATCCACACTGCTGCGCCGCTCGAAACTGCGCAATGGATTGTCGCCTTCACCCATCCCTGTAAGGCGGAGGCCTATTGAGGCCTTAGCCTATAGGCTGAAGAGCACATTTCAGAAGACATTATTGAAGATGCAATGCTGCGACTACAGGTCGAACACGACGTCTTAATCCACACTGCTGCGCCGCTCGAAACTGCGCAATGGATTGTCGCCTTCACCCATCCCTGTAAGGCAGGAGGCCTTTTGAGGCCTTACCTTACACACAATGGATTTTCGTCCCCACTCAACAACCCTGCATGACAGGAGGCCCTTTGAGGCCTCAGCCTACAGGCTGCCTCTTCCAGTGGAGGCGAGTACATGTAAGAGCGTCCCTCCTATCGAACACGTTTGGCCACTTGCTTACTTGCCACAGCAGAACCTGTTTCGAGGAACTAGAAGGCATGATGATGGCAGTATGCGGGGAGGGAGATGTTTCGAGGGGAGGGAGACGCCGCATCCGGCATGGGTGGAGTTGCTGGTATGGCAGGTGGCCTTTTGAGGCCCAGCCTACCAGCTCTCCACTCCGCCGGGGCGAAGCACGAGAGCAACTAGAAGGCATGATGATGGCAGTATGCGGGGAGGGAGATGTTTCGAGGGGAGGGAGACGCCGCATCCGGCGTGGGTGGAATTGCTGGTATGGCGGGTGGCCTTTTGAGGCCCAGCCTACCAGCTCTCCGCTCCGCCGGGGCGAAGCACGAGAGCAACTAGAAGGCATGATGATGGCAGTATGCGGGGAGGGAGATGTTTCGAGGGGAGGGAGACGCCGCATCCGGCGTGGGTGGAGTTGCTGGTATGGCGGGTGGCCTTTTGAGGCCCAGCCTACCAGCTCTCCGCTCCGCCGGGGCGAAGCACGATAATGTCTTACAGTAAGGGAGCCCCACGATGACAGATGACACGCGCTACTAACTCGGCGGTTTAGTCATAGAGAGCCCACAGGGTTCCAACTATTCTATTAGTCTTCAGCTCGTTTCAAAGGCGAGTCAAGTCGGGAGGGACGGTTTGGGATTAGGGAGACGGGTGCTGGAGATAAATAAATGACATTGCCTTGCAATCGATTTCCGTAAACAGTCGTCCGTCTTTCCGTGATTAATGCTCTCACCATACCTGATCTATTTCCCACTGGCCACAGACGATGTACAGAAAGATCCATCATATGCTGGCTTGTGTTGAGAGCTGTGTATTACTACCTAGTATTATGAATTTATGATTGAGGCTGCCTGAACACCAACGGAAGATGAACCTGATGAACGGTGCACGAACCAAGAAGCTAAAAATACTACTTAATGGTGACCGTATATGCTAGCTACGTCCTTTATACCAGCGATTTTCAACCGAATAAATCGCACGCACGTTGAATGCCCCTTCAAAGAGTCTCCGGCGTGGTGTAGCAGTACTGTATACTAGCACATCCCTACTCAAAAATGCTCCCTTCGCGGTGTTAACTGTTGGTTCTTCTCCCAGTTGGTCTGCCGGAATTCGTATCACCTTGCTCTCTTTGCCTCGGCTTCCTACTCTGGAGAAGTTTGCATCCAGGATTGACGGAATTGCTACCTCCTCTCGGTTTTCGCTTCCTGGGCGCCTATTCTAGCCACCTTGAAGACAAACGTGGTGCCTCCAGGAGTCAGCTGCTTTCAAGGCACTCTTCATCTTCTTCTGATCGCCAGTCAGAGCTTTCCCATCCAAAAGTCTAGAGATTAGGTATGAACTTCCACCAGCTTGAATGCCATCGAAATGCTTATCGAGCCAGCGTAGCGAAGAACCCTACTGGCCAAAAAGGATGCATAACTGGACTTTGTTCGGGCAGCGCTCGTAAAAGTGTTGTTGATTGGGTCAAACGTCTCGGCAACGATATCGGGACTATCAAACACCTTGGAAAATAAACATGCCCACAAATCCGGTAACGCGATCCGGGATATCAGGCAGCGGAATCTGGCTTTACATATTTAAAATGCCTTGGCTTATTAGGTTTGGTATTTGAGTAGTGACGTAGGTAACATGGTCAAACACGAAAACGAAATGCTCTTTGGGATCCGCGACGATTATGAAAACAAGGCTGAGGATTATTTGGCTTAGGTAAAAGTCTTGAGCGTGACGGAAGTTCAAATGCGGAATGCTGAGCCGCCTCCCTATCGTCTGCATTTAGTATTATCTCTTCCATACATCTTTTTGGATTACTCGCTCCTCGCATCGCCCAGAACAGATATCGATGCCGGTCTTTGTTGGCTACCGCGATGTCGCCTCCGGGCGTGACAATTTCCATTTTCAAGGCGTTATCCGCTACTAGGCCATATCTTGGCTCACGGATTGCATGGCCCTCTCAACCCCCTTCCTGTGATGTAGCCTCCCACACCAACAACAGTCTTGCCATCTCTGACAACGACTATTTGATTATGCTCACCAGGAGTGACGTATATATCGTACATCTTGGATTCGCCGCCGACGGTAACGGAGGTGCCACGATGAATTTTTCCACAGCCTTTATTAATTATGCCAATAATTAAAGAAAAAGAAATAATAAAAAATTAAATATTATTTTTTCTTAAAAATAATGAATATTAACAATATATTATTTTTTACTATAACTTTTATTATAATAAATTTTTAGAAAAATAATCTATATTTAATTATATATATAATATATGTCATAATAATCAGATTTATCATAATTTAATATAAATTTCAATTATAAAAAATATATTAATTAGTCAATAATACTTTATAAAAAATTAATTATTCTAATATATTCTTCTTATTTTATAAGTGTTTAAAAAATACATGGTTTTATATGGATACTATAGAATGGTTGTAGACTTTTTATCCTTTGGCTATAGTAGGAGGTTAAGGGGCCGTTCCAGGGTGCACTTTGCATGTTCCTAGTAGGGCGGATAGAGCCCGCTAGCAAGGCCAGCCAGTGAGAGCAATGGCTAAATGCTATGTAGATCCCAGCATTTCGGACACCAGCTGACAGGAAATGAGCCTGTTGAGCATATGTACCAAGCTTTGAAGCTTTGAGGGGCAGTCACGTAATGCTAATTTGGAGCTTTGAAACACGCGGTGGTAGAACATTTATAACTACTCACAACACAGCATTAATTACATAAAGGATAATCCGATCGCGAGCAAATCAAAAGACACCCGAGCCGTTCAGCCTCACCCGTCCTAGGAAGCATGCCGCGAAATTCAACGTCATCCCTCCGCTGCCCGTTAGACCAGGTTCGCGTGAAAGAATGGTCTTCCGCCTGGCCAATAACACAACCACAGGGGACAGTATAGCGTCGACACTAAAATACCTGATCTGGTAAGACACCGCGGAAGAGGGTGGATTGATTGCCCACGCTAGGATTAACCTTATTGCTCGGGTCAGCATCGCGGCCTTATTTTTATGTCAAGGAAAATAACAGTGTGCCTACCAAGCGTAGAATGATGACAGACAAGGGACCGCAGCAGTGCGTTTTTGCAGAGCATCTCCGAGAGGCAAGAGACTGGGAAGAGACCAGACCCCATCACGGCTTGGTTGGCTCTGCTACTCTGATGGTCTGTAACAGATGTCGGTTTTCTTTCCACAGCAATTCTGCTGGCCAAAATATCGTCCTAATGAATGAAATCTCACAAACCCCTGTGGAAATCGTTTGCTGGTAATGTCGCAAATTGGGAGGGGGGGAGGAGGGGGGTATCTGACGGGGACGGTTCCGGTACGGGAAACAGAAAATTCGGAACCGCAGTCAGTACCCGGTGCCAAATCGGCATTAGAATTGCCGGCCTGTAGAAATCATTAGCAAGAACTATTTGGCTGAGCTTTGGATGTCCAAAAATCCTGAAGAAAAGAAAAAAATAAGACCTACGTTCGCCTCGAAAGAAGGCACACGGGTTAATGCCAAAGCGAGGAACAAGGTAGAAAAAAATAATAAAGCCGACAAAAAACGAAAAAATATTAAAGAAGGCCATTTGGAGAGGCAGGTAGGAATGATACATGGACCTAGAGAGCCGATAGAAACGGGATTGCCAAGTAAGGTATAGAAGGGTAGAGGAAATTTCAACAAGCAGGTTGAAGATTGATTGCAAGGAATCAAGAATCGAGTGGAGTCTTTCCATGATGACGAGAAAAACTAGGAGAGAAGCTGTGCTGTATTTGGATGGATGTATTGCGCAAAAGGCTGGTGGTGAAGATGGTTGGTCTGAAGGATTTGCTGCTGGTGGAATCTGGTAAAGGTGGTATTTATTTCAAGGAAGAGATGGAGGAAGGCAGCTGCTGGTAAAGGTGGTATTTATTTTAAGGAAGATGGAGGAAGGCAGCTGCTGACTCAGACTCCCTGGTACGTAGATTTGCAGGTGTAAACTGATAAAAATGTGTGAAAGCTTATCTAGGTGATGACGAATATGAAAAAATTGGGTAGGTAAACAAACAAACAAACATTACTTTTCTTCTTTCCTGTTCCTTGTAAAAATGCAATATGAAAGATGGCCCTAGAACCCCCCCCCCCCCCTCTCAAACTCTAAACTTGACAGTAAAAATCAATACGAGGTGGGTAGTTAATCCTATATTACACAGCATTTCGAATGGGCCATGCTCTGTCCAGCCATCGCGTCATCGAAACTGCGAACCCCTTAATCGCTCATCTCCAGGTTATTGCCACGAGTGGCACAGTTGTTCAAACAGATAAGGAAGGTCGACATCCAAATTATTCGTCTAGCTTCAAGAAGCCCGATGGCTGGAGTGGCTGAAAAAAAAAAAGCCGGATGGCAAACAGCTGGGTTAGGTTTTGGCCCAAAACGGGACCCCGAAGGATGACGGTAGCTGGATAAGAGATTATATACTGGTGAGCATGGCTTTTGTGGCCTAGTCCTTCGGCTCTATTGATGGATGGAGAAGCTAACCGCTCTATATTCTGGGGTATCGGTAGATCCCTTCTGCATCCACTTCGCATGCGTTCACTAGGGAAACTGGATCTCGTATATGCGCAGATTAGGAACGACGCCACCGCCAGGCGAACATGTCGCTTTAGCCATTTGGCAATTTCACCACACCCCATCTCCCTTTGCCTCAAAAGCTCATGGGGCTATTCAATCCAATGACGCTGACCTAGCATACGCTCGCGAAGTGGTGGCCAAGAGCACCATTGAGAAGGGCAGACAGATGAGAGGAGACGTTCAGGAGAGACATATGGGCGGTATAATCACCATGTGGGGAACCGCAAAGCTGAACGGGGAGAACAAGTTGGAATGCTTCATTGACTCCAACAAGATGGATGCCGAGCATGAGAATGCGGACAACCGTTACTAGTCAACATAAAGTCATGGCGGGTGTATTTGCTTCGTGGGTACGCCCAACACTAATAATGTCTCAAATTCCAACTTGCAAACCATTGTCCAATCTTGCCACCCGTCTCAAGTGGAAGACGCGGATAACCCAATACAAATTTCTCGCCCTCTAAGGTACATTCCACCTCTATAGGAACCAAGAACCTAGGTAGACGCGGGGATTCCCCTGCTGCTCAACTGGACCATTACACGTGGCGCAGTGGTTACGCATCTCCGCCTCTTCATATGGACGCCGTCTTCGGCCTTTCGGAGGCCAACAAGTCAACGACGAGGCGTAGCTTCCCCGATTGAACAACTTTTTTGCTAACAAATGGACAGACATTAGACTGCGTGGCAAAAAAAATTTTCGGGCAGAGAAGGACCACGTCTAGCCCACCTCTAGCTTACCGTAAATGAGAACGGCATCTACAGTCTGCGATGAGATGCATTTCCCAACAAATTCTAGGTCTAAATCCACCGCGACAGCTGTCCCTCCACAAGAAGAGCCATCACCATCACAAATGTGAGGCAATCGCTACATCATAGCCCCCCTGAGGAAAGATTTCTTAGACACCCGGCGGTGAAGAAACAACGCTCGACGAAACGGCGGGGCTTGAACTACGTACAATTGTACCCCTTTCTTACCTGCTCTGCTAAAAGCCAGATAAATTGGAATTCTTGCTCAGCTAGTCTGCCGCGCGGACGAAGTCATCTCTCCCCCATTCCTGCGCTCTGGATTCCACACAACACAGTCGAGGCTGGATGACAATGTGTGCGGGGATCTAGAGAGATTTGCCTGGGGAATTTACGCCAGGATGTTGAATGACAGGAATGAGATATTATAACAAAAATGACTAATTAAATATATTTTCAGGGATATTCGGTATATAAGCGCCAGACAAAATTCAGTTGAATAATATTAACGAAGAATGAAGATGTTGGTTCATGTACAGGGGCGATTTACTGCTTGGAGGATTTTATGATATAATTTATTGTAAAAAGAAATCGAGCAATCAAATTGTTTCAAGACAAGATAGTTGCTTGTCAATTTTTGACAAGGCGTGCTGTAGCTCACTTTCTAGAGAACTAGGGGGTTAAGCTTACTTGTTAGCACAGCCTCCTCCAGTGGTAGTTATACATTGCGTGATCGACGATATGGTAAAGGGGTCTAAACTATCGGGAGTCAGGACTGTCTCCGTACGCTAGCTGTGACTAAAATATCACCGGTTTTGTATTTCTCCAATCAACTTCCTCGAGCTGTGGACTGATTGAAGAATAGAGCAGAATAGACAGAAGCGTAAAGCGTACGGGGGCGTATATTGTCGGTGCACCATAATGCTGCCTAAATATCCTTCGCCAAGGCCGGGATTTGGAATTTAAGTCAAGCAAATACGCGTGCTTTATCAAATCTTCGGACGTCATATACTTCACAAGCCATTTATTTATTCACTCTTCTTTCCCGTAAAAAAAAAAAACCGTCGCAGAACAGTGGCATTCTCACGCCCCAAGTCGGCGAACCACCGAATTACACTTGTTCAACATCAACCTTGGCCTCAGCTCCAACTCACTTTTACGCCTCCCTGATACGACAATGGCGTCCAAACTCATCCTAAGCACGTTGCTGCTGCTTCCTGGCATCTCTGCTACAAAAAACACATGTGTAGAACGACCTCATGGGTACTGCAAGCAGCTGGATATTCCATTGCCCATCACCGCACCAAGCGCAGTTTATGACATACCTCGGGTAGACAACGATATCGAGGCATCAGCCTGGGCCATCTACGACGCCACCCGAACTACTATACATGGCGTCGGGAACATAATCAAGAATACTACGACTTCGGGGACCTTCAACATCCATGCACAGCTGTGCATGCCCAAGGCTGGAAAGAAGGGCAAGAACAGCGTCTTGCAGATTGCCACCCACGGAGTCCATTATGACTCCAGATACTGGGACTCAAAATACAAGCCGGAGAAGCACTCCTATGTGGAGGCAGCACTTGCGGCAGGATACTCGATCCTCACATACGACCGTCTGGGAGTCGGCGAGTCCGATAAACCGGATGCTTACACGGTTGTCCAGGCCCCTCTGGAACTGGAGATCCTCCGCCAATTGACATTGATGGCCCGCAACGGCAGCCTGTACGACTTTGCGAGTCATGCAAAACCCTCCGATCCCTCCTTCAATGGTCTAAAAACCCCAAGCAAAGTCGTCCACATCGGCCATAGTTTCGGGTCTTTCCTCACCTCTGCCTTCATTGCTAGATACGGCCCTCTCAGCGACGGAGCAAGCATCACAGGTTATCTGCTGACCGAGCATCTCGCGAGCGCCGGCTCAACATCTTTCAGCGTCGAATATGCTGCCACAGGGTCGCCTCCTTTCAACCGCACAAGTGGCTACGTTGTGTGCCAGAGGGATGGCATCCAAAACATCTTTTTCGGGGGCAATCCCAAGACCGCCTTCACACCAGAACTGCTCAACTACGGCATAAGCATCAAACAGCCAGTCCCGATCGGAGAGTTCGCCTCAGCCTTCTCGCTGATAGGAAACCCAGGACCAGACTTCAAGGCACCTGTGCAGTTCCTGTTGCCAGAATTTGACTTTTATATCTGCCGAGGTGATTGCCGGAACTTGGCTGATATTACCGCGTTGAATGCGACCTACCCCCACGCTACCGATATTGAGGTCGTCCTCCAGCCCAACACTGGCCATGCGCTGCCACTCCACAATAATGCCACTGCAGGGTTCCAGCTCATTTTCGATTTCTTCCACAAACATGGGCTTTAGGTACCATTAGTGTTAATGTATTATGGCTTCCAGCTCACTAAACCATAATACACAAATCAATTAGACTACTCACAAGGACTTGTGAAATCCTATCTATATATAGTATGATATTAAGCTAGAAAAAAGCTTAAAAAAACCTAAGATTATATTTAAAAACTATAATAAGCATATTATAAAGAGTTAAGCTATGTACATAGATAAAAAATAATAATACTGCCGCTTGCGGCAGCTCATGGCCTTCCTGCAGGGAGAGGTTAGCTTAAGTGGATTATTAAGCTATAATTAGCCTTAATTTATTAATTAATGTTTATTAATTAGCCCCTATTACTATAGCTAGACTTAATTAGCTAGCTTAATTAATAATAAGGCTTACTCTTTTTTTATAGCTTTAATCCTTTTTTAATTATAAAGCCTTAAGGTTATATAAAAAGAAGATAGTTGTTAAAGCTTTTTACTGCCTCTTACCTAACTAATCTATCCTATTATAAAAATTATTATTTATATAGATTTTATTATATATTTTAATTAATTTTACCTTTAAGTTTATTAACCATATACCTATATTAAAATATAGTATAGTATACTAGCATTCTTTTATATAAATACTTAAAATTATATATAATAAACTATTATTAAATCTTATAGCTAGCTAACTTATTTAAAATATATTTTTAATATTTTTTATAAAATAAAGGTTTTATAGTATTAAAGCTATATAAATATATAAATATAATAATACATATATAATATATTATATTTTTAATATTATAAATTTATATTATAATTAAGTAGAGCTAGATAGTAAGTTAAGTGTATAAATAGAGAAAATAGCTTGTGCATAGATTATATCTATAAAAAAATATTTAATATTATTATTAAATTTTATAAAATAATAAAATAAATATTTATATTATCTAATATTTCCATTTCAGCTTTTATATAAAATAAAATTAAGATTAAGGTAAAGTATTTTAATATCTCTAATATATAGTTGATTTTTATAGTCTTTATAATATTTAAAAAGTTAAATAAAATATAATATAAAAATTAAATTATTAACTAAAATTAAGATAAATAGATTTTAAAAAATATATTTATAAAGTTTTTAATATTATACATAAATAAAAAATAAAACATTGAATAAAATATAATAATAATAAAATACTTTTAAAAGATAATTAAGATAGTTAAAAAATAAAGACTTTAAAGTATAAATATAAGATGTATGTTAATAAAAAACTATATATACTTAAGAATTATTAATAACTTTATCTTAAATTATAACTTAAATATATTAAGCTAAGAGATAAAAGAAATTATAATTTATAAATATAATAAAATAATAAATATTAGAAATAGGGGTTATAGACAAGAGTGAAAAGGCATAAGATATAATAAGTAGTATATAGCTATTAGCCTTTTATAAAATAACTATAAGGCTATTATTAAATATAAAGGTAGTATAGTAATTATATTAATCTTTAACCTTTTTCTAGCTTTTTATTTAATTAATTAAACTTTTATAAATATATTTCTTTTTTTAATTTAAAACTAAAAGCTTAAGGCTAAGGTTTTTTTTTATTAAGGCATAAAGCTTTTATTACTATCTTACTATAGTCTTAATTATCTTTTAATAAATTACCCTTTTTTTATAATAATACTTTTATTATTATTTTATAAAAATAACTTTTTTTTATTATTAATCTTTAATAATATTACTATATAATTATTATTTTTTTATTTTTTTACTATTTTATAATATTTAATTATCTTTTTTTAACTTTATTTTTATTAAGTAATAGCCTTTTTTTTAATTATAATCTTTAAGTATACTTTTTTTTTTAAAAATACTAACTTAATATTACCTTACCTTAAGTTTATTATTTTTTAACTTTAAACTTTTTATTATTTTTCTTTTAAGTAATATTTTTATTTTAATTATAGTCTATAAATATAATCTTTTAAAAATATTACTTTAATATTATTAACTTATTATAATTTTATTACTTTTTAACTTTAATTTTTATATTATACTTTTTTTATAATAAATTATTAATAAAGTTAAAATAATATATTTATATATTTTCTTTATTTAAATAATCTTTTTACTTATTATAATAAAGTTACTTATAATTATACTATTTATAATTAATAATATCTTTAATCTTAAATATCTTTTTAATAAAAAAAAATAATTTATTAACTTAATTAATATATTATTTTTATTATAAAACTCTTTAAGGTTTATAATATTAAAGATATTATATATTTATATTAATAATAATAATTATAGTTTATAAATAAGGTTGCTTATTATAATAATTTTTTTAATTTAATAAAGTTTTATATATTTTTATATTTATATTAGAGATAGGGGTTGTAGAGGAGAGTGAAAAGGCATAAGATATAATAAGTAGTATATAGCTATCAGCCTTCTATAAGATAGCTATAAGGCTATTGCTAAATATAAAAGTAGTATAATAACTATATTAATCTTTAACCTTTTTTTAGCTTTTTATTTAATTAATTAGCCTTTTATAAATATATTTCCTTTTCTAGCTTAAGACTAAGGGCTTAAGGCTAGGGTTTCTCCTTACTAAGGCATAGGGCCTGTGCTGCTATCTTGCTGCAGTCTTGATTATCCCCTGATAATTTACTTTTTATTAAGTTAATATAAATTTAAGTATTTAATAAAGATAAAAACTTAATTATTAACTTTAAATAACTTTTTTATATCGCTTTTATTATATTACTTATTATATAATTTATTAACTTTTTTTAATATTTTTATAATATACTTTTTTATATTAATTATTTTATTAATCTTATTTAAAGTAATTTAATTTATATAGTTAAGTTTAATTTTATAAATCTTTAATATAATTAAGTTATATTTTAAAAGTAAGAATATAAATACTTTATTAATAATTAAGTACTTAATAATATTATATATAAACTTAATAAATAATAATTATTTAACTTAATCTAGCTAGTTTTTATTATAAAAGGCTTATAAATAATACTTAAGGTTTTAATTTTATTATTTAATTTTATTATTAATTTAAAAATAAAATACTATATTAAGTTATTATTTATAATTAATAAAATAATAAAAGGATTATTAAAAAATATTTATAAATATACTATCTTTATTAAAAATAATTTTTTTAATATATTATAAAGTTAGAAAATATAATATAAAAACTTTATTATAAATCTTTTATTAATAATATTCTTTAAGTAAGGTATATAAATAATATATTTTATAAAGTAATTTATTATTATAAATATTAAATTATATATTTATTTTTAATAAATTACCTTAAGTAGCTTAATAATAAAATTTATTATAATCTTTTTTTATAATTTTATTAATATTAATAATATAGTTAAGTTATTATATAGTAAATAATATTTTACTTTACTTATTTAATAAATTATTATTAAGAGATAATTAAGACTATAGCAAGATAGTAACACAAGCCTTATACCTTAATAAAAAGAGCCTTAGCCTTAAGCCTTTAATCTTAAGCTAAAATAAAAAATATATTTATAAAAGGCTAATTAATTAAATAAAAAGTTAAAAAAAAGTTAAAGATTAATATAATTATTATATTACTTTTATATTTAATAATAACTTTTTAATTATTTTATAAAAAGTTAATAATTATATATTACTTAATATATTTTATATTTTTTTACTTTTTTTTATAATCTTTATTTTTAATAAATTAATCTCTTTACCTTTATAAAAGTAAAAAGATTATTAAAAATAATATAATAAAAAATTTAAATATATTATTTATATAAATTATTAATAAAAAGTTAATAAATATATAATTAAACCTTAAGAGTAATACTTTTTAAAATAAAAATATTATAATTAAATAACTTTAATTTATAAAGATAAAAAAGTATAATAATTTATTTTTTTAAAGCTATAAGCTTTAATTTTAAAAATAATAAATTAATAAAAAAATATAAAATAATTAAATATTTTATATTTAATTAAAATAAAAAAACTTTAAACCTTAAACTTATTTTTTTAATATAAAAAAAGATTAAAAAATTAAATTTATAATTTAATATAAATTAAGCTTTAATTATTTAACTTAAAGTTTAAAAAGAATTATAAATAAAACTTTAAATATATATTATAAACTTTAAAAAGTATTTTTAATTTTATAAAAATAAGTTTAATAATAAAGTTTTTAAAGTTTAATATATAAATAATTATTTAAAAAATAATATAAAAGTATAATAAACTTTTTATTTTAATTAAAAATATAAAAAAGTATTTAATTAAATTATATATAATTAATACTTAAAGTAATATAAAGATAATATTATAAAAAGAAAAATTTATATTTTAAAAATAATAATATAATTAAATACTTTTTATTAATAAAATTATAAAACCTTTTTAAGTTTTTTTTATATTTTAAAAGCTTTATTAATAAAATCTTTAAAAAAATATTAAATATATTTAAAATCCTTTAAGTAATTAATAAATATAATTTTTAAATTAAAAAAAACTTAATTAATATTAAACTATTTATTATATAATAAAAGTTTTATAATATAAATATAAAACTTAAGGTAATAATAAAAAATAATATAAAATTAAGATTATTTTATAATAAAAAAAATAATAATAAAATAAAATATAAATAACCCTTTTAAATTATTAATTATTATAAATTAAAAATATAAAAAAAAATTAATAAAAAGTTAATAATAATTTCTTAATATTTTTTTTTTAAAAAAAATTATAATTTGTATTATTAAAGTATTAAAAATATAAAAGAGTTTATTTATAATATTATTATAAAATAAAAGATTATATAAAGTATAAAAGTAATTTATATATTATAAAAAGGTATAGTAATTTAATTTATATATTTATAAAAGTTAATATAATATAAATAATTAAAAAAGCTTAAGATAAAGACTTTAATATTATTAAAGATAAAGATATTAAATTAATAATAAAAATTATAAAAAAAATATTAATAATAAAATTCATAAAGTTATAATTAAGTTATAATTAAAAAAAAGTAAATATTATATTAAACTTTAAAAATAACTTAAATATATTAAATAAAAACTTATTATTAAAAAAATAAAAATCTTACTTTATAATAATAAAGTAATTAAAGAGTTCTTAAGCTTAAATAATAAATAATATTATCTTAAATAGCTTATAGTTTAAAATAATAAACTTAATTATAGCTTAAAAAAAGAAATAATACTTTAAATTAATAAAAAAGATTTTTAAATTAATAATATTATAAAAATAAGTTAAAAAATAATATAAAAAAGTAAAAATTAAAATAATTATTATTAATATAATAAAAAATTACTTTAACTTAAGCTTAAATTAAAATAAGCTAAAGATTTATAATAATTAATTAATAAAAAAGCTATTACTTAAATATTAAAAGTATATAAAGGTATTTTTAAAAAAAATATTATAAAATTAATATTTTTAAAAAAATTAATATACTTAATAAACTTAAAGCTAAATATAAAGTTATTATAAAAATTTATTTATTTTTTAATAAAAATTAAATTAAAGATTCTTTATAATTATATTTAAATAACTTTAATAAAAAGTTAAATTAAAAGATTAAATAACTTAATAAATACCTTAATATTATTTATATTTAAAAAAAAAAGTAAATTAAAATTATATATTAATTATTATAAAATAAATTAAAGAACTTAAAAAAAACTATATATTTATTTTATTAATATATAAAATTATAAATTAACTTTAAAATATTAAAATATATATAAAGCTTAATTTAAAAAATATATATTATTAATTATATATTTATAAAAAAAATAAATAAAAAATAATATTTTATTATTATTATAATTACTTTAAATATTAAGTATTATTTTTTAAATTAATAAATACTTTAATTATATTTTAAAGCTATATTAATAATATATTAATAAACTATATAAATTATTTTTATATTATATATTTAAATAATATTTTAATATATAGTAATAATTTAAAAAAGTATAAATAATATATAAATAATATATTAAAAAGATTAAAGATATATAGATTATATATAAATTTATAAAAGTATAACTTTAATATAATATTTATATTATACTTTAAGTTTATAATTAAATTAAATAAAATATATATAAAGTATAAATATATTAAATTAATAAATAATATAATAATAAATATTTAATAATATAAAAAAGATTTTTTTATTTTTATATTTTATTAAATTTTATAAATATTTTATTAAAAATTATAAAAAAATTATAATACTTTTTATAAATAAAATAAAAAAATAATATAAAAATATTTTTAAATTAAATAATAATAAACTAGCTATATTTAAAAAGCTATAAAATAAGTTTTTAAAAAAATTTATATTAATATTTTTTAATTTTATAATAAAGCTATATATTAAAATTAATATATTAAACTTTATAATTAATATAATATTAATATAATAATAAAAAGATAATTAATACTTTATTATATACCTTTTATAAAAATTATTAAATATAAAGTATTATTATATAATATTAAATATTAAAATACTTATTATTATAAAGGCCTTTATAATATAAAAATATTATATAGCTTATTTAAAATATTTAATATAAATTATTATAAATTATTTAAATTATAGTTATTTTATAAATAAATAAAAGTTAATAATTAAATAAATTATTTAATTAAAAATATTATTATTATATAATTTTATAATTAAGTATTATTTAAAAAAAAGAATTTTATAAATATATTTTTTAAAAAATTAAATTATTATAATAAAAAAAATAATTAAATAATAATTACTTAATTATATTTATAAAATAAATCTTAATAATTAATTATAATAATTATAATTTTAAAAATATTTATAAAGCTAGTATAGCTATATTAAAAAATATTATAAATAATTATATATTTTTAAAACTTAAATATAACTTAAATATTAAGTTATTATTAATATTAATTTTTTAAATTAAAAAAGGTTTAATTATAATTAAGTAAATAATTTATTTTTAATATATATTTTTAAAGATTTTAATTATAAATAAATAAATAATTTATAAAAATATTATTATAATATTATAATATAAAGAACTGGCCTTATAGTAATTATAAATAAGCCTTTTAATATAAATTTATATACTTAAGGAGAAAAAGAGTTTATATATCCTTGCATTCCCTTATAGCTGGTTATATACCTATAGAATAGGTATACCTTAAAAAAGGGCTGGGGCCCTATAGGGCCTGGGCTGGTAATACTTTAAGTAAGGGCCGGGCCTTTATAGGGCCTGGGCTGGTAATACCTTGGGTGAGGGCTGGGCCTTTATGGGGCCCAGGCTGGTAATACCTTGGGTGAGGGCCGGGCCCTTATGGGGCCTGGGTTATGCAAGGCTCGGGCAAAGCCCGAGCCCATAATAATAAAAAGATTATAAAATATTTATAAAAGCTTTTTTTTTAATATAAAAAAAAATACTTTAATTAAAAAATTAAAATTAATAAAAATAATTAAATATAATATTATTAATAAAAATTATATATATAATTAAATAAATAATAATAATTAATTATTTTATTATAAAAAGTAAAAATTTATTTTTTTTTAATATAAAAAAAAAGATTTTAATATTATTTTATAATAACTTAATAATTAAATATTAAATAATTAATAAAACTTTAATAAAAATTATTAAGATTTATTATTAAAAAGGTTTATATATTAATATAAAGAAATATATTAATATATATATAGTTTATTAAATAAATAAAATAAAATATTATTTATTATATAATAAATTAATTATATTATTAATATTTATAAAATTATAAAAAAAAATTATAATAAATTTTATTATAAAGTTACTTAAAGTAATTTATAAAAAATAAATATATAATTTAATATTTATAATAATAAATTACTTTATAAAGTATATTATTTATATACTTTATTTAAAAAATATTATTAATAAAAGATTTATAATAAAGTTTTTATATTATATTTTTTAACTTTATAATATATTAAAAAAAATATTTTTAATAAAAATAATATATTTATAAATATATTTTAATAATTTTTTTATTATTTTATTAATTATAAATAATAATTTAATATAATATTTTATTTTTAAATTAATAATTAAATTAAATAATAAAATTAAAACCTTAAGTATTATTTATATACTTTTTATAATAAAAATTAATTAAATTAAGTTAAATAATTATTATTTATTAAGTTTATATATAATATTATTAAATATTTAATTATTAATAAAGTATTTATATTTTTATTTTTAAAATATAATTTAATTATATTAAAGATTTATAAAATTAAATTTAATTATATAAATTAAATTACTTTAAATAAAATTAATAAAATAATTAATATAAAAAAGTATATTATAAAAATATTATAAAAAGTTAATAAATTATATAATAAATAATATAATAAAGGCTATATATAAAAATTATTAAAACTTAATAATTAAGTTTTTATCTTTATTAAATATTTAAATTTATATTAACTTAATAAAAAGTTAATAAAAAAATATATAAAATTTTATTAAATTAAAAAAATTATTAAAATAAATAATTTTATTTATAAATTATAATTATTATTATTAATATAAATATATAATATCTTTAATATTATAAATCTTAAAGAGTTTTATAATAAAAATAATATATTAATTAAGTTAATAAATTACCTTTTTTTTATTAAAAAATATTTAAAATTAAAAATATTATTAATTATAAATATTATAATTATAAATAACTTTATTATATTAAATAAAAAGATTATTTAAATAAAAAGAATATATAAATATATTACTTTAACTTTATTAATAATTTATTATAAAAAAAATAATATAAAAATTAAAGCTAGATTATAATAAATTAATAATATTAAGGTAATATTTTTTAAAAAAGGTATATTTATAAATTAAAATTAAAATAAAAATATTATTTAAAAAAATAATAAAAATTTTAAAGTTAAAAAATAATAAACTTAAGATAAGGTAATATTAAGCTAGAATTTTTTAAAAAAAGGTATACTTAAATATTATAATTAAAAAAAAAAGTTATTACTTAATAAAGATAAAATTAAAAAAAAATAAGTTAATATTATAAAATATTAAAAAAATAAAAAAAATAATAATTATATAATAATATTATTAAAGATTAATAAAAAAAAGAGTTATTTTTATAAAATAATAATAAAGGTATTATTATAAAAAAAGGGGTAATTTATTAAAAAATAATTAAGATTATAATAAAATAATAATATAAACTTTATGCCTTAATAAAGAGAGCTTTAGCCTTAAGCCTTTAATCTTAAGTTAAAAAAGGAAATATATTTATAAAAGGTTAATTAATTAAATAAAAAGCTAGAAAAAGGTTAAGATTAATATAGTTATTATACTACCTTTATATTTAGCAATAGCTTTATAGCTATTTTATAAAAGGCTAATAACTATATACTACCTAATGTATTTTATACCTTTTCACTCTCCTTTATAACCCTTATTTCTAATAATTATATATATATTAATATATATTTTTATATTAATATATTAACCTTTTTAATAATAAGTCTTAATAATTTTTATTAAAGTTATATTAACTCTTTAATACCTAGTTATTAAGTTATTATAAAATAATATTAAAATCTCTTTTTTTATATTAAAAAAATAAATACTTACCTTTTATAATAAAATAATTTATTATTATTAATTACTTAATTATATATATAATTTTTATTAATAATATTATACTTAATTATTTTTATTAACTTTAACTTTTTAATTAAAGTATTTCTTTTTTATATTAAAAAAAAGCCTTTATAAATATTTTATAATCTTTTTATAATATTATAATACTACTTTTATAAACTACTTACTTATTTATAATTAAAATCTTTAAAAATATATATTAAAGGCAAGTTACTTACTTAATTATAATTAAAACCTTTTTAACTTAAAAAAATAATTAATATTAATAATATCTTAATATTTAAGTTATATTTAAGTCTTTAAGGTATATAATTATTTATAATCCTTTTTAATATAGCTATACTAGCTTTATAAATGCCTTTAAAATTATAATTTTTATAATAAATTATTAAGAATTATTTTATAAATATAGCTAAATAATTATTATTTTGCTACTTTTTTTAATTATAATAGTTTAATCTTTTAAAAAGTATATCTATAAGATTTTCTTTTTTTAAATAATACTTAATTATAAAATTATATAATAATAATATCCTTAATTAAGCAACCTGCTTAATTATTAACTTTTTCTTACCTATAAGGTAGCTATAATTTAAATAGTTTATAATAATTTATATTAAGTATTTTAAATAAGCTATATTATATCTTTATATTATAAAGGCTTTTATAATAATAAGTATTTTAATATTTAATATTATATAGTAATACTTTATATTTAATAACTTTTATAAAAAGTATATAATAAAGTATTAATTATATTTTTATTAAAATTAGGGGTTATAAAGGAGAGTGAAAAGGCATAAAATACAAAAGGTAGTATAGAGCTATTAGCCTTTTATAAAATAGCTATAAAGCTATTATTAAATATAAAGGTAATATAATAATTATATTAATCTTTAACCTTTTTTTAACTTTTTATTTAATTAATTAGCCTTTTATAAATATAATTTTTTTTAACTTAAGATTAAAGGCTTAAAGTTAAAATTTTTTTTTATTAAAGTATAAAGCTTATCTTATTATTTTATTATAATCTTAATTATTCTTTAATAAATTATTTCTTTTTTTATAATAATACTTTTATTATTATTTTATAAAAATAACTTTTTTTTATTATTAATCTTTAATAATATTATTATATAATTACTACTTCCTTACTTTTTTAATATTTTATAATATTAACTTATTTTTTTTAACCTTATTTTTATTAAGTAATAATCTTTTTTTTAACTATAGCCTTTAAGTATATTCTTTTTTTAAAAATATTAACTTAATACTACCTTACTTTAAGTTTATTATTCTTTAACTTTAAACTATTTATTACTTTTTTTTTAAATAATATTTTTATTTTAATTATAGTTTATAAATATATTATTTTTTTTAAAAAATATTACTTTAATATTATTATTTTATTATAATCTAGCTTTAATATTTATATTATATTTTTTTAATAATAAATTATTAATTAAATTAAAATAATATATTTATATATTATTTTTATTTAAATAATCCTTTTACTTAATATAATAAAATTATTTATAGCTATAGTATTTATAATTAATAATATCTTTAATTTTAAATATTTTTTTAATAAAAAAAAATAATTTATTAACTTAATTAATATATTATCTTTATTATAAAACTCCTTAAGGTTTATAATATTAAAGATATTATATATTTATATTAATAATAATAATTATAATTTATAAATAAAATTATTTATCTTAATAATTTTTTTAATTTAATAAAGTTTTATATATTTTTTTATTAACTTTTTATTAAATTAATATAAATTTAAATATTTAATAAAGATAAAAACTTAATTATTAACTTTAAATAATTTCTTTATATAGCCTTTATTATATTATTTATTATATAATTTATTAACCTTTTATAATATTTTTATAATATATTTTTTTATATTAATTATTTAATTAATTTTATTTAAAGTAATTTAATTTATATAATTAAATTTAATTTTATAAATCTTTAGTATAATTAAGTTATATTTTAAAAATAAAAATATAAATAATTTATTAATAATTAAATACTTAATAATATTATAAATAAATTTAATAAATAATAATTATTTAACTTAATTTAATTAGTTTTTATTATAAAAAGTATATAAATAATACTTAAGGTTTTAATTTTATTATTTAATTTAATTATTAATTTAAAAATAAAATATTATATTAAATTATTATTTATAATTAATAAAATAATAAAAAAATTATTAAAATATATTTATAAATATATTATTTTTATTAAAAATATTTTTTTTTAATATATTATAAAGTTAAAAAATATAATATAAAAACTTTATTATAAATCCTTTATTAATAATATTTTTTAAATAAAGTATATAAATAATATACTTTATAAAATAATTTATTATTATAAATATTAAATTATATATTTATTTTTTATAAATTACTTTAAGTAACTTTATAATAAAATTTATTATAATCTTTTTTTATAATTTTATAAATATTAATAATATAATTAATTTATTATATAATAAATAATATTTTATTTTATTTATTTAATAAATTATATATATATTAATATATTTCTTTATATTAATATATAAACCTTTTTAATAATAAATCTTAATAATTTTTATTAAAGTTTTATTAATTATTTAATATTTAATTATTAAGTTATTATAAAATAATATTAAAATCTTTTTTTTATATTAAAAAAAAATAAATTTTTATTTTTTATAATAAAATAATTAATTATTATTATTTATTTAATTATATATATAATTTTTATTAATAATATTATATTTAATATTTTTATTAATTTTAATTTTTTAATTAAAGTAATTTTTTTTATATTAAAAAAAAAGTTTTTATAAATATTTTATAATCTTTTTATAATATTATAATAATATTTTTATAAATTATTTATTTATTTATAATTAAAATCTTTAAAAATATATATTAAAAATAAATTATTTACTTAATTATAATTAAACCTTTTTTAATTTAAAAAATTAATATTAATAATAACTTAATATTTAAGTTATATTTAAGTTTTAAAAATATATAATTATTTATAATATTTTTTAATATAGCTATATTAGCTTTATAAATATTTTTAAAATTATAATTATTATAATTAATTATTAAAAATTATTTTATAAATATAATTAAGTAATTATTATTTAATTACTTTTTTTATTATAATAATTTAATTTTTTAAAAAATATATTTATAAAATTCCTTTTTTAAATAATATTTAATTATAAAATTATATAATAATAATATTTTTAATTAAGTAATTTATTTAATTATTAACTTTTTTTTATTTATAAAATAATTATAATTTAAATAATTTATAATAATTTATATTAAATATTTTAAATAAGCTATATAATATTTTTATATTATAAAAGCCTTTATAATAATAAATATTTTAATATTTAATATTATATAATAATACTTTATATTTAATAATTTTTATAAAAAGTATATAATAAAGTATTAATTAATTTTTTTTATTATATTAATATTATATTAATTATAAAATTTAATATATTAATCTTAATATATAGCTTTATTATAAAGTTAAAATATATTAATATAGGTTTTTTTAAAAACTTAATTTATAGCTTTTTAAATATAATTAATTTATTATTATTAAATTTAAAAATGCCTTTATATTATCTTTTTATTTTATTTATAAAAAGTATTATAATTTTATTATAATTTTTAATAAAATATTTATAAAATTTAATAAAGCTTAAAAATAAAAAAATCTTTTTTATATTATTAAATATTTATTATTATATTATTACTTTAATATATTTATACTTTATATATACTTTATTTAATTTAATTATAAACTTAAAGTATAATATAAATATTATATTAAATTTATATTTTTATAAATTTATATATAATCTATATATTTTTAATCTTTTTAATATATTATTTATATATTATTTATACTTTTTTAAATTATTATTATATATTAAAATATTATTTAAATATATAATATAAAAATAATTTATATAGTTTATTAATATATTATTAATATAATTTTAAAATATAACTAAAGTATTTATTAATTTAAAAAATAATATTTAATATTTAAAATAGTTATAATAATAATAAAATATTATTTTTTATTTATTTTCTTTATAAATATATAATTAATAATATATTTTTTTTAAATTAAGCTTTATATATATTTTAATATTTTAAAATTAATTTATAATTTTATATATTAATAAAAAATATATATAATATTTTTAAGTTATTTAATTAATTTTATAATAATTAATATATAGTTTTAGCTTATTTTTTTTAAAATATAAAAAATATTAAAAAACTTATTAAATTATTTAATTTTTTATTTTAATATTTTATTAAAGTTATTTAAATATAATTATAAAAAACCTTTAGCTTAATCTTTATTAAAGAGTAAATAAGTCTTTATAATAACTTTATATTTAGCTTTAAGTTTATTAAATATATTAATTTTTTAAAAAATATTAATTTTATAGTTTTTTTTTAAAAATACTTTTATATATTTTAATACTTAAATAATAATTTTTTTATTAATTAATTATTATAAATCTTTAGCTTATTTTAATTTAAACTTAAATTAAAGTATTATTTTATTATATTAATAATAATTATTTTAATTTTTACTTTTTTATATTATTTTTTAATTTAGTTTTATAATATTATTAACTTAAAGGTTTTTTTTATTAATTTAAAGTATTATTATTTTTTTTTAAATTATAATTAAGTTTATTATTTTAAATTATAAATTACTTAAAATAATATTATTTATTATTTTTATAATTATAAAAAAACTAAAAACTTTTTAATTACTTTTTAATTATTAACTAGCTTTATAATAATTAATACTTTTTTTAAGATCTTTATATTTAAGCTTAAGAACTTTTTAATTACTTTATTATTATAAAATAAGATTTTTATTTTTTTTAATAATAAGTTTTTATTTAATATATTTAAATTATTTTTAAAGTTTAATATACTCTTCCCTTTTTTTTAATTATAACTTAATTATAATGTTATAAATCTTATAGTTATTTTTTTATAATCTTTATTATTAATTTAATACTTTTATTTTTAATAATATTAAGGTTTTTATTTTAAGCTTTTTTAATTATTAATATTATATTAACTTTTATAAATATATAAATTAAATTATTATACTTTTTTATAATATATAAATTATTTTTATACTTTATATAATCTTTTACTTTATAATAATATTATAAATAAACTCTTTTATATTTTTAATACTTTAATAATATAAATTATATTTTTTTTTTATTTTTAAAAATATTAAGAAATTATTATTAACTTTTTATTAAATTTTTTTTATATTTTTTTTTATAATAATTAATAATTTAAAAAAGTTATTTATATTTTATTATTATTTTTTTTTATTATAAAATAATTTTAAGTTTATATTATTACTTATTATTTATTAAAGATAGGGGTTATAAAGGAGAGTAAGAAGGCATAAAATATAATAAGTAATATATAGCTATTAACTTTTTATAAAATAGCTATAAGGCTATTACTAAATATAAAGATAGTATAATAACTATATTAATCTTTAACCTTTTTTTAACTTTTTATTTAATTAATTAGCTTTTTATAAATATATTTCCTTTTCTAGCTTAAGATTAAAGGCTTAAGGCTAGGGTTTCTCTTTATTAAGGTATAAAACCTATATTACTATCTTACTATAGTCTTAATTATCCTTTAATAAATTACCCCTTTTTTTATAATAATATCTTTATTATTATTTTATAAAAATAGCTTTTTCTTCTTTATATTAATCTTTAATAATATTATTATATAATTACTGCTTTTTTACTTTTTTAATATCTATAGCATTAGCCTATCCTTTTTTAACCTTATCTCTTTTTAGCCTTATCTTTATTAAATAATAGCCTTTCTTTTTTAATTATAGCCCTTAAGTATACCTTTTTTTTAAAAATATTAACCTAGTACTACCTTGCCTTAAGTTTACTACTACCTTACTTTAACCTTTTTATAACTTCTTTTTTAAATAGTATTTTTATTTTTAACTATAGTTTATAAATATACCTTTTTTTTAAAAAATATTACCTTAATATTATTAACTTACTATAGTCTTACTACTTTTTAACTTTAATTTTTATATTATACTCTTTTTATAATAAGTTATTTATAAAGTTAAAATAATATATTTATATATTCTCTTTATTTAAATAATCCTTTTACTTAATATAATAAAGTTATTTATAGCTATAGTATTTATAGTTAATAATATCTTTAATTTTAAATATCTTTTTAATAAAAAAAAAATAATTTATTAACTTAATTAATATATTATCTTTATTATAAAACTCCTTAAGGTTTATAATATTAAAGATATTATATATCTATATTAATAATAATAATTATAGTTTATAAATAAGGCTGCTAGTCTTAATAATTCCTTTAATTTAATAAGGTTTTATATACTTCTTTATTAACTTTTTATTAAATTAATATAGGTTTAAATATTTAATAAAGATAAAAACCTAGTTATTAATTTTAAATAATTTCTTTATATAGTCTTTATTATATTATTTATTATATAACTTATTAATATTTTATAATATCTTTATAATATACTTTTTTATATTAATTATTTTATTAATCTTATTTAAAGTAGTTTAATTTATATAGTTAAGTTTAATTTTATAAATCTTTAATATAGCTAGGTTATATTTTAAAAATAAAAATATAAATACTTTATTAATAACTAAGTACTTAATAGTATTATATATAAACTTAATAAATAGTAATTATTTAATTTAATCTAGCTAGTCTTTATTATAAAAGGCCTATAGATAGTAATTAAGGTTTTAATTTTATTATTTAATTTAATTATTAATTTAAAAATAAAATACTATATTAAGTTACTATTTATAATTAATAAAATAATAAAAAGATTATTAAAAAGTATTTATAAATATACTACCTTTATTAAAAATAATTCTTTTTAATATATTATAAAGTTAAAAAATATAATATAAAAACTTTATTATAAATCCTTTATTAATAATATTCTTTAAGTATAGTATATAAATAATATACTTTATAAAGTAGTTTATTATTATAAATATTAAATTATATATTTATTTTTTATAAACTACCTTAAGTAGCTTTATAATAAAATCTATTATAATCTTTTTTTATAGTTTTATAAGTATTAATAATATAATTAACTTACTATATAATAAATAATATCTTACTTTATTTATTTAATAAACTATATATATATTAATATATCTCTTTATATTAATATATAACCCTTTTTAATAATAGGTTTTAATAATTCTTATTAAAGTCTTACTAACTCCTTAATGCCTAGCTATTAAGTTATTATAAAATAGTATTAAAATCTTTTTTTTTATATTAAAAAAGATAAATACTTACCCTTTATAGTAAAGTAATTAATTATTATTAACTATTTAATTATATATATAATTTTTATTAATAATATTATATTTAATTATTTTTATTAACTTTAATTTTTTAATTAAGGCATCCTTTTTTTATATTAAAAAAAAAGCTTTTATAAATATTTTATAATCTTTTTATAATATTATAGCAATACTTTTATAAATTATTTATTTATTTATAATTAAAATCCTTAAAGATATATACTAAAGGTAAGCTACTTACTTATTTATAGTTAAAACCCTTTTAACTTAAGGAATTAATATTAATAATAACCTAGTATTTAAGTTATATTTAGGTCTTAAAGGTATATAATTATCTATAATCTTTTTTAATATAGCTATACTAGCTTTATAAATGCCTTTAAAATTATAATTATTATAATTAATTATTAAAAATTATTCTATAAATATAACTAAGTAATTATTATTTAATTACTTTTTTTCTTTTTTTTTATTATAATAGTTTAATTTTTTAAAGAGTATATTTATAAAAAATTTTTTTTTTAAATAATACTTAATTATAAAATTATATAGTAATAATATCCTTAATTAAGCAACCTACTTAATTATTAACTTCTTTTTATTTATAAAGTAATTATAGTTTAAGTAATTTATAATAATTTATATTAAGTATTTTAAATAAGCTATATAGTATTTTTATATTATAAAAGCCTTTATAATAATAAGTATTTTAATATTTAGTATTATATAATAATACTTTAATTTAATAACTTTTATAAAAGGTATATAATAAAGTATTAATTATCTTTTTATTATTATATTAATATTAAATTAATTATAAAGTTTAATATATTAATCTTAATATATAGCCTTACTATAAGATTAAAATATATTAATATAAGCTTTTTTAAAAACTTGCTTTATAGCTTTTTAAATATAGATAGTTTATTAATATTAAGCTTAAAGATTTTTTTATATTATCTTTTTATTTTATTTATAAAGAGCATTATAATCTTACTATAGTTTTTAATAAAATATTTATAAAATTTAATAAAGCTTAAGAATAAAAAAATCTTTTTTATATTATTAAGTATTTATTATTATATTATTACTTTAATATACTTATACTTTATATATACTTTATTTAATTTAATTATAAACTTAAAGTATAATATAAATATTATATTAAACTTATACTTTTATAGGTTTATATATAACCTATATATCTTTAATCTTTTTAATATATTACTTATATATTATTTATACTTTTTTAAATTATTACTATATATTAAGATATTATTTAAATATATAATATAAAAATAGTCTATATAGCTTATTAATATATTATTAATATAATTTTAAAATATAGCTAAGGTATTTATTAACTTAAAAAGTAATACTTAATATTTAAAGTAGTTATAATAATAATAAAATACTATTTTTTATTTATCTTTTTTATAAATATATAATTAATAATATATATTTTTTAAATTAAGCTTTATATATACTTTAATACTTTAAAGCTAATTTATAATCTTATATATTAATAAAATAAATATATAGTTTTTTTAAGTTATTTAATTAATTTTATAATAATTAATATATAATCTTAACTTACCTTCTTTCTTAAGTATAAATAATATTAAAGCACCTGCTAGGCTATTTAATCTTTTAATTTAACCTTTTACTAAAGCTATTTAAATATAATTATAAAGAACCTTTAGCTTAATCTTTACTAAAGAGTAAATAAATCTTTATAATAACTTTATATTTAGCTTTAAGTTTATTAAGTATATTAATTTTTTTAAAAGTATTAACTTTATAGCTTTTTTTTTTTAAAAATACCTTTATATATTTTTAATACTTAAATAATAGTTTTTTTATTAATTAATTATTATAAATCTTTAGCTTATTTTAATCTAAGCTTAAGTTAAAGTACTTTTTTATTATATTAATAATAATTATCTTAATCTTTACTTTTTTATATTATTTTCTAGCTTACTTTTATAATATTATTAATTTAAAAGTCTTTTTTATTAACTTAAAGTATTATTTTTTTTTTAAATTATAATTAAGTTTATTATTTTAAACTATAAACTATTTAAAATAATATTATTTATTATCTTTATAATTATAAAGAGAATTAAAAACTTTTTAATTATTTTTTAATTATTAATTAACTTTATAATAATTAATATCTTTTTTAAGATTTATATATTTAAGCTTAAGAACTTTTTAATTACTTTATTATTATAAAGCAGGATTTTTATCCTTTTTAATAATAGCTTTTTATTTAGTATATTTAAGTTACTTTTAAAGTCTAGTATAGTCTTTACTCTTTTTTAATTATAACCTAGCTATAACTTTATAGATTTATTATTAATATTCTTTTTTTTATAATCTTTATTATTAATTTAATATTTTTATTTTTAATAATATTAAGGTCTTTATCTTAAGCTTTTTTAATTATTAATACTATATTAACTTTTATAAATATATAAATTAAGTTACTATACCTTTTTATAATATATAAATTACTTTTATACTTTATATAATCTTTTATTTTATAATAATATTATAAATAAACTCTTTTATATTTTTAATACTTTAATAATATAAATTATACTTTTTTTTTTATTTTTAAAGATATTAAGAGGTTATTACTAGCTTTTTATTAAGTTTTTTTTTTATATTTTTAATTTATAATAATTAATAATTTAAAGTAATTATTTATACTTTATTATTATTTTTTTTATTATAAACTAGCTTTAAGTCTATATTATTACTTATTATTACCTTAGCTTTTATACTTATACTATAAAGCTTTTATTATATAATAAATAGTTTAATATTAATTAAGTTCTTTTTAATTTAAAAATTATATTTATTAATTACTTAAAAAATCTTAAATATATTTAATATTTTTTTAAAGATTTTATTAATAAAGGTTTTAAAATATAAAAAAAATCTTAAAAAGGTTTTATAATTTTATTAATAAAAAATATTTAGCTTTATTATTATTTTTAAAGTATAAATACTTTTTTTTATAATATTATCTTTATATTACTTAAAGTATTAATTATATATAATTTAATTAAATACTTTTTTATACTCTTAATTAAAATAAAAGGTTTATTATAGCTTTATATTACTTTTTAAATAATTATTTATATATTAAACTTTATAAACTTTATTATTAAACTTATCTTTATTAAGTTAAAAATACTTTTTAAAGTTTATAATATATATTTAAAGTTTTATTTATAACTTTTTTTTAAACTTTAAGTTAAGTAATTAAAGCTTAATTTATATTAAATTATATATTTATTTTTTTTAAGTTTTTTTTAAGTTATAAAAATAAATTTAAAGTTTAAAGCTTTTTTACTTTAATTAAATATAAAATATTTAATTATTTTATATTTTTTTTATTAATTTATTATTTTTAAAGTAAGGGTTTATAGCTTTAAAAAAAATAAATTATTATACTTTTTTATCTTTATAAACTAGGGTTTTTTAATTATAATATCTTTATCTTAAGGAGTAATACTCTTAAGTTCTAGCTATATATTTACTAACTCTTTATTAATAATCTATATAAATAATATACTTAAGTTTTTTATTATCTTATTTTTAATAATCTTTTTACCTTTATAAAGGTAAAAAGATTAATTTATTAAAGATAAAAGTTATAAAAAAAAGTAAAAAAATATAAAATATAATAAATAATATATAGTTATTAACCTTTTATAAAATAGCTATAAAGTTATTATTAAATATAAAGATAATATAATAACTATATTAATCTTTAATCTTTTTTTAGCTTTTTATTTAATTAATTAGCCTTTTATAAATATATTTCTTTTTTTAGCTTAAGACTAAGGGCTTAAGGCTAGGGTTTCTTTTTATTAAGGCATAGGACCTGCGCTGCTATCTTGCTATAGTCTTGATTATCCTTTAATATTATTACTTTAACTTTTATATTTATATTATAAAGCTTTTATTATATAATAAATAGTTTAATATTAATTATATTTTTTTTAATTTAAAAGTTATATTTATTAATTACTTAAAAAATATTAAATATATTTAATATTTTTTTAAAGGTTTTAAAATATAATTTTTTTTTAAAAAGGGTTTATAATTTTATTAATAAAAAGTATTTAACTTTATTATTATTTTTAAAATATAAATACTTTTTTTTATAATATTATCTTTATATTACTTAAGGTATTAATTATATATAATTTAATTAAATACTTTTTTATACTTTTAATTAAAGTAAAAGGTTTATTATAACTTTATATTACTTTTTAAATAATTATTTATATATTAAACCTTATAAACTTTATTATTAAATTTATTTTTATTAAGTTAAAAATACTTTTTAAAGTTTATAATATATATTTAAAGTTTTATTTATAACTTTTTTTAAATTTTAAGTTAAGTAATTAAAGCTTTAATTTATATTAAGCTATAAATTTACTTTTTTTAAGTTTTTTTTATATTAAAGAAATAAATTTAAGGTTTAAAGTTTTTTTATTTTAATTAAATATAAAATATTTAATTATTTTATATTTTTTTTATTAATTTATTATTTTTAAAATAAAAGCTTATAGCTTTAAAAAAAATAAATTATTTTTTTTATTTTTATAAATTAAGGTTTTTTAATTATAATATTTTTATTTTATAAAATATTATTTTTAAAGTCTAGCTATATATTTATTAACTCTTTATTAATAGTTTATATAAATAATATACTTAAGCTTTTTATTATTTTATCTTTAATAATCTTTTTGCCTTTATAAAAAAAAAGATTAATTTATTAAAGATAAAGGTTATAAAAAAAAGTAAAAAAATTTAAAATATATTAAGTAATATATAGTTATTAACCTTTTATAAAATATTTATAAAGTTATTATTAAATATAAAGATAATATAATAATTATATTAATTTTTAATCATTTTTTAACTTTTTATTTAATTAATTAGCCTTTTATAAATATATTTCTTTTTCTAGCTTAAGACTAAGGGCTTAAGGCTAGGGCTTCTCCTTATTAAGCTATAGGGCTTATACTACTATCTTGCTATAGTCTTAATTATCCCTTAACATTATTATATCTTATGCCTTTTTACTCTTCTCTACAACCCCTGTTTCTAATAATAATAACCTTATAGCTATTTTATAAAAGGTTAATAGCTATATACTATTTATTATATCTTATGCCTCTTTACTCTCCTCTACAACCCCTATTTCTAATAAAAAATAAGTTATGTATATTATTTTATTTGTTTTTTAATAAATTTAATCAATATATAAATTTTTATAAATTTTTATAATTTCATAAAACCTCTCTAAAGTTTTTAACTTTTTTAATATAATATTATTAATATTTAAATAATTTAATAATTATACATATTTTTTCATTATTATTTTTTCATTAAGTTTAATATAGGTTTTATATTATTATCTTGCTATAATCTTAATTATCCCTTAATATCTCTAGTTTTTTTTAACTATAAATAATTCTTCTTCTTCTTTATATAAATATCAATTTATTTTATATAAAGCTGTATTTATATTATAATAAATCAAGTATTTATAAATCATACTCATTTTTGGTCATAATTTTCCAAGTCTAATATATAATAAAAAACCTATGTTTGGTAATTCATATATACCTAGCTGCTGCTTATTTTTAGTTATGTTTTTACAGTTACAAAACTCCCCCTTGTGCTTTTAAATGCTTAAATCCCACTACTCGAACCCAATGAAACCAGAAACAAAACAATTCGCTATATATTTTCCAACGCCCGTTCCATGACTGCACCCTCCTGTTGTTCATATAGCCCGTTATTGGCGGTCACATGAATGCCGCCTTGTATTTACACCTGGACGGCCTCAACTTTGGCAAACATTGCACTAATATCGAGTCCGCTCTTCTGTCTTAAAGGCTTCGAAAAGGGGAGGCGCTCCAATTCTAATAAATGATTAGCGCGGCCCTAGACGAGATGCGCCGGGAGCCAGTTTTATGACTTACCGAAGAACGATTTGATCCACTCCTTGGGGGCAGCATCGACATCATCATCCCACAGGGTGGCCAAGTAGAGAGCCGTCGTCCCCGGGCTACCCTGGATGGCTGCCGCGGAGTTGTTGAACCTGCTATTGGCCCTCTTCGCGTCTTCCACACGGGCAGCCCTCGCCTTGGCGGCCTGTTCCACGGTGACGTACTTGGACATTGGATCGTTAGTAATGTTATTCAAGCCCATTCTCTTTGACATCGTTGCCCAAATCTTTGGGTCAAATTTCAAGTCATCTCCAAGGTAGTAGTCGTTTCGTGATATGGATCCATCAAACTCGATGTAGTCGTGCGCTTTGAGATCATCGAGGTTCCAGGTGGAAGAGTTGCCAGTAGTCGTTAGGTTGAAATCGACAGCTTGTTGGAAAGCTGTGTCAAAGGTCTCAGGCGCATAGTTGTATGCATTAACAACGGCAACCCGAAGAGTCGCCAGGTCAATGTTCTTCCCCGAGCGAGGAAGCCAGCCGTGATTGGCAAGGACATTCAGGCCGGGGCAAGGAGATCGGCCTGTAGTGCGGTGTTAGTCGTCGTCTACGAACTGCACGACATCAAGCGTCGTTTTACTATCTTACCGTCTGTTGGCCCAGGAGGCTTCCATTCGTGGCCCTGTGGATAGCTGGGCAGCCCCGTGGCGAGACCGCTCAATGCCATGGTGAAGAACAGGCCTCGCATCTTGATTGGATTTGATAGTATGTTGATTGCCCGAGGTAGCTCTAATTGGTAATATAAAGTAATTTACAGTGCTGTCATGTTTCTGACTTTTCGTTCTTCTTCTCGACAGTAATGTGTGGTGTATTTATACAACTCGACGAAGTGTAGTTAGTGATGTAATTACCAAACCAGGACGTACTCAGGGGTTGAACCAATAGGGGTCCATCTATTGGGAATGAACAAAGCGTATATTTCGGCCGGTGGAGAATGTTGAAGCATAGCCAGGATATGTTACAGTTGCGCACAACTCAGGAGTTCCAGATAACTCAGCCCTCCAGCTAGACTAGTTACAGTCAAGTCATGGATACATCGTGTCAAACTTGTGTTAAAGAATATGTGATGTGGACTAGATGCATATGCTCAATACGCCTGTCAGGATACGCTTTAGAATGACGCGTGGCCTTTGTTACAGTAATGCAAAGTTCGTTGTTGGCTTCGCATCGGCAACGACGTCGTGGAACACCGCATGGAGCAAGACGGTCTACCTATGGCCACATCGCAACGAAGAGTAGTATACAGTGATATTAGTTGGTATTTGATGACCATGTGATTTGAATGCCCAAGTAACCAAACAAGTTTAACTCATATTAGTCTGTTTAAAAAGCAAAAGCAAATGTGTAAATATCCCTTCAGTTGAGAGCCCTATGTTTCACTAAAGAAAACGACTGTCGAGATATTGAGCAAAGTCAATAATTGCGGCAAAATACATACTAGTTCAATTAACGAAAGCTGTTGTGCCTCATATCCGACTTGGCATGTCAACAGGGGTCGGATTTGCCCGTGCTAGACAACGATAGAACTTTACCTCGATGTAACGCAACTACTGTAGCTTGTCAGGCTACTCTACTTCTGTAGGCACGATTCTGGGGGACCGGGAGCTTCGGCGCCAGGCAAGTCCACATAAGTTTCAGAACCAATTCCACCTGGATGGCTATTCGGCAACTCCAAGAGTAAATGTGCATGCAATCTTGAGGCGATGAACTTTGGGGCTTGCTTTTCTACGTCATCCTCGGGTCGCCTTCTGGTTGGGCTGCCTGCGTTTGAAAAATTGATTTACACGGTTTCGTTGACAAAACTCCCCCCCAAGCCTTATAAAGTATTAGCGCATAAACTTGTCATAACTTGACACAATGAAAAGGGATGTGTTCGCTGGCCTGTCGCTAACTTTGCCTTCCAAGTTGATTACAAATATTCGTCACAAGGCAACATGAGGAACAGGCCTCCAAAGTACGGACCACCGGCCAATCAGGCCGAAACGCTCACCGCTTGCACGCTCACCGCTTGCACGCTCACGGAGACGACTTTTGCGGTCACTGTAAGCACTACAGTACGGGAAACTCGATATAAGTTCTCTTCATGTCACTCATTGGATGACCTGGACATCCAGTTGTTACCCAAGGCATTCACTGCAGGATAAAGTTGTGTTTTCAACTTACCCGTGTGACAACTATAATCCAAGTCATGTGACATATCCCCTACTATCAACTTGAATGAAAAGGGGTTTTCCTTGGAAAATCTCGACCTATACTGACCAACTCCGTATAAGCGGTTCGTCGCATTAGGGCGGTAAGGGGGGCATGTTTTCTTTTCTTTTCTTTTCTTTTCTTTTTTTTTTCGATGCCTTGTCTTACGGCCCCCGCCTTGGATAGCCTGGCAGCAGATTCTTACCATCTCCTGGACCAGAGACATTCGAGGCTTGCCGAACTCGGAAAATCGTCATAAATACCTAGAAATAGCGTAGAATATAGCCGAGCCCGCGCCGTTGTGGCATATCAACTCTTCATCTTCATTCCCGCGCCGCCGCGCTCTGTTTTATTATGTGTGGTCGAGTTTACAGTGAAATAGTGCCAGAGGCGGCGGCTATGGTCAGTGCTGATGGCAAATCAAGGACTATTCGCACCGAGCTTTCTGGTGCGTCGTCTGTAAAACGGGACTACGGATTGTCGTCGGCTTCGTATACTTTTTGGTTGAGAGTTGTGACTTGAATTTGCTGAGGTGCCCGGCCTTTTTTTATACACTCTCCGGCAACGGGAAAAGTCGCTCAGACCGGTGTTTCGCCATGACTTCTTAGGTACTAAAGGACAAAAAAAAAAAAAAACCAAAGCCTAAAGTGAGTAGATCACGAGTTGACTTTGTTGCTGATGGCTTTGAAGAAAGGGAAGAAGGCTGAGTGTTAAGCATGTCAGCAAGTCAGCCTATTGAGTTTCTTGTTAACCAGTCGCCACTGATCGCACACGATGGCATCGTCCTCAACGAGGGACCCAACTCCCGCACTTTAACAAAAGTTCCACTCAATATCCAGATGTATAAGGTCGAGCGATGGAAGAATATGGAATCGAACGATTGAGACCACTGTAATACTGTGAGTAAATATTAGCATTCAAGTTAAGTCTGATGCAAGTCCCAAAACATGGAACAGTGGCACTCACTGCATGCCGACAAGACAAGAAAAAACGCAAGCCATAGCAATTTTCGACATCGATGCATGTGGAAGATTCCAAACGTATCGCACTGGAGGCGACCGTATGATTTGGTCTGCATACATGTTTAGAAATGCGTTTTTGTAAAACAACTTTACCATATTGCCGCCATTATCGTAGTTTGCTGAACGCATCAAATGCAACTTGACGGTATCGGCCCTTAAAAAAGGTATGAGTGATAACACACGAGAAAAACGGGATGGAAAACTACAAGCAAATGCTTGTGTCAGACTTTTGCATCACCACCAACCGGTCAGTTAACAAGCTGGACAGCACTCGGCGGTTCAGCACCGCCAGACCGCAGAGGCACAGCAATGCCAGATAAGATGGAGATTAACGACCCGAGTGAAGTTGTGAACGTGCAAATATCTGCCGGCAAGATGGATGACAGAATTGAAAAGCTTAGGCAGCACCAGAGTAACAGTGGAAGTGTAGCAAACTTCTATGATGAATAATCGGAGTGGCTATGTGAAGACGACATCAGGTTTTGCAGCCCATATACGTTAACCCCCATCCCCGGGTCACAATTGGCGCCTCGGTTGGTCAGCAAGATTGATCAGTCACGGCGTGCAACACCAAGTACACCCCGGCAAGATCGTTGCATGCAGCGGTACGGACCGCATCTACCCACTCTAAGAACGCATCCTTGAGCTGGTGCTTGTGGCGTTGATTAGAGGCAAGCAACTGACCTTGCTGATCTCGACAGCCGAGGATGGACGATCGTTGAGAACGGCTGCAACGATACCAGCTCTCCCGTCTTAGTTGTGATCGATGCCCCGTGGCGGCGGAGAGAGGCCAAGAGGGAGCCGCCATGCCATGTCAGTGGTGGTGATCGTGGGGTCGTTGGACGTCAGCGCATGAGGGAGGGCTGATGAGAAAGTCCAGGGAGTTAAACAGCCCGGCAATCGAGGGGGAGAAATGGTAAAGATCGGTAGAATGAAGAATGGTTGGTCTTAAACGGCAGACCGGCAAAAGGGCGATCCCCCGCTCTTATCCGGTGTCTAGAGTAGAATGAACTTGCATTTTCACACCATCTAATTTAACAGCGAATAATTGGCCATTTACCATCCATTCCGCTAATCGCCAGGTTGGATTGTTCTTCACAGCCCTTTCCCCCTCTCTTTGGGCTGCATCGCCGTTTTGTGCAAGCATCTTTGGGCGATGTAAACGAGATGACGTCCGCGATTTGCCTCCAAGGCTGGATTCGAGGGCTGAGTTGATGGCTATTAAATCGCCCTTTCATGAGCGATCAACCAAATCCCGAGAGAGCGACAGGGCAGTCCATGTTAGTCGCGTCGCACCTTTAAACCATGACTTATAGGCCGCTTAGTTAAAATCTTGGCGGTAAAAGGGCTAGGGTAATATTATGACCCTGCCGAATGTGGTGGACTCACCCGATTCTACTTTGGAGGCTGCAAGCTTCATGCACTGTGGCTCAATAACTAGTCCTCAGGTTGGCGCGCCCGGAGACATCAAGCTGTGGCGAGTTCCAGCCTAGCTCTCGTATGACGAGCAATTCGCCACAGCAGGAAGGATCTTGCGTCGTTGAATCGCTTGGGTGGCGACTTTCGGTGACTTGCCGTGGAAAGGGATTCTGGCGGAGTTGATGCCCATGGCAAAAATCCAGTCTGCGCGAAGAAGTTCCCTCCTACACTGGAAATCAGCGGTTCTGGCCGAATGAAGAGGATTCAGTTGAGTATCGCCGGCTTGCCAGTCTCTTTCTAGAGAAGTCCGCCTTTGTCGATATAAAACGGCATGCGCAAAGCTGGCACCTTGAGAGCTGCTCAGCTAGAACCAAGTTCTTCAAATGTGGCGCTGAGCTGTGGCATCATTGAAAGGGTTTTGTCGATGGAACCATCGACACGCCCCTACGGCTCTTTCGACCGTTAGCATTACCCCGGAATGATGCTACTGGGGCACGGAGGATGCTCCGTAGTGTTGTTTCGACCTACCACATGTTGCTCGAATGAGGTTTGCACAGTCTGAAGTCCAGAATCGTTCTAGCACTTTAGTATTTAGTGAGGTTTAGTGCCACACTCATTCCAAATACCGATTCCAAATAGAAAGGAGTGGGGCATGACAGTGGAAAGAGAAAAGACCCGGAGAGCGCGGAAATTATACATAAAACAACCAGGAAAAAGAATTGTGCATAGAAGCAGCATAAATATAAAAGATTTTCTTAAAATAATAATATAAAAATAGTAAAAAAGCAATTTTATAAAAAAATAATATATAATAAAACAGGGTATATTGATTTTCAGTATAAAATATTTATATATAAAATATAAAAATTATTATTATTATTATTAAATTTATTTTAAAAATATTTATCAATTTATCAATTTATTAAATTTTATTAAATATTATTGTAAAAAAATTAATATGAATTTACTTATATAATATATATAAATACAATATCTATATATTAAATAGATATTAATATTTAAAATTAAAAATATTTATTTATTTAAAAAAAAAACACTTAAATAAGGATTGTATAATGATATTATATTATAATATGCAAAATAAAAATAAAAATAAAAAGTATAATATATTCACTGATTAATTAATATTGATAAATATTTTATAGCTCATTTTTTTTGAAAAAAAAAATTAATTATGTAGTTTTAAAATATATATTATGTAATCCTTGCTTTTTAAATTTTTGGTTTTAATATATATTTTTCGCACACTGTGATGATGTAGTCTGCCAGTTTCCAAAAGATTTCTTGGAAATAAATCCATTTCTATTATCTTCAATCTCTATGCCAGGAGTCAAGTTATACCAGTTATAACTTTATCAAATTACGATGCAAAACATGTCTGCAATCTCAGCGCACACCACCAGGGAGTTTAAACAACGTCGGTCGCACGAAAAGTCAAGAAGGGGCTGCACGAGATGCAAGAAACAGAGGAAAAAGGTGCTGTGCAATTCATCCTCGTGACCCTGGGTAACCTTATGTTTGCTGACAACACAAGCAGTGCGATGAGGTTCGTCCTACCTGCTCTCGTTGCAACAAGCGCAACCACTGTTGCCGATATACTGTTCAAAACGAGCGCTTTAGGTCAGAATCGACAGATAATAGCCCTGGACAAGACGAGCTAACATCAGAAATCCCGGACATTGGATATTCAAATCTCCCCAAAGCCAGCCCAAGCAGCTCCGAAGCACGCTCCAATCCCATCTGTTCCAGTGATTCAGGCATCGTCTCTGTGCCGTCATATCTTACTCCAGGACGTTCGGAGAGGCTCCGGCCGCCTTCCGCCCTGTCATCCGAGGAGCTCGAGCTGTTGAGCCACTACATCACGCATACTAGCCGCGCCATCCCTTATGATGAAGACGACCTCTATGCTCTTCACGTGGGGTTCCCGAATCTCGCTTTTCGCAGCGGACCAGTCATGGGTTCCATACTGGCTCTATCCGCAGTCTGCAAGTGTTACGACATAGTGACGCAATCGCCATCGCCCCTGGACCGACTAGCAGAGATAAAACAGCTTCTCATTCTGGCAGATCAACGGCACAGAACATCGCTCCATCAGCTACAGGCAGCTATCTATGACAACCACTGCGACACCGTCCTAGCCAATGCTGCATTGATGGTGCTGTATGCATTGTCTGGCCACTGGGTTCGGGTACTGTTAGCCAAGAAGGCGAAGCGAGGCGGCAAGATACTATCCAACGAGATGTTGCCATTGCAGTCGCAGTGGATAACCTCAATTCGCGCCGCTTACGTTGCGTATGTTGGGCTGCTGAACAGTACATGCAGCGATGGGAAAGATGAATCCATGAGCGTGCCTTCGGATGTGACAAATGACATTCCATTACCAACAACAACCCTGCTGGGCGAAAATTTATTTTTTCCACAAGACGGCCCTTCAGAAGGGACGAAGCAGCTACTGCTGCCCATCGTGTCTGCCACATACATGACCGCGTTGGCCAAGCTCGATGTACGAGCGCAGAGCCTCTGGCTTGAGGACGGCGCGTTAACCATCATCCAGACACGAAAGGCTAGCACTTCCGAGCTTCAGGCATGCCTTGCGTCTCTTGGGCTTCTAGAAGAGCTTTTTGCGAAAGTATTCGCTAGCAACCCGTCAGAACCCGAGCTCCCTCAATCACCGTGTCCTACAACGGGTTCCTCCCACCTCGGCAGACTAGACAGGGCCTCTCCATGGTTGAGGCATTACTTGGCACGCGTCACCTCCGCTAAGCCATCCAAGCTATGGCGACGGACCATCATGGCTTTCGTGAATCGCGTGCCACTCGAGTATCTCCAGCTGGTTCAATCAGCCCTCGATTATATGCCGTTGGCGGCAAAGCAGCCTGCCTCCAATTCTCTAGGCAAAATTCTACCACTTGGTGCAGCCCAACATCTAGCTATAAATATCTTTGCTCACTGGCTGGTTCTCGTTATGCTTCTGGATGGTGTGTGGTGGATTGGTAGGATCGGACAGTGGGAGCTGGGGCGAATACTCTCCTTTGCAGAAGCTGAATATTGGATACCTGAATCTGCAGGGACTGGTGAGGCTTGGTGGCCGGAAAGCATGTATGCTGTCCAAAATACAATCGGTCAACCTATAGAATAATTATAATAGCTAGGCTAAATGAATAATTTATTTACAATATTTATAAAGTATTGCTAAGGGGGCGCCCTAATTATGCTAAAGGGGCACCTTTTTAACTAAATTAAGACTAGCTTATGCTATATATTAATAATGCTTACTTTTTAAATATAATTTAAGCTATAATAATTAATATAAAATTTTTTAATAGAAATATTAATAAAAGAGTTAATATTATAAATTATATTAATATTTATTAACTAAATAAATATGCTTATTATTAGAAACAGGGGTTATAAAGGAGAGTGAAAAGGCATAAGATATAATATATAATATATAATTATTAACCTTTTATAAAATAATTATAAAGTTATTATTAAATATAAAAATAATATAATAATTATATTAATCTTTAACCTTTTTTTAACTTCTTGCTTAATTAATTAATCTTTTATAAATATATTTCTTTTTTTAACTTAAAGCTAAAGGCTTAAGGCTAAGGTTTTTCTTTATTAAGGCATAAAGCTTATATTACTATCTTATTATAGTCTTAATTATCTTTTAATAAATTACCCCCTTTTTTATAATAATACCTTTATTATTATTTTATAAAAATAACTTTTTTATTCTTTTATTAAAAATAAGGGTTATAGAGGAGAGTAAAAAGGTATAAGATATATTAAGTAGTATATAGCTATTAGCCTTCTATAGGATAACTATAAGGCTATTATAAAATATAAAGATAGTATAATAACTATATTATTTTTTAACCTTTTTCTAGCTTTTTATTTAATTAATTAGCCTTTTATAAATATATTTCCTTTTTTAACTTAAAATTAAAGATTTAAAGTTAAAGCTTTTTTTTATTAAGGTATAAAGCTTATATTATTATCTTACTATAGTCTTAATTATCCTTTAATAAATTACTTTTTTTTTATAATAATATTTTTATTATTATTTTATAAAGATAGCTCTTTTTTTTTATTAATCTTTAATAATATTACTATATAATTATTACTTCCTTACTTTTTTAATATTTTATAATATTAACTTATTTTTTTTTAACTTTATCTTTATTAAGTAATAGCCTTTTTTTCTTAATTATAACCTTTAAGTATACCTTTTTTTTAAAAGTACTAGCTTAATACTGCCTTACTTTAAGTTTATTATTCTTTAGCTTTAAACCTTTTATTTTTTTTTAAGTAATATTTTTATTTTAATTATAGCCTATAAATATATATAATAATACTGCTGCCTGCAGCAGTTCACCGCCTCCTATAGGGGAAGTTTAGCTTAGTGGATTATTAAGCTATATTTAGCCTTAATTTATTAACCAGTCTTTATTAATCAGCCTTCTTTACTATAGCTAGGCTTAATTAATTAACTTAATTAATAATAAGGCTTAGTTTTTTTTTTATAACTTTAATCCTTTTTTAATTATAAAGCTTTTAAAAAGTATATAAAAAAATAGCTTTTTAAGCTTTAGTTTAATAATATAATTTATTATTATTGCTTTTTACTTAACTTTTTTATTTTTATTATATTTTAAAGCTTTTTTATTATAAATTATTTAAAAAGGTAGTAATAATAAAAACCTATAATAATATTATAAAACCTATATTTATAATATTATAAAACCTTTTTAAGTTTATAAAGGAAAATAAAAACCTTTTTTAACTTAAAGAAAAAGATATAAAAGCCTTGCTTAATAAATAAAATATTTAATGCCTTTATAATAATATTAAGAAGGCTTAAGATAAAATAACTTAATTAAAATAACTTAAAAAATTAAAAATACTTTAAAAATAAATAAAAAAACTTTATATTAAACTTTAAAATAAAAAAAGCTTTTTTAAATTAAAGAAAAAATAATAATAAAAAGTTAATAACTTTTTTAAAGAATTAAAAAAAAATTAAAATTAAAAATATTTAATATATAATAACTAAAGCAGACTTATATCTTTAAAATAAATAGTTAAGTAATTTATAATACTTTTTTAAAAATACTTTTTATAAATATTAAAAAGACTTTTATAAAGTCTTTTATACCCTTAATAATATAAATAATAAAGCTTATATAAAATAAAAATATTACTTTAATAAATAAACTTTATAATAAAAAAAAACTATAAAAAAAATTAAAAATACTTTAAAAAATAAAATAATAAATTATTTAAAGACTTTATTTATTAAAAGTTTATTTTATCTTTTACCTTTTATAAAGCTTATTAATAAAAAAATTAATCTTTTTATAAATTTTATATTTATTTAGACTTATTAAAAAAATAATTTCCTCTTTTTAATAAAAAGAACTATACTTTAACTTATTATAATTAACTCTTTTTTTTTTAAAAAACTATATTAAAAAGTAAAATAATTACTTTTTAAAAATTTATAAAAAAATTATCTCTTTAATAATAAAGTATTAAGATAATTTTTATTATATAGCCTTAAAGTAAAAGGTTAAAGACTCTCTTTATATATAAAAAAAAAGCTTTATTAATAATACTTTAATAATTAATTATTAAACCTTAACTATATTTTAATTAAAGCTAAGCTTTATAATAAAAATAAAAATAAAAACCTAAAGGGTATTTATTTTATTTATAAAGCCTTAAGCTACTATATAAATTATTATCTTAATTAAGTTAATAAATAAGATTAAAGAAATAAAAAATAATTAAAGTAATTACTTTTATTATAATTAATAATAAAAATATTAAAATAAAAAATACTTTAATACTTTAATTATAATAAAAAACTTAAACTTTATTAAGTTTTATATAAACTTAAATAATAATAATAAGATTAACTTTATTAATATATAATTTATAAAAAAGCAAGGCTATTAATAAGTCTTAATTAAAAATATAAAACTTAAAGTCTTTAATAACTTAATTATTTTATATAATAATATTTAAGCTATTTTTATTAACTTTATAAACTTAAAAAAGATTACTTAATATTTTACTTATTATTACTTTAATATTAACTATAATTTATATTTTTATAAAGCCTTAATACTCTTAAAAATATTAACTTTAATTAATAAAAAAATCTACTTTATACCTTAAGATTAAAGGTAGTAGTTTAAACTAAATTAAAAATAAATTAAAATTATATAACTTTATAAGTTTTAAAAAGTTTATAAATAAATAGCTTATATTTACTTAATTATAACTATATTTAATAACCTTTTTTTACTTAATAAAGATAAAGAGATAAAGCCTTAAGACCTTAATAATATCTTTATTAAACTCTTTAACTTTATAAAAGTATTTAACCTTAAAAAATTAAGTATTTTACCTCTTTATTAATTAAGTAACTATATAATTAACCTACTTCTAGGCATAAAACCACTTTATAAGTCTATCTACCCTTTATCCTTTAAAAAACTGAAAAAACTTTAAAAATACTTTAAAAATACTTAAAAAAAAACCTTAAAAAAAGAAAGATTTAATTATTATAAAATCTTATTAATATTTTAATCCTTTTTATATTAAAGAAAAATAAAACTCTTTACCTTTATATTAATTATTAAAGCCTTAATAAAATAATAAAAAAGAATTACTACTATTTTTCTTTAATTTTAAAGATTTTAAACTATATCTTGAATATAAAATATTTTATAAAGATTAATATTAAAAATACTTATTATTATATTTAAATTAAAAAAATTTAAATAAAAAATAATATTTTAAATATAATATAAATATTATAAATACTTTATAATACTCTTTAAACTTATTAATATCTTTATTATATTTTAATATTATATTTATAAAGTACTATATAAATTATTAAATATTATCTATATAATATATTTAAATAATATTTTTATCTTTTTAAAGATTTATAATTATTAAGTTATTTAAATATTAATAATACTATATTAAAGGGATAAAGAACTTTATAAAGGTTTTGTTAAATTATAAAAATTTATAAATATTTATATATTAATTAAACTTATTAAAAAGATAAGTAAGATAATATATATACCTTACCCTTTTTAACTTTATTATTAAATATAAGCTAAAAAAAAGTAATTTTATTAATACTTTATTAAAAAGATTAAATTATAAAACCTTAATATTAAAGAATAAAAAGCTATTACTTAATTTTAAAAAAAGGCTTATTTTAATATAAAGTATTATTATAATATTAATATATTATAAAAAGTATAATAAAAAATTAAAAATAATTAAAAAAGCTTATATTCTTAATTAATTCAAGTATAATAAAATATCTTTATAAAGTAAAATACTTAAGGCTTATAATTAATATAATAAAATATCTTTAATAAGTAAAATACCTTAAGTTAAAAGGTTAAAAAGTATAATCTTTTTAATTCTTAAATAATTAACTAACTAAGCTAAAAAAATACCTTATTATAAAAAGCTCTTTTTTAAAAAACTAATTTAAATAATACTTTATAAAAAAGTAATATATAAAGAAAAAGCTTTTTAATTATTATTATTTTTTATTAAAAACCTTTAAGTAAAAAACTTAAAAATATAATATTAACTTATTAAAAAAGTAATAATAAGGCTATATTAAAGGATTAATACTTAATTAATAAATATAAAAAGTATTTTATAGTATTATAACTATATTTTTATATTAAAAAAAGTATAAAAAATAAAATAATTAATCTTTATTATAATAACCCTTTAGTTAAGCACTTTAATATAATATAAACCCTTAATTTTATTTAAAGGAAGTTTTTCTAGCTATTTATAAATAAAAATATAAAAAAGTATATATAAATTTATAAACTTTATTAAAGGAGTATATTAAAAAAGTATAAACTATATAGCAAGCTTAAATCCTTACTACTTTTTTTATAACCTTAAGAAAAAGTCTTAATAAACTTTATTATAAGCCTGCCTTTTACTTTTTTTAAAATAAAAAAAGTTAATATAATTTTAATTATTATAAATTAATTTATAAAGTATTTATTATACTTTTTTATTAATAATACTATTACTATAATAAACCTTATAATATTATTCTATAGTTAAATAAAAATAATTTTTAGCTTTATATAAAGAATTATAAATAACTATAGCTTAATATTTATAAGTAAATTCTAGTTAAAGCTTTACTATATATTAAAAATAATATAAAGGCTATTTATAGTATTTTACCTTTAAATTAATAAGTAAATAAAATAAATAAACTAAGTTATTAAGCACTATTTTTATTACTTTATTAATAAAGAATAAATAATATAGCCTTATTTATTAATATTAACTTAATATTACTTAAATATAATATAAAATATTATTATTAAAATATCTCTTTTTATAGCCTTTATAAATATAAACCTTAACTTTTATATTTAAAACTTTAATAATAAGATTATTATTTATAAAAAAGAGGCACTAAATATAAAATAATATATTAAAAAGCTAGAAAAAATATATAAATAATTAAAGATTTAATAATAAATTATAGTTAAAAAGCAGGCATTTTATTATAATAAAAGGTATAAACCTTTAAAGTTAAATATAAAAAACCTTATTATATTATTAATTAAGAACCTTAAAGTTAAAAAAAAAAACTTATACTTAAATATATAAAGCCTTTTTATATTACTACTTAATTTAATAAATAAGCCTATAGATTTATATTACTTAAAAAATATTTAAATATTTATAATATCTTTTATATTAACCTCTTTAAGCTATAAAGATTTAAAAAAAAAAGCCTAGCTAAACCTTTAATAATACTTAACTTAAATAACTTTAAAGAATAATAAAAAGTAAAAATAATTAAAAATAATAAAAAAATAAAAAAAAAAGTTTATTATTTTATTAAATAAGTTAAGTAGCCTATAGAATATAATTAATAAGTTTATAAAGATAATATAAATACCCTTACCTTAATTAAAAGATTTTATATAAACTAAGTTAAAAAAAAGTAAAAAAAAAAATATAATATTAATAATACTTAAAAAAATCTAGCTATATTAATAATAATAAAGTAATTAATAATAAAGGTCTATATATAAATCTTTAATTATAAAAAAGAAAATACTTAAAAAGCTTAAATAAATCTATAATAACCTTAACTTAATAATTAAAGCATTAAATAAATATACTTAAGTTTAATAATAAATTAAATAGCTAGGTATAGTCTATAAGGTTTATTACCTTTATTATTAAAATATCTTTAACTACCTTAAATATATTATAAAAAGTAATTTATTAAAAAATATAACTTAAATTTTTTAAAAAAAAGTAATAAAGTTAATAATATTTTATTTATATAATAAAATCTTGCTTTAAAGTAATTATTATTTAAGTCTTTAATATTATAAAAGCTTAATAATAATAATATTAATTAAGTAAAACCTTAAGGCTTAGCCTATATATAAAAAAAAGATATATAATAAAGAATAAAGGTATTTTTATAAAGTAAAGGCTTTTTATTATAAAATAAAATAAAGATAAATACTTTAATTTATAATTAAACTTTTTTTTAAATTTAAAAAGCTATACTTAAATTAATATATTTAATTAAAGTAATTAAAAATAATATAAAGATTATATATTATTACTATAAGACTTTATTATATTATATAAAAATAAGCTATATATATAGTATTCTTTATTTTAAAAAGTTAAAAACTATTGCCTAGCTTATTATATTAATTTTTAAAAAGGTTAAGTTATTAATTAAGTTAAAAAGCAGCTTGCTATAATAAAGTAAAAGGATTAATTAATAATTAATTAAAGCTTTTTTAAAAAAAAAATTTATAAATAAAGTATAATTATTATTAAATATAATATAAGCTTTATATTATATAATAATAATATTATATTATAAATAATAAACTTAAGTAATAATTATAAAAAAACCTTAATAAAATATTAATATATTTAAATCTATAGTATTTATATAATAAAGGTAATAAGTATATTATTAATAATAAGTAAGATAGTTTATAATATAGCTATAATATTATATTAAGGTTTATTAATATATTTTCTTAAGTATTAAAAAGGTTATAAAACTTTTTTATACTTAAAGTATTATAAAAAAGGATATAAAGAACTTAAAGATTATAAAAAAAATAAAAAAGCTTTTTTTTTCTTTATATTATAAAAATATTATAAAAATAAATAAATATAAAGACTTAATTAAATAAAAATACTTTATATAAAGCCTATATTAATTAATATAATAACCTATATTAATAAAGCATTATAAATAAAAAAACTATTAATACTTAAAGAAAAGGCCTTTAAAAAAGGCTTTATAACTAGATTAATATTATATTCTTTATATATAATAATTAAGATAATTATTATAAAAAAGGGGAATAATATAATAATATTATTATTTATAATAGTTTATTACTTTTTATAAAAGAAGTTTAACTTAATAGATTATTAAGCTATATTTAGCCTTAATTTATTAACTAGTCTTTATTAATTAGCCTTCTTTATTATAGCTAGGCTTAATTAATTAGCTTAATTAATAATAAGGCTTAGTTTTTTTTTATAGCTTTAGTCCCTTTTTAACTATAAAGCCCTTAAGGAGTATAAAAAGAAGATAGCTCTTTAAGCTTTAGTCTAGTAATATAACCTATTATTGCTGCCTCCTACCTAACTCTTCTATTTTTATTATAATATGCTTTTTTTTAATAATACTACTTTAATATTATTAACTTATTATAATCTAGCCTTAATTTTTATATTATATTTTTTTATAATAACTTATTAATAAAGTTAAAGTAATATATTTATATATTCTTTTTATTTAAATAATCCTTTTACTTAATATAATAAAGTTATTTATAAGTATAATATTTATAATTAATAATATTTTTAATTTTTAAATATCTTTTTAATAAAAAAAAGTAATTTATTAACTTAATTAATATATTATCTTTATTATAAAACTCTTTAAGGTTTATAATATTAAAGATATTATATATTTATATTAATAATAATAATTATAGTTTATAAATAAGGCTATTTATTTTAATAATTCTTTTAATTTAATAAAGTCTTATATATTTCTTTAATACCTTTTTATTAAGTTAATATAAATTTAAGTATTTAATAAAGATAAAAACTTAATTATTAACTTTAAATAACTTCTTAATATAATCTTTATTATATTACTTATTATATAATTTATTAACTTTTTATAATATTTTTATAATATACTTTTTTATATTAATTATTTTATTAATCTTATTTAAGGTAGTTTAGTTTATATAGTTAAGTTTAATTTTATAAGTCTTTAATATAGCTAGATTATATTTTAAAAGTAAGAATATAAATACTTTATTAATAATTAAATACTTAATAATATTATATATAAACTTAATAAATAATAATTATTTAACTTAATTTAATTAATCTTTATTATAAAAGGCTTATAAATAATACTTAAGGTTTTAATTTTATTATTTAATTTAATTATTAATTTAAAGGTAGAATACTATATTAAGTTATTATTTATAATTAATAAAATAATAAAAAGATTATTAAAAAATATTTATAAATATACTGCCTTTATTAAAAATAATTCTTTTTAATATATTATAAAGTTAAAAAATATAATATAAAAACTTTATTATAAGTCTTTTATTAATAATATTCTTTAAGTATAATATATAAATAGTATACTTTATAAAGTAATTTATTATTATAAATATTAAATTATATATTTATTTTTATAAACTACTTTAAGTAGCTTTATAATAAAATTTATTATAATCTTTTTTTATAATTTTATAAATATTAATAATATAATTAACTTATTATATAATAAATAATATCTTACTTTACTTATTTAATAAATTATATATATATTAATATATTTTTTTATATTAATATATAAACCTTTTTAATAATAAGTCTTAATAATTTTTATTAAGGTTTTATTAACTTTTTAATACTTAATTATTAAATTATTATAAAATAATATTAAAATCTCTTTTTTTATATTAAAAAAAATAAATACTTACCTTTTATAATAAAATAATTAATTATTATTAATTATTTAATTATATATATAATTTTTATTAATAATATTATACTTAATTATTTTTATTAATTTTAACTTTTATTAAAGTATCTTTTTTTTATATTAAAAAAAAAAACTTTTATAAATATTTTATAATCTTTTTATAATATTATAATAATACTTTTATAAATTATTTACTTATTTATAATTAAAATCCTTAAAGATATATATTAAAGGCAGGCTACTTACTTAATTATAATTAAAACCTTTTTAACTTAAAAAATTAATATTAATAATAACTTAATATTTAAGTTATATTTAGGTTTTAAAGATATATAATTATTTATAATCCTCTTTAATATAGCTATACTAGCTTTATAAATACTTTTAAAATTATAATTATTATAATTAATTATTAAAAATTATTTTATAAATATAGTTAAATAATTACTATTTAATACCTTTTTTTTATTATAATAATTTAATCTTTTAAAAAATATATTTATAATATTCTTTTTCCTTAAATAATAATTATAAAATTATATAATAATAATATTTTTAATTAAATAATTTACTTAATTATTAATTTTTTTTTATTTATAAAGTAATTATAATTTAAGTTATTTATAATAATCTATATTAAGTATTTTAAATAAGCTATATAATATCTTTATATTATAAAAGCTTTTATAATAATAAGTATTTTAATATTTAGTATTATATAATAATACTTTATATTTAATAACTTTTATAAAAAGTATATAATAAAGTATTTATTATTTTTTATTATTATATTAATATTATATTAATGAAAAAGTTTAATATATTAATCTTAATATATAGCCTTATTATAAAGTTAAAATATATTAATATAAGCTTTTTTAAAAACTTACTTTATAGCTTTTTAAATATAGCTAATTTATTATTATTTAGCTTAAAGATATTTTTATATTACTTATTCTTTTTATTTATAATAGCTCTTATAATTTTATTATAGTATTTAATAAAACATTTATAAAATTTTATAAAGTTTAAAAATAAAAAAATCTTTTTTATATTATTAAGCACTTATTACTATATTATTACTTTAATATATTTATACTTTATATATACTTTATCTAGTTTAATTATAAACTTAAAATATAATATAAATATTATATTAAACTTATACTTCTATAGGTTTATATATAACCTATATATCTTTAATCTTTTTAATATATTATTTATATATTGCTTATACTTTTTTAAGTTATTATTATATATTAAAATATTATTTAAATATATTATATAAAAATAGTCTCTATAGTTTATTAATATATTATTAATATAGCTTTAAAATATAATTAAGGTATTTATTAATTTAAAAAGTAATACTTTATATTTAAAATAACTATAATAATAATAAAATATTATTTTTTATTTATTTTTTTTATAAATATATAGTTAATAATATATATTTTTTAAATTAAGCTTTATATATACTTTAATACTTTAAAGCTAATTTATAATTTTATATATTAATAAAATAAATATATAGTTTTTTAAAGTTATTTAATTAATTTTATAATAATTAATATATAATCTTAGCTTACTTTTTTTCTTAAGTATAAATAATATTAAAGTACTTATTAAGCTATTTAATCTTTTAATTTAACCTTTTATTAAAGCTATTTAAATATAGTTATAAAGAACCTTTAGCTTAATCTTTATTAAAGAGTAAATAAATCTTTATAATAACTTTATATTTAACTTTAAGTTTATTAAGTATATTAATCTTTTTAAAAATATTAATTTTATAATTTTTTTTAAAAAAATACTTTTATATATTTTTAATACTTAAGTAATAGCTTTTTATTAATTAATTATTATAAATCTTTAATTTATTTTAATTTAAGCTTAAGTTAAGGTACTTTTTTATTATATTAATAATAATTATTTTAATCTTTATTTTTTTATATTATTTTTTAGCTTACTTTTATAATATTATTAACTTAAGAGTCTTTTTTATTAACTTAAAGTATTATTTTTTTAAGCTATAATTAAGTTTATTATTTTAAATTATAAACTACTTAAAATAATATTATTTATTATCTTTATAATTATAAAAAAAACTAAAAACCTTTTAATTATTTTTTAATTATTAACTAGCTTTATAATAATTAATATTTTTTTTAAGATTTTTATATTTAAGCTTAAGAACTCTTTAATTACTTTATTATTATAAAGCAAGATTTTTAATTTTATAAATAATAACTTTTTATTTAGTATATTTAAATTACTTTTAAAGTTTAATATAGTCTTTACTTTTCTTTAATTATAATCTAGCTATAACTTTATAAATTTTATTATTAATATTCTTTTTTTATAATCTTTATTATTAATTTAATATTTTTATTTTTAATAATATTAAGGTTTTTATTTTAAGCTTTTTTAATTATTAATATTATATTAATTTTTATAAATATATAAACTAGGTTATTATACCTTTTTATAATATATAAATTACTTTTATACTTTATATAATCTTTTACTTTATAATAATATTATAAATAAACTCTTTTATATTTTTAATACTTTAATAATATAAATTATATTTTTTTCTTTATTTTTAATAATATTAAAAGATTATTATTAATTTTATATTAAGTTTTTTTTTATATTTTTAACTTATAGTAATTAATAATTTAAAAAGGTTATTTATACTTTATTATTACTTTTTTTATTATAAAGTAGTCTTAAGCTTATATTATTACTTATTATTACCTTAACTTTTATATTTATATTATAAAGCTTTTATTATATAATAAATAGTTTAATATTAATTAAGTTTTTTTTTAATTTAAAAATTATATTTATTAATTACTTAAAAAATTTTAAATATATTTAATATTTTTTTAAAAATTTTATTAATAAAGGTTTTTAAATATAAAAAAAATCTTAAAAAAGTTTTATAATCTTATTAATAAAAAGTATTTAACTTTATTATTATTTTTAAAGTATAAATACTTTTTTTATAATATTATCTTTATATTACTTAAAGTATTAATTATATATAATTTAATTAAATACTTTTTTATATTTTTAATTAAAATAAAAAATTTATTATAACTTTATATTACTTTTTAAATAGTTATTTATATATTAAATTTTATAAACTTTATTATTAAATTTATCTTTATTAAGTTAAAAATACTTTTTAAAATTTATAATATATATTTAAAGTTTTATTTATAATTTTTTTTAAACTTTAAGTTAAGTAATTAAAGCTTAATTTATATTAAGCTATAAGTTTACTTTTTTTTAATTTTTTTTTAAATTAAAAAAATAAGTTTAAGGTTTAAAGCCTTTTTACTTTAATTAAATATAAAATATTTAATTATTTTATATTTTTTTATTAATTTATTATTTTTAAAATAAAGGCTTATAGTTTTAAAAAAGATAAATTATTATACTTTTTTATTTTTATAAATTAAGATTCTTTAATTAAAATATCTTTATTTTAAAAAGTAATATTCTTAAAGTCTAGCTATATATTTATTAACTCTTTATTAATAATTTATATAAATAATATATTTAAGTTTTTTATTATTTTATCTTTAATAATCTTTTTATTTTTATAAAAATAAAAAAATTAATTTATTAAAGATAAAGATTATAAAAAAAAGTAAAAAAATATAAAATATAATAAGTAATATATAGTTATTAACCTTTTATAAAATAATTATAAAGTTATTATTAAATATAAAGATAGTATAATAATTATATTAATCTTTAACCTTTTTTTAGCTTTTTATTTAATTAATTAGCTTTTTATAAATATATTTCTTTTTCTAGCTTAAGATTAAGGGCTTAAGGCTAGGGTTTCTTTTTATTAAAGTATAAGGCTTATATTGCTATCTTACTGCAGTCTTAATTATCCCTTAATAAAGCTAAAGAATAATAAACTTAAAGTAAAGTAATATTAAGTTAATACTTTAAAAAAAAAGGTATACTTAAGGGCTATTATTAAAAAAAGAGGTTATTACTTAATAAAGATAAGGTTAAAAAAATTAAGTTAATATTATAAAATATTAAAAAAATAAAAAAGTAATAATTATATAGTAATACTACTAAAGATTAATAATAAAAAAAAGTTTTTTTTATAAAATAATAATAAAAATATTATTATAAAAAAGAGAGTAATTTATTAAAAAATAATTAAGACTATAGTAAAATAATAATATAAGCTTTATACTTTAATAAAAAAAAGCCTTAGCCTTAAGCTTTTAATCTTAAGTTTAAAAAAAAAAAATTTATAAAAAGCTAATTAATTAAATAAAAAATTTAAAAAAGATTAAAGATTAATATAATTACTATATTATCTTTATATTTAATAATAGCTTTATAGTTATTTTATAAAAGGTTAATAACTATATATTATTTATTATATCTTATGCCTTTTCACTCTTCTCTATAACCCCTGTTTCTAATATTAATAAAAAAAAATTATAATAGTTTTATAAATAAAAAGAAGTTTAAAAAAAGGATATAAAAAAGAGAAATATTAAATAATTTAAAAAATAATATATAATATTATAAAGGAAAGGTGTCATTATATAAAGGGTATATTAAAATTAATGCTGATTATATATTAAATATATTTATAACTTATATAATATATACTTAAAGGCATGAATCTTAATTATTAAGATAAAGCTTAATTATTAAGTTAGAAAGGCTTTTTTATAATTATTTATAGGCCTTTATAATATTTATTTTCTTTATTTTACTTAAGGCTCTTTTAAACCTATCTTCCTAAGCTCTTTTTGACTAATCCGCTCTTTTTTATAATGGGCGTGTGTTAGTGATATGAGGTCGAGATATTGTTTATATTAGAGAGCACTTTGAGTTAAGATGATAAACTAGGTATATAGAGCACTCACTTTACCAATTGGCTATAGAAAAGCAAGCTGTAAATACAGAGATGGAGACGGACAGAAACGAATCAAGAAATTAGCATTGGATACGAACTACCATTTCTTGATGGAGTTCACCACCAATTTATCTTCCAAGAGGGACAGGAAAAAAACTAATCAGAGAATTTAGCTAAGTCATTGATCTAGAATTTCGGTTTTGTCCTCTATCACAAATTATGCGCCGCCTTGCCCTTCCCTAAAACAACGACCAACGTCTCCAACCGAACTGTCACCGTCACCGGTTCAAACACTGGTCTCGGCTTCGAGTCCACGCGCCATCTCTGTCGTCTTGGGGTTCGAAAAAATCATTATAGCTATAGGTTAGCCCATCTACATAATAACCACAATTCTACTATAATACTTGCCGAGCGAGCGCCTTTGCTTCTAGATGGCGTATCGGTCTACGCAGGTATCATGGCAACTCATTCGCCCTCACCTAGGGAAGTGAAAAAAGGCTCAACATTAAATCGATCGAAACGTTTCTTCTCTGCTTTCTTTTTCCCCTGGCAGTAACAAGTCGGAGCAGCACACGGGCATTCCGTGCCGCTTTGTGATTCACAACAGCTCATCCCATTACATGACTGCTCTTACGGAATTTTACCTCAGCGCCATTTTCGATAGTGAAAGATGCCTCCTTCACCAAGCTCCCGGTCAGCGATGCAGTTCGAGAAATAGCCGAGACAACCAAGATATCCAACCAGCGCAAATTCAACATCAATACACCCCACACAAGCTGGTGCAGGCCTGACCCAAGCAGGCGAGGGGGGCTCGTTTGAGCTGAAAATGGCCGAGCAAATCCTGGCTTATTCTACAGGAGAGGGCAGCCTGGACTTTGGTACATGGCCTGCCCACGGGCGAAACGAGCAATGGCCACTATTAAACATAGAATGCCATGTCGGGATGCAAGTGATTTCGCCCCCTTTCCACTCGTCATTCCTCGCTATGCCTCAGCCTAATTAACCGGTTGTCCTTACAGCCCGGCAAAGCACGTCACGAACCAGCGCAGAGTGCAGAAGAGAATTCTTTGGCTAGCTCGACGCCGTCGCTCCGGGAGTTTCTCTCAATCTTGAAGCACTTCCCAATCGCGACTTGAACGCGAGCCGAATGATTCAGCAAAATGTCGGACATAATGGATGAAGAGATACTTGACGAAACATATTTTCAAAGAGGAACTGCGGAAAAGCTGGTTTTGTCGGGATGGGTAGATGTCAAGGAAAAAAAGAGGACGACATGTTCGGAATCCTCTTCTCGACATCTATGGTTGGATCATTTTTTGAATGGTAATTTGAATTTAATACATAGCTTTTCCTGGATGCTCCTTGATCTCATGGATTGTAATGTTGCTGGCTTAACTTCACAATATGGCCATGGCTCTAGAAATTACACCAAAAATTTTCATTACTAGTCCAGAAGTTGTAGTCACGCAAATTTACCCCATCAAAACGAAAAGAAAAGAAATAGAAGAAAGAAAAGAAGAAGAAAAGAAAATTATCTAAAAGTTTGTCCAACCCTCCCTACCAATGTCCAAAAAAAAAACCCCCCATTGCGCCGATCTATCCCCTTATCCTGGAAAAGAAATAAAAAGAAGGAAAAGAAAAAAGGAAAGGAAAGGAAGGGAAGGAAAAAGGAAATTGTAAAAGAAAAATAAACATATATACAGAAAGAAAAGGAAAAAGAAAAAAAATATCCAAAAAGGGTTGTCCTACCCTCCTCCCGCAAAATAGAAAAAAAAAATTACACCATTCTATCTTATTGTCCTTAGAGAAGAAAAAGAAAAAGAAAAAGAAAAAGAAATAGAAAAAGAAAGAAAGAAAGAAAGGAAAGATATAAGAAAAAGAGAAATAGAAAAATTATCCAAAAAGACATTATCCCACCCACCCTCCCACAAAAAAACAATATCAAAAAAAAGGCATGAACACACCCTCCTTTAAACGACCACTTCAAATATATCCAACACCCCCATGTCATTTTCCGTCCAGTTCCAAACATCCGACGGCTTGCAAATGTGAAAGTCGTTCCGACTCGGGGATATTTAGCCAATGAAATTGTCCAACAAAAGAATGCCCTTCCTTATCCCACCCACGACTTTGCTTGTCTAGTGGTATGAAGCACTCGGAATACGATAGGACTGAGCGCGAGAGTTTTTTTCTTTCTTTTTCTCCCCCCCCCCCCTTTTTTTTTTTAAACTCATTTCTTTCCCCTTTCCCCTCCCCCTTCTTTTTTTCTGTTCTTTCTTTCTTCCCTATTCTCTTGCTTTTCATTTTCTTGTCTCTCATGCTGCTCCAGTTGATACTGTACCCTCTAGCCTGTACCCCTCGAATTGCCTCGCCGGGACCTTCTTGTCGAATAGGAGATCTAGCTCCTCATACGTGCGACCCATTGTCTCGGGCACCCTGAAGTAGGACCAGATCAGGCAAAAAAACGCGAGGCCACCAAAGAAGAAGCCTAGTTTGCCTTGCAGGTTGGCTTGCTCCGGGTTGATCATGTATGGAATGGCAACCGTCATGACGATGCCCAACACTCCCTGAGCAGCAGTGGCTGCCGCGATTGTCTTGGAACGGACACGAGTAGCCGAACATTCTCCGAGCAGGACGAAGCAGACGGGGCCAATGGAGATGTCGTAGAAGAAGTTCCAGATGAGCATGAGTGACGACTCTGCCCAGATGGCGCCCGAAGGTCTTCCAGGAATGCAGTCGAGGATGCCGATAATGAACTGGAGGACGACGAGCCAAGCTAGACCCAGGACAAAGAGCGTTCGTCGGCCGAATTTGATCAGGAGGACCCAAGAAATAAGAGTTCCAACAAAGCCGACGGCTATTGGAACATGGTCAGTAAGGGCAGCATTTTGTAGGGCAAAATAGCCGGGGCAGCGACCAGACAATGGCTTACCCAAAAATCCAACAGACATGTCAAAGGCTCGATCAGTCGGAAGACCGGCTTGCTGGAAGAAGAAGGTGCCGTAGTTGATGAGATAGATGCCGCTGAGAACCTGGGTGCAGTAGACGCCCATGGAGATTTCCGTACGGCGCCAGTTGTCGCCCTTGAAGCAATCCCAGTATGTGCTGCCAGCCTCGAGCTCTTGCTCCAAACGATCGGTTTCGACGATGAATGCCAGGGTAGCCTGGATGTTGACCTTGTGAGATGCCAACCTCCGCAGCGACTTCTCGGCGTCTTGGAGGCGATTCTTGCGAGCCAGCCACCAGGGGCTCTCGGGTATGAATACCATGCCGGGGAGGATGGCAATAATCCAAAACCATTAGAGGAGGAATGGGATCTTGTAGGCCCAGTGATTGCTCAGCTTGGAAGTGCCGGCTGTGACGCCATTGCCCAGGAGCTGGCCGATGACGAAGCAAAGGTTGACAAAGGAGGTGAGGTGGCCACGAAGCGGTGTGGGACAGACCTCGGAGGCGTAAGCCGGAGCAATGACAACGAACATGCCCAGGACGAGGCCGGCGAGCAGCTCTCCGGCCAGGAGAACGCCGAGAGTCTTGGAGAAGAATTGGATGAAGACGATGCCAGCAGTGAGCATGACACAGACGGCAAAGGTGAGCTTTCGACCATAGCAGTCCATTGGGTAGGCAGCGAAGAGGGCACCAACGACCTGGCCAATCGGGTTGCCCATGGAGAGGGCGGTCTGCCAAGAGGCTTCAATCACCCACTGCGCGGGAGCTGTCAGCAAATGTATTTCGGGAAAGAATGGCTTACGCATCAATCACGCAACGAGGGAAGCAAAGACTCACACCACCCTTGTACAAGTGTCCGAAATCGCGAGCAAACTGTGGTGTCGAATAGAGGTTCCCGATGAGCTGGGGATCAAAGGCCAGCATTATGACGCCGATAGACACGAACCCAGACCAGGCGATGGCCTTGGGGTACAGCTTCAAAGCCTCAGAAAAGGTAAGCTCATGCTCGGCTCGAATGGCCTCGATGGCCTCGCCGGCAAGCCCGCCATGCTTCAAGTCATGGGTGGAGTCTCGCCGAGTCTCTTCGCGTTTGAGATGGGCATCGGCCATGATTAGGAAGATAGACCGGATCACTGGGCGTTGCGCCTTGCGCTACAAACTTTCTGAAAACCCCGTCTTGGCCCCCTTCGCCTCTAAGGCGGTTCTCATGTAACAAGGGTCAAGACTGGCAGGCCGAGAACAAGAGCCGCAAGAAGAAGCCAAGCTCGAACAGGCGTAAGAAGAAAAAAAAACAGCGACTTCCGCGCCACAATTCAGAGCTATGGGGTCGTGGATATATATAGGGAAGAAATGCGTGTGCGCCCACTCATGTGACCCTTCTTGCCATGCTTGCAGCCGGGTTTGGTAGGCCGATGTAACGAGGTTGCCACTGACTCGAGGGAAAGGTACGCGCGCGCGTGTATATGCGTGTGTATGTGTGAAGAGGGGAACGGTTCAAGGAGTGTTGCCAGAGTAGCTGCTGCTGCTGCTGCTGTTGCCGAGAGTGTCAGCCTGAATGAAGCGTTTTAGCGATCAGGGCTACCGTGTTGGATCACATACCTTGTGGTTCGCATGCTCCAAGCGATTTAGTACGGTTGTTTCGATGGTGCTATCATTTCAAGGTTGCTAGCGTGGCACAAAGCTGCTGCAAGCAAGCAATTAGTATGGCGATGGGCCGATTGTTCCACCTATCAGCAGCGCGAGAAAGGGATAGACAAGCGCTCATCAGTGTGGGTGGGGCGGTGGGGGAGTCTCAGACCATAGAGTTTCAAGGGAAGCTTAAAAAGAAGAATTTGAACTTACCAGCGGGAAGAGTTCCCTATTTAGAATGCCCGGATGAGATGTGTTTTTTGCTCTGCGAACACTGACCTAGGGCCGGGCGGGAAGCTATCCGTGAGATGATGGGCAGACCATGCTTTGCTTCTACCCCAGAAATTCGGATGACCCCGGCCCGGTGCAAGGCTAGACAGACAACACGAGATGGTTAGCGGGGAGGAGAGATGCGAGAAAGATGGAGACGAAGGGATGAACGGCTGATACGAGTGGAGAAGACGAGAAAAACACTCACCTTATGCGGGGGTGGGTAATTCCACCCAAAGTGCCCCGGGGGAAGGGGTTTTTCCCCTGGCAGAGAGCCATGTGTGCTTTGCTTGTAGAGGAGAGGAAGAAGAAGGTGATGAAAAACGCAAGACGGGGGATTCCGGCTTTGACCACTTCCCCCATTCGCCAAAGCCAAGATCTAACCTGACCGCTCTTTCTAGCCATATCCCTCGTGATATATGCTGCTTCCAATGGTCTGATTCACCACACTTAATCGAAGGAGTAGGAGCAACAGGCAGACTTCGTAATCCGAGCCTTGCCTGTTGTCTTCGCCAGGCCATCCGTATACGCAGCCTTGGTCCCGTTCTTCTCGGCTATCTTGGGTGGCATCTTGTCTGCTTTCCCCGCACTTGAAGAGGGCGAGCCACAAAACCTCTCTCTCTTTCTCTCTCGGAAAAAGTTGCGAGTTTACGAGATAGCAACGTGTGTGTGGGGGTGTCAGATCGTATTAACGTTGCATTTGTGGTTCTTTTTGCTGCTGGCTGTGACAGATCCGAGAGAGAGAGAGATGAGAGAGAGAGACATGCGAGAGAGAAGGCGTTTGGCTCGCGCACTCGGGTCGGCGAAAAACGGTGCTACAACGTATTCGGGATTTAGATGGGTGCAAGCGACTCGGGGTGTTTTGCAAGAACTGCGGGAGTGATGGAGCCCATTCTGTATTCTGTGCCTTGTCAAAGTCCAGCTAAAGGCACTATTTCCGCCGCGGGATCTAAGATTTTTTTTTCAACTCGGGTAATGAATCCTTGGCTATCGTCAGCTCAGCTCTGATTCAGTTTCCGGGTGGATAAGCAGCGAATCTCAGTAGTTTGTGTACGGAGTAGGTGAATGGTATTGTTTTTTTTTTCCCCAATACAAACGATAATATCGCCAGTGGTGGAAAAAAAAAACTCGAGGCGCAGAATGCTTGAGCACGTCCGACGAGCGGCGAGGACAACGGTGGTGGCTGCGGCCTGGGCAAACGCGCGGCAGATGGCGAAACCAATGCCTGCCGAGTCTCCCGTCACATAGACGACGCGGCCTAGCTAGGATAAGTACTGGGTGTGAGGGAGACATCGCCGCATACGACTCTTTGTGGGTAGTCTTGACGGCCGGGCGGCTTCCCATGACAACCGTGGTTGCGACTTTGCCTAGGCCAATTATGGCAGAGACATCTCTCTCTCTATATATATAAATCAAGGTAAATCAAGTTGTATGTAAATGAAGAAGGAAATGAGACAAGTGCTGGATTGGATAATTCTTTAACAGCTTCATTGCGAAGTGACTGTATTTATGCATCTCTACCTAAGTCGAATCAGCCTCTGCCAGTCTTTTGAGTAAACTTTTTGGCAAACCCCTTGCTCTTGTACCCGATGGCCTGCTCATTGGAGACCAAGTCTTTGTCCCGGTTCCCCAAGATCTGGCGGATCTTTTGCGGGCGGTCGGGCGGTCCAACCATCAGCACGATTTCATGCCTTCTACGGAGTACAAGTAAAATAATTACCCCGATGGCAGCAATTCTAACCAGTGGATCTGTCGGGTGTTATGTGAGGCTGCCAAGGCGGGAAGATCTCACACGGTTGACCCGCCAACAAACCCGCCGCCAACACATCATTTCCCCGAAACCTCATTGCCAGCATTGGACCCTCCCTCCTTTTCTCGAGCTCGAATAATCGACATTGGTAATTATTCCCAAACAGGTCGTCACAGCCAAAAGCAGCAGAAGGAAGAAGAAGAAGAAGAAGAAGAGCTATCATTTATCAAAGAGGCAAATTCTGACGCCAACTCCACGCAGCAGCAGCACCACCACCAGCACCAGCAGCACCAGCCGAGAGCTTGCATCCCCTGCACGCAGGCAAAACGACGCTTTAACAAGGCTCATCTGGCTTGCCAGAGATGCTTGGACAGAGAGCTTCCATGTCGGTATTCCTCGAGCCACCGCTATATCCGTCGAGGCCACGGGCCATCCAAGGCTTGTGCACACGGGGGCTATTGTGTCGGAGCTCTTTTTTTTTGTGGCAATGAGGTCAGGAAATGGCTTCGGGGCTTCAGTAATGTATTGAGCGCAGCCACTGTCCCATGATACACAGAGGACTGTTCGCCGAGGCAGGAATGCCGCCCTGGCGGTCTGCATGCTCAAAAAACGAACACAACCAGGATCGTGGTTATGCAGTGCGTCCAAGGCAAAGCCGATTTCCGGCTGGAGGAGCACTGCATGGATGCGGACCCCGTTGCGGGCGCAGTCACGCCTGTGTCTCCCCTGTAAACAGCAAGTGGTCGAGGTTGTCCACGCCGAGTGAAGGTCCCTATCACTCCTTTGTCTCTGATCATTGTGGAGGATGCATCACGCCTTCGCTGTTCCCAACGCCGGCGTTGGAGCCAGCGACGTTGTAGACCTAGATTACGCATCAGCCGCGATGAAAGGACGAGAAGAACAACACTCGCTTGGTATGCCATGTCTTTCCGGATAAATCACCCAAAGCTGTCTGCTCTGTAAAGGGCCGGCCTTGGATGGCCACATCCGAGTTATCCATACCACGATGCTGCCACTTCTTTTGTGAAAACAGGCAAGTTTGAGATTGATATTGAAGAAGGATATGTTTTGCTCTCCCTCCCCTTCTTCCAGCGTAAATCGAGACATTGATTGTGGTTGATGCCAGCGGCTACTCGGAAATTGCTGTAAAACTTCAACATAGCATGTACAAATGACACATTATTTTCTTTTTGCCCCCGCCCCTCCCCACCCCCTTTTCTTTTTTTTTTTTCTTTTTTTTCTTTTGTTCTTCTTTCTTTTGGGGGGATATATAGGGTAAATAGAGGAACAATCTGACAAGTGGTTTGAGTGACATGACATGAACAGAAGGAACCTTTAGAACCGGGCATTCTATACAGTCTGTGTAGTCATTTTTTTTACAGTGCCTTCATTGCCATTCTAGAATGAATCATCATGCATCCAGTGTTTGAAATATTTAGTCTAATGTGCATTGCACCCCGTCAAAAGCAAAAAACCCACAGCCTTCAAAATGGCATCTACAAGTCGGAGGTGGTATCGGCACTCAATGATCATCCAAAAGCAATGGCGATGCTTAAAGCAAACAAGACGACTTCTACTCGTAGTACGAAACTCAACATGGTACAGCATAGCTCACCGTTCTGACCTTGTAGGCGTAGGACCAACGCTCTTCTTTGCGGCAAATATCATTTATTGATATTTCAGTAGGCAGGTATCTAAGGCAATAGGAACCTACCTAGTACCTAGGTACCTAAGGTAGGTACTATAGGAGGTAGTGCTATAGTAACCAAAGCAACCCTATTGTTCCATTCGTTTTCTGCCATGATTGAATTTCTTCGCCGTGACTTTGGTACCTCATACGGTCATACCTCATGTACATACACAAGTTTCCCCTGTCCCAGCTCAGCCCACGCCATCACTCGTCATCAGGCTCTACCATTTTTTGTATCGTATACTAGTAAGCAATAAACTTCTCAATGCCAATTTAACTTTCCTCTCGCGAGAAGCCATTCTCCACTTGTAATCACAAGCCAAGAAGCATGAAGGAACGAGAAACGCGAATACGAGGGCAATGGTGTGTGGATTCCTGGGGCAACATCACATTCACCAGGAGCGGACGCGTTCACCTGACGTTCAGACCATGTTTTCTTGCGAAATTAGTGAAGGCAGCGGTCAACAAGACGCGTGTCGTCTACGTCTCCCTACCCCCCCTTCACGCCGAATAGCCAGATTCTTTCCTCCATTGTCGCCTATTTTCTTCCATTCGCTTCCACTCCCCCCACTTTTGGCTTCCCCCCCCCTATATAAGCTTCCGTTTCCCTGCCTACTCTCTTTTCTTTTTCTTGACTTCTACACATTCCTTCGTCTCTCACGACAAGGCGGGAGGTCTATTGAGGCTTCAGCTGAGATTCGTGAGAACAGCGATAGGATGTGGGTGGAGGGAGAGATACTGGGGGCCTATTGAGGCCCCGGTACGGCGTTGTGGGTGGAGGGAGAGCGAAATGGGGGGCCTATTGAGGCCCTAGAAAAGTTCCCAGAAGAACTATGGGATTGTATATCCATCCGATCCTTATCCCCGCTCTACCTCGTCACTAACTCGAGTTTCTAGTATGTTGGAGGGGGCCTATTGAGGCCCCGGTACGGCGTTGTGGGTGGAGGGAGAGCGAAATGGGGGGCCTATTGAGGCCCTAGAAAAGTTCCCAGAAGAACTATGGGATTGTATATCCATCCGATCCTTATCCCCGCTCTACCTCGTCACTAACTCGAGTTTCTAGTATGTTGGAGGGGGCCTATTGAGGCCCCAGTACGGCGTTGTGGGTGGAGGGAGAGCGAAATGGGGGGCCTGTTGAGACCCTAGAAAAGTTCCCAGAAGAACTGTGGGATTGTATATCCATCCGATCCCATCCTTATTATCCCCGCCGTGCCTTGTCGCTAACTCGAGTTTCTAGCACGTTGGCGGAAACACTCAAGCAGCTAGCTGCTTGGCACCTCTACCACTTGCCTGCTCCAAAGGAGAAAAGCTTTCGCCTGTCTCGAATCAGCATCTCTGTCCATTTCTCGTTCCTCGTCGCCATTCAGTTTGTGAGTCACATTCCTCTGCTCTCCTACCCAGCTTGCTTGTTGCTCTTGCGGGATGCGAAGCTAATTTTCTTAGCCCATTCTGCAAACCTGGCGGCCGAACACAACCTCTCCAGTGTCCCTCGACTACCAGACAAGAGCCACCGGAATGTCGCGTGCAGACTCTCTCGAAAGAAAGTCATCATTCGGGATCACTTGGAGGCATCACCCACAAGAAGTCGGCTCTGGAGTCTGGACCACATCTGCTGCCTGTCCTTAGACTATGGGCGACGAACGGAGAAGGGGAGAGGACTTGAGCGGCTTGGAATAATTCTTGGTGAGCTTCTGTATGACATAGTCTTTGGGTGGATCTTAGTTGGTAGGGCAAGCGAATTGCAGTAGCGTCTCGTCACAAAGTACGTGCCCATAATTATCATTGGTGAAGTCCATTCAATGTGTAGGAGAACTGAGTTTGCCCAATATCAATTCCATTATCGCTGGAGCCCAATAAACCCATAGTACTATCTATCTGCCTTACCTAGTACCAGTCGTAGTATTGGGCGGATGGACAAAAACCTAGGTAGGTACTCGACCACAGCTGTCGATATTATCGCGAGCCAAAGGGATTTCTAGTCGTCATTGTTCCCACCAGGGTTCCAACACGTTTTTCCTCTGGTGAGCCTTCTACTGAGCCTTTTAGTGAGCCTTTTACTACCTTAATAGGCTTACAGGGAAAAAAAATTATGTAAGAGTGTTGATGGATATAGTTACCAGGTAATAAATCGTCACCAGAAATCGGGGTGGCGCACGTAGGTAGTCTGTTATCTAGGCAGAGATAATCTAGGACGCCCGCCCTCGCTCCCCCCAAAAAAGAAAAGAAAACAAGGCCAACATCACCAGCTTTCTGTCGATTGACGCCTATGTTTTCCTATTTACGTTGCTCGCTCTCTTCAACCATGCTATCGCCACGAATCGCTTTGGCAGGTCAATTCTTTTTGATAACAAATAAGGGCCTGCCACAGAATACAGAAACCTGCAAGGGGCCGAACCTCCACTTCCAAAGCGTCCCACGATTTAACGGGTTGCGAATGCAAGCCACCTCTCGGAGGTTTGGCGATAAATGGGGAACACCAAATAGAAAAAAAAGAAAAAAGAAAAGGGAGAATGAGAGAAAGGAAAAAAACGGCTGCGAAAGTTCCACAACAAGACCGAAATGCAGATCTGACCGGCCCGCAAAAACGGTGGTAGGACAAAACTACATTATCAACCCAGCCTACCCGATCCCGTACTTTGCTAATACGTAGTTGAAAGTCCTAGTTCGACCAGCGAACCATTGGGGAGCCATCTCCCCGTCAACAAATTAGCTACTACCAGTGCACCTTGAGCACAGATGGCGAAAATGCTGCTCAAGCTTCTCCCCAGCAATCTTGAAGACGTCCCGGCGATGGCGAAGACATGTTTTTTCGAGGCTTTTGCTCGAGACCCAATCCATCAGCGCCTCGCGAGGAACAACCGAATCGACTCACAACTCCTGGAATCGGTCACTATCAGCTAAAATTCACGACAAGAACAACCTTTTCGTTTACATCTGGTACAGCTTCTACCACGCTCGAAACCTTTGTGGGGTTTGCCAAATGGATTGGTCCAGAAGCTCCTCCTGAGGAAGGATGGCTTCGCGAGGGCGACCAAAAGTTCTCGGCATTCTTTCTCGGTAGGCTCGGCTGTATGTATCGTGAGGCTACGGGATAGCGGCTATACTGGAATCTCGAACTGCGGGCCGTCAAGCCGCAGTTTTAAGGGAGAGGAGCTGCGAGCTTGATGTTGGAAGTACGAGGTGAAAGGGGCTGGTGAGGATAAGGCGGAGTACTTTCTGGGTGCCTCCCCGGCAGGTCGGCCCCTCTACCAGAGATATGGATTCAGTTTTGCACAGGCGGATACGATACCTTTTTTTTTTTTTGGAAAGGGGGGGGGGGGGGGGGAACATGAACTCCAAGTGCCATGTTAAGGGAGGGATGAAAAGGTTTGCTGAGAAGGCGTCGGCAAACATGGACGTGGCAGCCGTGGGTTTTGTCCTTAGGAGATTCACCCTGCCACTCCATCTTTATGCCTATTTATAATGAGCAATTTAATTTTCGTGATGCGCAAAAAACAACAACAACAATAAACAACAACAACAACAACAACAACAACAACAACAACAAAGCAATAGGTGGCAATTGCAAAAGATAATATCCTTCACATTTGACAGCCAGACAAGGAGCCTACCTAGGTTTGAAACCATGAGCAACTGCTCATTTGCAAAAAAAAAAAAAAAAAGTTAATTTTGACGAGATCTCGGAATATCAGGTACCACTCTGTGCTTCTACGGAAGCCACAACTACCTGCCTACACTACTTAGCAAATGTCCGCTCGGCCGACCTACTCCAATCATCCGCCCATTTCTTTGCCAGATTTCTACGACATTTACCCACAAGGAAAGGCCATCACGATCAGGATGCCGATCAAGTGTCCCTTAAGCTAAAGTTGTTATTCAACACTTCTAAGGTACTTGCTCCGTCATAGGTACCTATCTGCGTACCTATTGTCAACCCTCTTCCCCCACCCTCCATTACGAGTAAACAATCAGGACAATACGCCATCAAGTGCACGTTTCACCAACAGAGCGGGGGCTACAAATAATTGATTCATCAGTAACTTCCATCTCGGCTAGGCGGCTCATGGGTTTGCCCTCGATAAGAATTCAAAACGGTGTTACGGTCAACCTATTTTTCGAAACAAAGGTGGAAGCTACTAGGTACGTGTACAAAGAGATGCCTACAACGATTGGCCCTCTCTGTGGGAAGTACGTCTTCGCCATGCCTATATCCAAGGCAGCGTCGTTGTAGAAACGGACAACGCTGACGCGTCAATACAGCGGTCGACTACGAAAGAAGTAGGAAGAAGCAGGAAGAACCATCAAAAGCAGGACGCATAGGGCAGCACATTGCTGCATTTTTGGTATCTCCTGCATGTGATGAGCAAGATATCGGAAAAAATGGGCCTACCTCTAGGTGGGGATGGGTCGCATTCGGTGTCTCGATTGGCAGTCTCGAGTGCAGTTACGTGGGTAGCAGCTGGCAGATTCTGGCTAGTAGCTTTTCCCTTTTCTTCCTCGGATCCCCCAGCTTTCAGTTCCTCTTCACTCTCCTCATTCTTCTCTTCTCCAGTTTCTGTCTCCATCACCCTTCTCAAGTTCCAACGCCCATCGCAGGAATAAGAGAGCCCGGTCTGGGGGTCTACTGAGAGGCCCCAGCCGGTCCGAGGGGAGCCCCGTACCTCTTCTCGACTTTGATATTCCCCCCGAATGGACGATTCAGCGCCTCACCACCAAGTCGCATTTGGTGTTGTTGAGAAAAAGCATGCTGAGTGTTTTTGATGTCCCGACTGTTTTCCAGGTTGTGCAATCTAAAATTTCTCTCAGGTGGTCAGCTTTTCCATTGGGGAAAGGTCTGCCGAGAGGCCTCAGCTGGCTAGTGTTCGATTCCTTTTATTTTCTACAAACCCAGCCCGGTCAGGGGGTCTACTGAGAGGCCCCAGCCGGCTGGCCAAGCACGCCCGGCATGCAGAATTCAGCGCTACGTATGTGCCATCTTAAGCCTTCGGAAGAATTTCTCCTAATCTACTTTTTATAGTCCGATGCCTCTTTTGAATTTTTGTTCTACCACATAAAATCTTGCGACTGGTTTAACCTTCAACGCTCGGTTCAGCAGCAGGGGGTCTACTAAGAGGCCCCAGCCGGCTGGCCAAGCACGCCCGGCGTGCGCTACGTATGTACTGTCTCAAGCCTTGGGAAGAATTTCTCCTAATATACTTTTTATAGTCCGATGCCTCTTTTGAATTTTTGTTCTATCACATAATCTTGCGACTGGTTTAACCTTCGACGCTCGGTTCAGCGGGCAGGGGGTCTACTGAGAGGCCCCAGCCGGCTGGCCAAGCACGCCTGGCATGCAGAATTCAGCGCTACGTATGTACTGTCTCAAGCCTTGAGAAGAATTTCTCCTAATATACTTTTTATAGTCCGATGCCTCTTTTGAATTTTTGTTCTATCACATAATCTTGCGACTGGTTTAACCTTCAACGCTCGGTTCAGCGGGCAGGGGGTCTACTAAGAGGCCCCAGCCGGCTGGACCTGGCATGCAGAATTCAGCGCTACGTATGTACTATCTCAAGCCTTGGGAAGAATTTCTCTTAATATACTTTTTATAGTCCGATGCCTCTTTTGAATTTTTGTTCTATCACATAATCTTGCGACTGGTTTAACCTTCAACGCTTGGTTCAGCGGGCAGGGGGTCTACTAAGAGGCCCCAGCCGGCTGGACCTGGCATGCAGAATTCAGCGCTACGTATGTACCATCTCAAGCCTTGGGAAGAATTTCTTCTGATACATTTATTATAGTCCGATGCCTCTTTTGAATTTTTGTTCTATCACATAAAATAATCTTGCCGTTGGTTTGACCAACACTGGGTTTGGCAGCAGGGGGTCTACTAAGAGGCCCCAGCCAAAGTTCAGCGCTACGTATGTACCATCTCAAGCCTTGGGAAGAATTTCTTCTGATACATTTATTATAGTCCGATGCCTCTTTTGAATTTTTGTTCTATCACATAAAATAATCTTGCCGTTGGTTTGACCAACACTGGGTTTGGCAGCAGGGGGTCTACTAAGAGGCCCCAGCCAAAGTTCAGCGCTACGTATGTACCATCTCAAGCCTTGGGAAGAATTTCTTCTGATACATTTATTATAGTCCGATGCCTCTTTTGAATTTTTGTTCTATCACATAAAATAATCTTGCCGTTGGTTTGACCAACGCTGGGTTTGGCGGCAGGGGGTCTACTGAGAGGCCCCTCCTCCTACTCAAGAACCAGCAAGACGACAATACGCCGCTGTGAAGGGGAGAAGCTGGGTTATTTGTTTCGCAGAGACCAGATGCAGTTTTCACATGAGAAGGACAGGACGCCAACTTCCAGCCTTAGAGAAAGAGGCCACCGTCCCCGGCGCCAGAGAACGATCCCATGGAAGGGATGGCGCCAGCTGCGGCGCAATATAAACGACGACGCCTTAAAAGACTTTGCTACACCTTCATCCGAAGCAGAGAGCGGGGAGCTCGAACCTGTCAAGATGAGGATGGAAGCCATAACGAAGGCGAAGGAGGCCCTAGACGTTCAAGCGCTGCAACACTGACATGGCTAGCCCTACCGGGGGTCTATTGAGAGGCCCCAGCCGGCTGGCTATTTACGCCCGGCTTGAGAATTTCGTGCTACGTATGTACCTTCTGAAGCCTTTGGGAAATGTTTCTGCTAAAATCTCCATCATAGTTCGATGTCTCTTTTCAATTTTTTTGGACTTCCTTTTTGCACACATCAAGAATCCGGAGGTTTGATTTGGCGGAAGGGGGTCTACTGAGATACTCGCTGCCACGTAAATCGCCATGTGCTATTCGTACATTCGCATTGTCATTTGGACACCTCAATCTGTTCTTAATTTTTTCGCTGTTCCTACTTCTTTGGTCTGTCTCCAGTCTCCATTTTCTCCTCTCCATCCTTTACGTTCTCCTGTTGACAGTTTCCAGAAGCCTTTGCCAACATCGTGGCTCATAATTTTCGACAATCCCTATTACATGACAACTAAACAGCAATTTCGAAACACCAACGTTACACTGCAAAGCGCCGCCCAACCACGTATGGGCTGTCAACAAGCTGTCGTCTCACTTGGCCTTCTTTCCATTGCCACTCTACTATCAAATCTTTTTGTCAATTCGAAGCTCCATCTTTCTCTCTTTCTCAAGGCATTTGAACCTCTTGCTTTTGACCGGACGATTCTGTCATCTTTACAATCATTCGGCATGTGGCTTTTTCCTTGTCTTATCTCCCATCCTTTTACCTGGCTCGAAAACCATTCGCCTAACTAATCTCTTTAGTTGATCAAACACCCCGTTTCCTACCAGGAACGCCCCCAAAAGGTGCTGCGAGCAGTCTGCGAGACGCTGCACAATGAAAGATAATACAGCCGTGTTTTAGAAAACAATAGAGGCGGAGGAGAAGATGAAGGCATATGGAGATACAGAAGAAGATACAAAGGTAGAGACAGAGGGGGAACAGAATTCATGGGGCGTTGGGAGCGATGATTGGGATTCCTGCAAACAATATGGAGAGACATCCATTCACTAATCGGTCAAGAGGTGGTCAAGTTTGCAGGAAGGGGGGTGGCCCTTTGTGGTGAAGATGGGGAGAAGGTGGGCGGTGGAACAATATTTCATGCCCAATTTGCGGCTTATTATCGTTGTTGATGATCTCCACAGGCTTCAAAAGTATGTGCTTTCAGCATCTTAGCTTCATTTCGGAATGTTTCAACTCACTGCTCTTACCACTGGAGCCAGAGGAGTCACGTATAACTTTATAGTCTGGGCCTAGTGCATCGTAGAAAACATCGAATACCGTATAGTATCAGGCATCCGGGCACGTCCTAGTAACTAAACATCTCCTCTGGCCGAACACTACAGCGATTACAACACATTGCCAAACTATCGCTCGCAAATGGAGCCAAGCTCCTGTCACTCACTCTCGGACAAGATTTCTCAGCTGATTGATTATGCTCCCTTTTTGACATGAATGCTCCCTCGAGCGCCGCTGGCGAGATGCCTACTCCGATTGCAAAACGCAATTATTCCGCTGGTGGACGCCGCAAAAACGCCTCAAGATGGCTAGTATACATTTCTTCAGGCGTAGCAGGCCTCAGCGGACAAACTCAGCCTTGGAATATCCAAAAGAGGCTGGCAACTCTTTGGTGGAGATTGGTGTGGTCTGAATGGCGGAGGTATTTCTTGGGAGTAGGAAAACAAATGGGCCATGGTCGCATCACGCGGGAAGAATACGGAGCTTGATATGCCGAAATTCAAGAAACAATATAATTTGTCTGCTTCAATAGGCCGTCGAACAAAGAATCCAAGTGAAAAGACAACGGACCATGCGCAGGAATAGACACACGTCCGACACGTCCAAACTCACCCCATGAATCGAATTAGCACAGCAATAGCAATTCGAACGACCGATTCCCGCTGCCGGCTTGCGGGACCTCGAATGATGCTGCCGTTCGAGATCTGGCAGCTAATAGCTGCTAAATACGCTCCCCGCCAACAGGTTCCTAATGCAACCTTGGAGGTCTCGGCCTGCTATTGTGCTTCCGAAGGATGTCGCTTAAAGCGAAAAACTAGGGTTGGCAGAGCCTCAAACGGTGTTTGACCAGTGGCAACTAGGATCAAGGGCTAAAATGGAGGATTTTTCATTGATCGATTGCTCAAGTATCCCATCGAGAACCGCGTCAGGGGCCCAGAGAAGCCTAAGATGCGGAAGAAGACAACGACGGTCTTGTTCACCAACTGCTCTAAGAATTGCTCGACCGACCCTAAGCACTATTTGCCATAGCAGGTAAGCTTCAGGGCCAGACTTGGGAACAGTAAACAGGTTCAAGCTACATCGTCATTTCGGTGTAAAGATTTTTGGAAAGCTTACGCGAGAATTTCCACTCGGCGCCAACACACGTGTTTGCCAATCGTCGCCATCGCCGATACGGGCAAATTCAAGCTCGTTCGTTCCATTGTTGAGAATCAGCATTCTACGCGCGGGGGGGATCGGAGGGCGGCAAGCCAGCACGCTCGGCTAAAGGTTGGGTATCGTTGGTTCTTCACGTTGGTTGATCGAGAGCGAAGCTAACGCGAAGCAAATGTTAGAATTTGGCATTCCATTCGAGTCCCGAAATTTGACGCCCGAGCGGTTCCAAGAGCGACTGCAGAAGGCTGGCGTGACCCTTGGATTGGCTCTGGACTTTACGGAGCAGCTGCTTTCTCTTGAATTCTTTGTTTGAATTCTTTGGCAACGTGTATGCAAGCCACGGGGTTTTTTTTTTTTTGAGTTGAATAACTTACTTTTTACGCTCGCAGCAACCGCGCCATGCTAACGAACATGTCCTTGCAGGTTCCTTAACCTGTCTTTGACAACTTAGGAGGTGTTCATCTATGAGCTCAAGGACAAGATGCTAGCCAATATTGAATCAGCGATTAGGGTCTTGTCGGCGGTGATTGATTGCAATCGAGCATAACTTGGCGAGATATTGTGATGGCAAGCGTAAAAGCACACAGATAGATAGATAGTTAGAGTGAAGAAGCCGCGCCTCCGAAGAGACGATTCTCGAGTCCTAAATGGCCTCGGCCGTGCTCCAGAGGCAGTCGGAATACAACATGGGCCGGAATTAAAGAAAGAAAAGAAAGTAAAAGGAAAAAAAAAGATTAGGTGTCGATACAAGAATGTATTCTGCGACAAGTTGACTGCCAACCCCACGTCAGCCAACTAGAAAAAGCACACAGTTCATATTTCGGGGAGCGTTGGGTGGCATCGGAAGGTACATCTTTTAAATTCTTTTTTTTAGGGGAGGGGAAGGGGGAAAATATGCTCCATAGCCACCAAGAGAACAAGAGGAACAAAACAAAGAAAACGCCGTGCCGTGACAGCGAAGGCTCGATTTTCCGATGCTGGAGAGAAGCTGAAGGGCATTGCAGGAGGCGAGATATTATAGTCAGATGCGGTTTAGTGGGACGGGAGGATGACGGACAGCTAACAGATCTTTCTGCTGACACAATAAATTGGAACTGCAATATACGGTTTTAGGCAGTATATGCGTAAAGTGGGTGCAGCCTTCAACTCGCTCTCCTTCCCCTTGTTTCTCTCTACGTCTTTCTACCTTTCTCTTCCAAACATCACTCTTCTTTGATGACGGAACCCCCCCTCCCCCCGGCTCTAGCACCTCTTCGTCTCTTTTTTCTAACTCCATCACCTCCTTGTTTATTAGTTGATTCAGACGCAATGCGTCTTTCCCACTTGCACAAAAGACTCCGAAATCCGCTGAGTCAGCGGCGAAACCCCCACGAGATGGATGGCTTCGAGAGCCGTCGCCCGCCCCCCCAAGACATTTCTCTCTTCCGCACCGACAGCGAAGTTTTTATTGTTCCGCTCGTATGGATTGATTGCCTTTTGTTCTTCGAGATCATTGATTTAAAGGGGAGTTCTCGATCGGCTCTGGTGGGGAAACCGTGATGGCTTGCTGGGGCGGCTCTCAATCCAGGGGACAGCGCGCAAAGGCGTGTGATTCATGCTCGAGAAGAAAGGTGAAATTCTATCCGATTCTTTTCCCCGTCTAGGTTGGCCAATGGAGATGGTGGTTGCTCCGATCAGCCGAGTCCAGGACTTGGAACCAACGGACCAGTGTTTTTTTCTGATGTAACAGATTCGATGCGATGCCGATGTTGCACAATGCAACTGGTGCGGGAATCACGACCTAGCCTGCACCTACTGCTGACTAGTGGCAGAGGCCAAGAACAAGAAGATGTAAGACGACGCCTACCTTGTTCAAGCGAGCATGCATAGCAGGTAGCCCGACCCTTGGCATCATGTACTTGTTTGGCTGACCCATGATTGAAGCCCAGACCACAAGAACCTCCAGCCGGAATCTATAGCCAGGACGGAAGCCGCCTCAGCAGCTATCCCAGTTTGACATCGGTAAGTCTCCCCATTGAGAGAAGCACGCCGGTCTTGGCCTTGAGAACACCACCTTTGCTATCACGACAACCACACGGGCACCACCATATATTGCCACTAGGACTCAGGCACGTCTTCCCTTACACCCTTCTGGCCTGTTTTTTTCCCTTTCAGCTCTGTTCCCTTAGACTCTGACCTTTGTTCCGGTTTGTAGCTGATCTTTGTCCCGTTTTGTAGCTTGGGCAGAGTGCTCAAAGTACACCCCATATCACCCACACCTCGTGTTCGCTCTTCGTATTCACTTGCGCATATACTTTACGTACAAGTACCTTTGCTTACACATCTGCTTCCATCCCTCGACAGGCTCCCAGCTGCAATGCTTTACCTCACCCTAGTTCGACCTCCGCAATACCACCTCCTTTGCCGGCATTCCCCTCTTCTCCGATCAGGGACAGGCATGGATCGAATCCTGAACGGGAAGCTGCATGACGTCCCGGACGCTGTGCTCGTTTGGGCGCCAGTGGCACAACCCTCGCTGTCTATATATGGATCCAGAAGCGGCCGCTGACACGCAAGCCCTGCGGCCTCCCCCCAAGATAACTTTGGGAGAGATACGCCGCCATCTGCTGCTCCTCGTTTTAGTGCCTCGTCTTCCCGATCCTGAGCGAATGCCTGTTTGTCAGGACTCTCGACTTGGCGTATCAGCCGCGTTATTCTCCCGCCGCTGCCAGTGCTCGGACATGTGTCTACTCGTTTCTAGCCACGATTTCTATTCTAAGTTTTGGGCAAGGTTCTGTGTCAGCAATGACATCCAAGTCGTGTGCTGCGGCAGCCGCATCCTCCATCCCACAAGTTACTAGGTACGCAAGAAATGACATAGGATGGCCTTCAGATGCTCGCAACGCTACTAAGTTTCTCTCACCCCCTTTCTCTCCCCTCCCCTTTCTTCCCCCCTTCTATGTCTCATAGTAACGCCTTAATTTTACGTAGGTTCTTGTTGTACTTGCTCGCCCATACCCCAAAAACACCACCCTCAGCCAACGTCGCTATGTTTTCCGTGTGAAAGGTCCACATCCTCCTCTGTCTAATGTTTGATTTTATTCTATCAACAGGCCCTAGTCTAAATACTTCACGCGTGACCTACGATCCACGGGGCCCTACATTTCTATCGCCGAACGTCAAAACTTCGCCCTCGACTCTTACTCATGTCCCCAAGACGCCATCATTTCATAGTCTTTTCCGCCGCCGCCGCCGCTCTATTCCTCCTCATCACCACCACCTTTCTAAGAGTGTGATGAAAGAGAAATCACCCGCCATCTCCGTGACCTCATTTGGTCCTGCTACTCCCTCAGTAAAGACCTCTGTATCCGCACAATCCAGCCTTCTTGTCTCTCGGATCTTCGCGGTGATCACAATCCTCTAACCCCCTCTGACTACTCCATGATGCAGAAACGCCACATCCAGCGTCATATCATCCCCAATCTAGGCAACCGAACGGTGCCCACCTATCCCTGGGATCTCCTCCTCCTCTCGTAGCTCAAACCCCGCGCTTATGGCGCTCTCTATTCGTCAATGGCACATCGCAAGACGCAGCCTAAGCCCCTCGAGGGCTTCCGTGTCCTAGACGAATCGCTCGAGCAATGGCGCTCGTCCCCCCCAGCCGATTGCTGCCTAACCCTCACGTTTGAGAAAACAATCATTTGTGAGCGCCGATCTGAGCACGCAATCCACCATGGTTCAGCTTGCCTACTGTCACTTTGTGGCGGTTAAAATCCACCGAGCGCGGGAGGCGCTACGCTCAGTCACCAGACAATCACCACCAAGGCGTACGCTCTAGTTTCGATATGTCTCTTGATGCTAGCAGATCGACGATTACGTACTTGCGTGTATCTCTTCACGTCATAACAGAGGACTGATTCCGGTTGCATTCCCATCATCCCCCCAATATCATTCTGACCCTGTTCATAAAACAAACAAAACAAAATCAAAAACAAAACACTAACATTGGTCCCCCCCCTTCTCTCTCTCCCAAGATCATCATATATTACCCCGTTCCTGCGATCCTTTGCCCCGTTTGCCAAAACAATTTCCGATCCCCTCGAAAGGACGGCCCTTGTGGATGGGTCTAAGTGCTCATGAAGGAAGGGGGGAAAAAATGGCTCGTGAATCCGTGATTGTTGTTCTTGTTCCCTTTCCTCCTCCCCTCCTGGCCGTCTTCTCAAAACACCGTTAGCCAGCTTTGTTTGTGTTTGTGAATAGTGCATCTCCCACAATCTTCTCCAGCTCTTGCACGTCTGCACCTGTTTGAGCTCGTAGCCAGTCTTCAGCCTTTTGAACAAAGAGCTCCCATGACTCTTTCTCCTCAATCAGCTTCTCCTTCAAGAACACCACGGCGCAAAGAGTTGCCAGCACGTCCATATGCTCGCTGTACTGACTAGAAAGCCGGGCCCTCTCCGTGGCCTGCTGTGCCGTGATTCCCAAGACGGCTTCTAGTCTCGGGTTCCACTGCCATTTCCCTGCAAAGGACTGAAGGGCGGATAGGGACGACAACACATCGGTATCGCCGCCGCCAAAGCCATCTGATTTTGCACGTTTAGCATCGCCGCTGCCAAAGGGGAATTCTCTCTTTGTCGGCATGCCACCCATGGACGCGACATGCGGTGCCACTCCCATGGGCTGTGGACTCGCCATTCCCGCGGACATACTGCCGAATACGCTGGGGGGTGATTGCTTCATTTCCATTTGTCTGGACCCATTGCCAAAGGAGATGGAGCTTTGGATGGGAATCTGCGGAGATGCCATTTGGTGGATCAATGGTCTCGGCGCAGGTTGCCCCTGTGGCCCTTGGGTAGACTGCATCATTGGCGGCATGGTTTGCATTGGAGTAGGTTGCATCTGCATGGCTTGCAATCGTCCCGCCTGTAATTGCCCCCCCTGTGACGCCCTCATTTGGCTCAGCAGCGCGGCCTGTTGAACTTGCAGGAGCTGCTGTTGAGCCTGCGTAGGCTGCATCTGCATGGCTTGCAATGGTGCCGCCTGAGCCGCCCGCGCCGCCTGGGTTGCTCTCATCCGCCTCAGCTGTTCGGCCTGTTGAACTTGCTGCTGAGCTTGGAGGTTCAGCGGGACGTCTACGCTGTGGAGCTTCCTGCACTTGATCGATGTGTGAACGGCGTTTGGTTGTCGCGTGGCCATTCTGGCGTGCATCGCACGGCCAGCGCGGGCCGAGCGCTGGAGCCTGGATGCTGCAATGTCGTGATTGTCGAATGATGTCTCATCAAACACGCCCGCGTCTTCGCCTTGGTCATCCCCCTTTTCGTTTCCGCTGTTGTCTGCATCCCCTTGTCTGTTCCTGGCATCTCCGTCGGCATGCTGGACGGCGACGAACGAGCACCACTTGCCGCTGACTTGATATTGCGTCCCGAGCCGCACCGCTTCCCTCTTGACCATGTCGTCGAATTGGCCGTCGAATTGTGCCTGCAGGAGCTTTCCCTCTTGATCCTTGACGTGGAATATCCAGCCGCGACCGTCTTCGAGCTCCCTAATGGCCTTCCGCGCTGCTAATTGATGAATCGTGGTGCCTCTCTCAGCGAGGGCCACGACGGGAATCTCCAGCGAAAGCGGGCCGTGGCAGGAAGTGCCTCTGAGGATGACGCTCTTGGGCTGGCGATGCGGTGTCGAGTCGGACAGCAAGACGTAGACAGTCGTGCGGCTGAATGGGAAAAGAGGTGGGATTTGAAAGGGGGCTTGGAGATACCGAGGAACAGCTACGGGTGGGGGGCTCACTTTTAGCGAACCCGAGGCGCCGGACATCTCCAGGTCCTTGTCTCGGACGCTGTGGTCAAACAGAGAGATGGGTCTTTGAGCAGCAGTCTCCTCCATGGCGCGTTTTGCCTCTGTTGGTTCAGCAGAAGAGGCCTCCAAGGTGATCGCGTCCATTACCTTTTCGATGACTTCAAAGTCGTCGACGCCAGGCTCCTCCGCCGCCGCGTCGCCGCTGTCATACCTGACTTCGAGAGCATAATCCGTGATGTGAGGAGTGAGAGCCCCCTTGAGCATCCGGACCAGCATCTTGTCCATCTTTTCGTCTTCTCCCACCGTCTGAGCAAAGCCATTGCCCGCACGGGCGACGCCCTCAATCAACGAATGGCTGGCGTCTTTCCCCACCCCCAGCGTAAAGACTCGGATGGCGCCTTTGCTTTCGGAAACTCGGGCGTTTATGAGCTGGAACAGCCTTTCTTGGTCCCAGATCTCCCCGTCGGTGAGCAGAAACACTTCGAGATTCATGTCTTGGTAGCGTCGTTGGAATATCTCGGCCATTGGCTCGTGCATTTCCGTACCGCCTAAATTAGCAGCAAAAGCGCCGACATGTCCGATGGCCTGGTCTAGCGTCTCCGCGTCGTACGTTTTGGATCTGTCCCACAGAAAGGAAAATTGCGTTCCAAAGCTGCAGACGTTGAACTTGACGCCGACAGGCAATGATTTGAGAAGGATCTTCAATGCGCCGACAATGTTGGGAATCTTCCGTCCGTCCCCCATGCTTCCGCTTCGATCGCACATAAAGACCACCTCAGTCATCTCCATGGGCAAGTGAAACCGAGGGACGAGCGTCGTCATCAAAGCCCGCTGGTTTGGGATGGTAGGGTGTGTTTCGAGGACAGCCATAGGATCGCCAAGGCCTGAGGCGACAATCTGGATGACAAAGTCCCTGCCCAACTCTGCCGAGCTTTGGAACAGAGTGGCATGCGCCCTGTTCAGAGACGGCGGGGCAGACGCCGCGGTGGAGAGGGTGCCAATGTTGACAGAGATGGGATGCGACGGCGATTGAATGCTCTTGATGGCCGAGCCGCCGGAAACATCAGCATCGACGATGATGCTGATGTGCTTTGTGCCCTGGAACGTGCCGCTTCCAGCTATAGAGTGCTGTCCGTATCTGTGAGCCAAGCTGGTGGGTATGGTGAAGCGCAATCCGTCCACCTGGGCATCATGCTTCAGCTCGCCCAGATATGTGATTTCCACCTTGACGGATCCGCCGCTGGGAATGTTGCCTAGCGACGTGGTAAAGACATCGGATGCCTCCGAGGACTGCTCGAGCAATCCCGCCACCTGTCCGGTTGCAATGGCATCCACGTATACCCGCTTGGCTTCTTGACGCTCCTTGACGACGCCCTCGATGACACGCGAGCCAACAGTGCATTTGAATCCGACCACCGACACCCCATCGTACAGAGGGAAAACATAACGGACATTCTTGAGACGAGGGGGGCCAGTCTCGGGGTTGACAAAGACTTGGGTCAGGATTGTCCGTGACGTCGAGGACAGGATGAAAGTGTGGGCGTCAAGAGAGACGAGGGGGAGAAACTTGATGCCGTCTTCGGCGATGTAAACTCCGCAGGTGGGCAGGGGCTCATGGCGAGGAGGGTACTGGGTTTGCAACATTGCGAACGCCTCCTTTTTGTGCCTTTTTTTTTTCCCCCTCTCTAGGAAATGTTGTGAATTAGTTATAAAGACTGAGTGTCCGGGGTTGAGAGAAGCAGCTTAGCAGATTTACCTTGACTGAATTATGATTGAGACGTCAGGAGAGGTAAAGACGGGTACCTATATGAAATCTTTCTTTTCTCTTTCCTCTTTTTCTTTTTATGGTGTGTCTGTGGAAGACTTGGATGTAGATGATGAATTGCAGCACAGGTCGAGGGGTGCTGTGATGATGGGATGACGTCTGGCAATATTGTATGAATTGAATGGCTGGAAATTAGCGGGGTAAGGCGGACAAGAACTCAAGATTTGCGCCACAAGATGGGGAGTAGTCGAGCAACCAAGTAAGAAGAATAGGAGAGAAAGATGGAGAGATTGCTAGAGATGGTGAGGATGAGAATACTGAAGATAAAATCGAAGGGGGACAACCGACCCTTTATATACACTTTCCCCCCCCCCCCCCCCCCCTTCTTCCTTTCTTCAAAGAGTCACACCCTCCAGAGGCGAGCTCCACTTCCCATAGCCATCCCATCTTGCACGAGACTTTTGCCGCAACGCATCAATCACCGCCGTATAGGTGATTCTACCATAAGTAAGTGCTGAGAGAGAGGAGGCGAGTGAATCCAATCGCCGCGGAAAGCTACCAGGAGAATCTTTAATCCGCGGAGGCAACCGGTTGCAGACCACACGCGCTGCTGCCTGGTGAGTTAGCGAGCAGTGCATTTTCGTTTGACCAGTAGCTATGATGGCTAGATTACAAAAAAAAGATGATTATTGTTTTTTCCTTTTTGATAATCCCATGAAGATTTTTTTTTTTTTACCCTTTCCTTTTACCTTTTTTTCTTTTTACCCTTTTTTTTGTGGGGGTGGGTTGGGTTGCTGAGGTGGAGGGTTGGTGTCTTTGCAACTCACAAACCAGAGCATCATCGGGTGCTCACAACTTAATTTTCTTGCCACGATTCTCCATCAATTTCATGCTTAATTTTTGCCTTGATCGACCGACACTCGACGATTTGGCAATCTCTTTCTGTGTGAAACATTGTGCGTGTTTGCATGGGAAAAAAAAAGCAAAAGTTGGTAGCCATACAACAGCCCCTTCTCTCAACAAACAAACCATCTTGGAAAAAGAGAAGAAGAAGAAAAGACAGAAGAAAAAAAGAACGAAAGAAAAAGAACCCCCTCTTCACTACATTGGCTATTCTATGCTTTGCAGTGTCTTATTTCTCGACAACCTAAATTCTATCTTGCTGGATGATGTTTTGGCGTTGGGAGTCTGCAAATAGCCGTGTCGTGCCATCCTTGTGGCCGTCTGATCTAATATCAGTGATAATGACGTTGGGCGCAGCTCAGCATTATTGGCCGCCCATTTTTTTTTCCAGACATTGCACACATATCCGTCTTGTTTTAGAATCTCTTGTGCCTCTTATTTCTTTCTTTTCGCTTGCAGCCCCTCATTAAAAAAAAACATCTCTCTCATATACCCTTCATCTCTTCTTCTATATGCTCCATCATCTAATCTTTGTCCAATCGCACAGCAGCGTTCCTCTCGATAAAGTGCAAGTCCACTTGGTGGCCAAGCAGCTCGCGGATATTTGAAATGGCGTACTTGATCATGGTCGGCCTCTCCAGGCTGAGACCGAATCCATACACTCTCAGATCCCTCGGCAGTCCCATGGCCTCTAGCATTTCCGGCCGGAACATGCCACTGTTGCCAATCTATTGAATATCCCCGTGGTTAGCATTTTGTGTTTTTCTTCTTCGTCACTCGTGTTGATGAATCGTTTACCTCTACCAGCTTGCCCAAGCCCTTGTGGTAGCTGAAAAGCTCCATGCTAGGCTCTGTGTAGGGGTTGAAACTATTGTTCACGTCAGTGGCTTCTCTACTATACTCTACGAGGGCTTGCTTCGTTTTGCTTACGCCGGCTTGAATTTGAGACTTGTTGGAATCCGAATTAGCGCTGCATTCCCCACCAATCTTGCCAAGTGAAGGAGAAGGAGAAGAAAGATCCGACTCACTCTGTCAGGCCCATCTTGGCAAAGAAGGTCTCGAAAAACTCCATCAAACCTCCAAGGGTCAGTCCATAGTCAGCAATAACACCTGGGCCCACCACGGTTAGCTTTTTCTTTTCTTTTTTTTTTCCAAATCTTGTATACCAAAGAAACCCCTATTTTCGATCTTTGGTTTTTTTTTTTTTTTAAAAAAAAAAAGATATATATATATATATACCTTCTACCTGGTGGAACTCGCAAAGATGCGTCGCGTCGACAGCCTCGTTTCTACAGACTCGGTAAGCCCTTCTTATCGCCATACTGTTGCTAGACATGTCGGTTTAATCACCTGAAAACTCGGTCGATAGAGAAATAACGAGCGGGAGGCACGCGGCCATCCGGCCCCTTTTTCGCTGCTAGCCGGTGCAGCATGGCAGCCGAAATGGACGTTGTATGAGTGCGGAGGACGAGTCTGTGGGCGGATCAGGCTTTGAGGGACATGATTTCAAAGAGCGACATTTACTAAATATAAAAATAATAATAATAATAATAATAGTTGCACATACCTCAGCGACTCCTCCTCGGCCCACGGGTATCGATAGCCAATGGAGCCATATTTTCCGTTCTCATGAACCTGCCTGACGTTCTCAAAGTATTCGTCGTAGTTTTGTTTGTCGTCTGCAGAGACGGGTCCAGGTCGGCCAGCCGTCTTGGGGTCGGAGATGTAGAAGGTGTCCTGCAGATCACGGGCAGGGTGTTGCTGGGGGACGAAGAGGGCATCGAAGTTCTAACGCAGTCCACAGCATTAGCATTCGTAACCCGGGTGTCGCTTACGGTCAAGGCGGCTGACCACAGGTGGATTTGATGATGATGCACATACCCAGAAGCCAGACTCGATATACTGGTTGGTCGGCATTTCTGTGAAGCCAGTCTCGAAGAAGATTTGTCTTTCAAGGGAAACCCCGTCAGCGCCGCGTTGTGCATAGCATGGCCCAATCCTCCCAAAACCATTTGGCAGGCAAGCCGACTAACCGGAATTCGTGCCGCATCTTGCCGAGAGGGTGAAGAGCTCCGGAGACCTGGCTCGCGCCCAGGGCCTTGAAGTTGTACGGCTCTAGGGACAAAAGATTGCCGTAGTTAGCCAGCCGCAGGCAGCGTGAGCACCTACGTCGCGCTAGATCACTCACTGAAGTCTGCCGTCTTCCAAGATCCAGATGCCAGCATCTCGGCCGTCAGATCCGTTTCCTTCTTGGCAATCTCCAGCGCAAAGTCGGGTCCCTTGGAGATCTTGAAGGAAATGAGCTTTTGGGTGTTTAGCAGCTTCCGCTTCTTCAAATCCGCAATGACATTGCTATCGTGTGACTTGGTCTCCTTGATGAAGCGGAGTTGCGCTCTCGTAACGTCCTCTATCGAGTCGACCTAAGCAGGAAAAGAAGAACCGCAAGTTAGAAATTTTTTTATTATTTTTTTTTTTTTTCCCCCTTATGAAGAGCACATGTCATGTCAAAAAACGAACCAGCGCGACGAGCTTGTTGTCCTCCTTCTTGATCCACTTCTCCCTGAATGCCCTTCCCTGGCCAACCTTGGTCACATTTTTGTCTCCGATTGCGCTCTCCAAATCTTGGATTGAGAGACCGCCGAGGGCCTTGCGCACTGCCTCAAACACACGAGCCTCGTGGCTTCCATGCTGGACAACCTCTTCGGCTTCGGCTTCGAGGATGGCTTCGAGTCTCTCGACCTGCTCGTAGACGACCATGGATCGCGAGGAAAGGCGATCCAGAGAAGCCTTCAGGGTCTCAAAGGGTACATTGGGGAAGGCTTCGGTCGAGAGAATCTGATCGGCGGCGGCCAATGTCTTGAGGACGTCTAGGGCAAGGTCGCCGGCTGGATCGGCGGATACGGGAGCCATGTTTGCGTTTGGCGTTGTTTGGCGCAGCCTGTCTGTCGAAATCGGCCTCTCGAAGATGACTCAAAATCTTTTTGGTTACCCTTACCCTTAGTATTAGTACAGGTAGTTTGATGGAGGGGGAGGGGCAGATTGCTGGCTTGTTTTGTGGCAACAATATTTTTCCGGCGATTTTCGGAGGACAAGTTTTTTATGACCTTGGACTTTTACACTTCAGTCAGTGCCTTACCCTATATCTATGATGCAGAAACAAAAACCCCTTTTTCATGATTCAAGAACAAGATGAATAAAATAGATGGAAAAAAAATCTCAAAAATACTACATCTACATGAAGAGCGATATTGATTATGAATTAATGAAAAAACTTAATCCAAGACGAGCAAAAACTAAAACTAAAAACATATATACTCAATCAACACGATAAGAAGGAATAAAAAAAAAATTGAGCTTTATGTAGCTACTTCATTGGGGGGGCGCTACTAAGAGGCAGTTCATTTGCAAAGAGAGGCTTTCATCTTTTGGCATTATTCCATTTGATTTGATATCATATAGAGTAGGTGTGGCTCAAATGGAGCTCTATATCTATCTACCTGGTATTAAAGTCTGCGTTAATACATGTTCTCTGATAATAAATAAATGGAATTAAAAAAAAAAAAAGACATGTAGTAAGTAGTTGCGATAGCGGCGGTGCGTGGCGGTGGTAGTGATGTTGTTGGGTCTGATTTGACCGCTTTCTCTGCCGTGTTCAGCTCGATGATTGCGTTTTCCGACGCCTGGTCTCAGCCTCTCGACGGAAACGCAAATCGCCGTTGCGCGTTACCGCTCTTGCTGCTGCTGCTGCTGCTGCTGCCGAGGCCGCCGCCACCGCCGCCGCCGAGGCCGCGGCGGCGGCGGCTGCAGCTGTTGCGGCTGTCATTGATAGGGTCCAACTTGGCAAAGGAGCTCTCGAATGATGGCGGCAACAAAAGGTCACCGAGGGACAGGTCGTCGGATTCCCTTACGCTGCTTGGCGTGAAGCACCGACTGGAGGTCCGCGCCATGTCTGAGGAGGAGGCGAAGCTGCGGTCTGCGTCTCTCTACTCGGCAGATCGCTCTGTGCCGCCTCTCCACAGCCCGTAGAAGCCATCGCAGTTCTTCCACATCTTAATCGTCCCGTCCTCGGAGCCGGTTGCGTAGAGCTTGCCATCGGGCGAGAATGCTATGGACCAGATCGGTCCGTGGTGACCTTTGTGGACATCCAGCTCCACCTCATCGTCGTAGCCAATCACCTTGGCCCATGTGCCCGGCTCTTCTCCTACAACCAGCTTGCGGCCCTTTACATCCAGGGCGACGCTCGCAATGGTGTAGGGGAGGACGATGCGCTTCAGCTCCTCCATTGCCCGGGGGCCTCCCCAGAAGTAGGCGGTCTTGCCGGCGGAGACAGCGAGAACGGGCTTTCCGCCACCAATGTCCGTGACAGAAGTGTGCTCGGGGGATAGAGACACCATTTCGCAAGAGCGAATTTCGCCGTCCAACACTTTGTGGTGGACGCAAGTTCGGCTGGGAAGATCGAGCCACCGGATGGTCTTGTCCGAGGCCGTGACTACAATGTTTGGGTCCTGGGTCCAGCAGATGAATTTGATGGAGCCCGTGTGCACGCCTTCGCCAATTTCGAAGCCAGCCGCGGCGGGTATGGTAATCGGACCGCCCGAGTTGGCGCCGGGGACGTCGGAGAGGTCAAAGACGCGCAGCTTCTTCTCCATGCCACCAGTGGCCACGAGGTCAGAGTTGTCGGGCGGGTACGCAACGGCACGGACTATGTGTTCATGCTGCAGCGTGTATAGGAGGTCGCCGGTGTGGGTGTCCCAGATTTTGCTGCGGCATTATCCGGCGTTAGACTTTTTTTTTTTTTCCATTTTTATTTATCTGAAAGAAGAAGAAAAGAAAAAGAAGAAAAAAAATTCCACCGTCTCTCGCTTTAGACAGCGGTAGGTCACGTACGCAGTAAAGTCGGCCGACGCGGTCGCGGCGTTGGAAGCATCAGGGCTCAGCCTAGCCTGCCAAACAGCACCCTTGTGCCCGATAAAGGTGCCAATCCTGACACGGCGAAGTCAGCATAGCTTCTTCTTCTTATCGAGGGCGACACCTGCCACTCCCGGTTGAAAGAAAAGAAGGAAAAAAAAAGAGAGAGAGAGAGGGAGGGAGGGAGGGAGAGAGAGAGAATCTACCAGTCACCCGTCACACCGTCGCGAAGCATGGGATTGCCATCTGCAAAATCCAAGTCAAGTTAGCACCAGCCTACATCTCCGACCGTGCTCGTCGTTGGGATATCCACAGGAAGACGCATACCCTTGCAGGCCGATATCATATAGTATGTCTCGTCCTTCTCGAGAAGAGAGAAGCTGATGTGCGGAACCGGTCGCGAGTGGCCGTGGCACGTCAATGGGACGTATTGTCGGGGCGTCTCTGCTGCCATTGTGAAAATGGTGGATTTTTTTTTTGAGGGAAACCGCGTCAAGTTGGAAACAAAATGGTGGAAGAATTGGAGCTTTGAAATTCGCAAGCGGCAGGAATCAAGGCTGAGTGAGAGCCAAAAGGGCAGTTCGGAAAATCAAAATGACCGCGCGAGGCGTTTCAAGAGCTAAAGATGAGTCAAAACAGGGGAGGAAGGAAGAGGGGAGGAGGAGGGGAAAGACAAGGCAGACGAACGTTTTGAGTGCAGGAGAAGCTCAGTCAGTGGTCGCGTAAATCGACCGGGGGAGAGAAGAAATTGACAAGAGATGACATGTGAAGATTGGGCCGAGCGCAGCAGGATGTATATATACGAATCGCGGTCCGAGACAGAGAGAGGACCAGTGTGCAATTAAATTAGCAAATGCGAGCCTAGTCGAGCCGAGTCGAGTCGAGTCGAGTCGAATCGAGGGTTTTTCAAGTTCGGTGATGCAAGGAGTCGTGGGCAGATCGTGTCAGCCGTGCTGGCGGCGAGCCAGAAACCCAAATAGAAAGAAAAGAGGCCAGAGCGCGACGTCTTGTGTCTGAATTTCGGTCGCTGCTGAGAGGGCGGTGAATGAAGCAGGGAGGAAAATCACCGCGAGGCCCCCCCGCCCCTTTTTGGATGAGGCTTTCGAGGAGCGGGAAAAGAGACGATTCAGAGCGGCGAACCTGGTGGGAGAGAGTAAGAAGAAGAAAGAAGAAGAAAGAAGAAGAAAGAAGAAGAAAGAAGAAGAAGAAGAAAGAAAGGAAAAAGAAAGGAAAAAGAAAGGAAAAAGAAAGAAAGAAAAGAAAGATGGAAAGAAAGATGGAAAGAAAGATGGAAAGATGGAAAGATGGAAATAAAAGAAAGAAAGAAAGAGAGGCAGAGAGACGGAGAGGCAGAGAGACGGAGAGACGGAGAGACGGAGAGACGGAGAGACGGAGAGACGGAGAGACGGAGAGAGAGAGAGACACAGAGAGAGAGAGAGAGAGAGTAAGAAAGAGAGAGTAAGAAAGAATAAGAAAGAATAAGAAAGAGAGAATGATGATTTCTGTTCCGCTGCTGCTGGGGAAGCGGGGCAGCGCCTCAAGCCAAAGCCAAGGCAGAGGCGCTGTTTCGGTTGAGGAAGGCGGCACCGCCACAAATGGCGGGGTTTGGACAGTTGTGGCGGTGGCTGCAATTTTTGTCCAACTTTTTTTCTCTTTCTTTTTTTTTTTTTTTTTTTTTTTTATCTCGCCGCGCCTCCTCTCAAGTTTGTGTGGTGATGATGCTATTTTGTGCCGTATCCGTAGCACACAGGCAACAACAACAACAACAACAACAACAACAACAACAACAACAACCAGTTCAGCCTTGTTGGCCCCGCCCAATCGGGAGCTTCCGTTTCTCCACAGCCCGCATCGCCCATAATTGTAACAATTTTTTTTTTTGACGCTCCTTTTGGGGCAATACCAAAAGTCTCACACATTGTAACCCAAGGCGTTCGAGCAGCTGCTTACCAAAGCTACCCCCCACCAACAAAAGAAAAAAAAAAAAAAAAAAAAAAAAAAAAAAAAAGCAAGCTACAGAGTTGCCCGCTAAAACGCCCGTAGAGTCCACTAGCCCCAACCACTAACCCCCCTATCAAAAACCCAACTAACCCAACTAACCCGTGGGGCAGCAGTCGCCAAGCAGTATTGGTTGCAACGTGCTGTTACAGGTGGTTAGCACATCTGTCAACCAGCAGGTAAATAGGCCAAACCAAAACCAAAACCAATCTTAATCTTCGAGCTTCCATCACCATCCAACTTTGTATCCCGCATTTCCCTTGCCTTTTTTTCTTTTTCTTTTTCTTTTCTTTTCTTTTCTTTTCTTTTCTTTTCTTTCATTTCATTTTTGTTTTCTTTTCAATATTAACACTGCCGTTACCTTTCTTCAAGCTCGCGCTTCGTATCAGTGGCATCATTCGCCCTCCCCTCCCATCTTCCCCGGATTCGCCTCGCAGGTGCTGCTGCCACGCAAGGAACTGCCAAAAAGAAAAAGAAAAAAAAAAAAAAAAAGACATGGGTGATTTCAAGCTTTCGGCCCAGCTTCTGGGCCACGAAGCCGACGTACGAGGATCCCCCTTCTCTGCAATCTGCTGCCGTACAGAAATGAGTTCTTCTTCCCCTTGCTAATGCCTCCCGTCTGCCACAGGTGCGCGCCGTCAGCTTCCCCTCTCCCGACTTTGCCCTCACAGCCTCGAGGGACTGCACGGTCAGGATATGGCAGCGGACTCGGGCCGCTCCTCCGGTCTTCGAAGGCACGCTGGTCAGCCGCGGCTCCGAATACGTCAACTCCCTGACCTTCTTCCCCCCGAGCCAAGCCCACCAGCACGGTCTCGTGGTGTCGGGAGGCAAGGACACCATCGTCGAAGTCAAGTCGCCCGGCTCAGCCGCGGCGGACAATGCCGAGAGGCTCCTCATCGGGCACGCGCACAACGTCTGCACTCTCGACGTCTCCCCTGGAGGGACATATCTCGTCTCGGGGGGGTGGGATGGCCAGGCCCGCGTGTGGAATTCGAGCACGTGGGAGACCGAGCTCATGCTCGGCGGCCACGAGGGCGGGGCTGTCTGGAGCGTCGTCGCCATCGACGAGACAACAGTGGTGACGGGATGTGCGGACAAGAACATCCGGGTGTTCGACCTCGGACGCCCGGCAGGCGGCGAGGTCATGCCAACGACCACCATCTACACGCCCGACGTTGTTCGGGCTCTGTGCAAGGTGCCAAAGGGCCATCCCAGCGGCGCAGACATCGTTAGCGCGAGCAATGATGGCACCCTGCGGCTGTGGAAGCTCAGCGGCCAGCAGGTCGGCGAGCTGCACGGCCACGAGAGCTTCGTGTACAGCCTGGCGGGCCTGCCGTCCGGCGAGCTCGTCAGCTCCGGAGAGGATCGGACGGTGAGGATATGGAGAGGATCCGAATGCGTCCAGACCATTACGCACCCCGCAATATCCGTCTGGGCAGTCGCCGCCAACGCGGAGACGGGCGACATCATCACGGGGGCGAGCGACGGCATAGCGCGCATCTTCACTCGCCGCCCGGAGGCTACGGCGGATCACGCGGTGCTCAAGGGGTTCCAGGACTCGGTCAAGGCCTCGGCCATCCCGCAGCAGCAGCTCGGCGGCGTCAACAAGGAAAAGCTGCCGGGACCAGAGTTTCTGGCGTCCAAGGCTGGCACCAAGGAAGGGCAGGTTCAGATGATCAAAGAGAGCGACGGCAGCGTCACCGCGCACACCTGGTCCACGGCCCAGCATCAGTGGATAAACGTCGGTACGGTGGTGGACGCCGTCGGCAGCACCGGCAGGAAGGTTGAGCACGACGGGCAGTCGTACGACTACGTGTTTGACGTCGATATCGAGGATGGAAAGCCGGCCCTCAAGCTCCCCTACAACCTGTCTGAGAACCCGTTCGATCGAGCCACCAAGTTCCTCAACGACAACGAGCTGCCTCTGTCCTACCTGGACAGCGTGGCCAACTTCATCATCGAAAACACAAAGGGAGCCACCCTCGGCCAGCCTGAGCGCTCCGCCGGGCCCGATCCCTACGGCACGGAGTCGCGATACCGACCGGGAGAAGAGCTCCAGTCTGGACCGGCAAAGGTGCTGCCGCAGAAGGAATACCTTAGCATTTCCGCGGCAAAGTACGAAGGTGAGTCATGTAATCAATCCGTCATTTGTTCGTTTTCCTTTTGTTTCCCCCCCCTTTTTTTTTCTTCTTTTCCAAAAAGAAAAAAAAAAAAAGAGGGGGGAAACAAAAATACACAGAGCTCAACCCGAGACGTCTTCTTTTCAAAAAAGGCCCGACATCTAACAAATCTTTACTATTATTTATTTATTTTTTTTGGTTTTTTTTTCCTGCAGCCATCTTCAACAACATCTCCAACGTCAACAAGACGATGATATCGTCTGGCCGCAAAGAGGTGGCTCTTAATCCGGGAGAAGAGAACGCCTTGCAGTCGTCAAAGGCGGCCTTGGATTCATCAAAGGCCATTTCGGCCGTGGAGCTCGGCGTGATCCTCAAGATTGCCACCAAGTGGGCGTACTCTGATCGATTGGCCGGACTTGACCTGTTGCGCTGCGTGGCCAGATTCCCGATAGCAGCGCAGCATAGAGGCCCTCAGAACGAGAGCCTTTTGGACATCGCCGTTGCCTCGTCGATCCCCGCCGACTCTGTCACCAACGAGAACGCCGCCATGATGGGCGTGCGGACGATCGTAAACCTGTTTGGCTCCGCCGACGGCCGCAGCCTGGCCAGCTCGCAGGCAGACAAGGCCATTTCGCTGCTGGAGCGCATCACGGGCATCAAGGGCGGAGAGCCCATTGGCAAATTCAACCGCAACGTCCTGGTCGCCGTGACAACTTTAGCGGTCAACTACTCCGTTCTCGTCAACAAGGAGAAGCTGCTGCCTCCCGAGCAGCGGCGACGGCTGGCCGCCGTGCTCGGCACCATCCTCAAGGACCAGACCGACTCGGAGGTGCTGTACCGCGCGCTGGTGGCGCTGGGCACCATCTTGTCAACCTCCAAGGACGAAGCCAAGAGCCTAGGCGTGGCGGCTTGGATACGAGGCGCGGCGAGCAAGAGCTCGGAGGAGAGGATCAACGGAGTCGCGAACGAGTGTCTGAAGTTGATTCCGCTCTGAGAAGCCTGGAAAACGGTTGATGGCAACGGGTCTGATAGCTGCAAGGAAAATGGAGAAGAGGACATGAATAGAGAATTGAGGCGCGAGGGTATGAAATCTCGGCACGTTATTTCGAGAGCACAAACCCCTACATGGCACATAGGCAATATACGGGGACTAACCAAGGCAAGTGTGAAGAACGCATGACAGTTTGGTCTATGCACACGCGCGCACAGATACACACTCACGCACAGATATATATACACATGTATACAATATACATGATGGTCCATTTGTAGAGAATTGCCCTTCTTTGATCCTGGCCAGTTAAAGAAATGGGACTAAAATATACAAGACATGAACAAGCGCCGCCTCTTGCCCTAATTTCCTTCGAACGCCAACAACGCCACGTCCTCTGTTTCCCACGTTATAAGGCAAAGAGAGGGTAAAGGGGGGAAGAAATGATGATGATGATGATGATGATGATGAAGAGGGCACCAACTCTCGCCGACAGAGTAAGATTCAGGGGTATATATATGTGTATATTATGCGGACAAAAAAAGGAAAGGAAAGGGGGGGGGAATCGTCATTTCCAGCCAGCGCTCTAGTCTCTCTCTCTCTCTCTCTCTCTCTCTCTCTCTTAATCTATCTCTCTTGCTCTCTCTCTACAACATAGCCATGCCCATCGCCCCAGCAACAAACGGCAGCCATCCCGCCCAGCTATACTTGCGCAGTGACTCGGCGGAAGACATAGCCTCAGCGGTGACGTCGACCGCGGGCTGCTGGGTGGTGACGGTGTAGATCTGAGCGAAGCCAAACTGCGTCGAGTTGAAGCAGTTTGTCTCGTTGACGATGGCAATACGAGGGTCGCCGGGCTCGGCGAAGATGATGTCGACGCACTGTGCCAGGGGGGTTAGCTCAGACCGATGGATCTGTCCTCCTTTCGTCTTCTCGTTCAGGCTTGACGCTAAGCTTACAGAGTACAGAGCTGCGCCGTGCTGGGCCAGTTCAACGACTTGAATCGTCGCCTTGTCGCCGGCGGACACGTTTGCGCCGGCGGGCAGCGGCACCTGGGGCAAGCAGACGGTCCCGGGGAAGGGATTGTTGGTAGGGCCGAGCAGCATAAACGGCTTGACCATGATGTTGGACATGTTTGGCGGGCCGCCATCTGGCCCATCCGTGCCGTATCCGAGGTTTACCTGGAGCTGAGCTTCCAGGTGGCCGCGGAACCAGCCCGGTTGGAAGGAGACGGCGCCGCCGGTGGTTGGCCAGTACGTGCGATTCCTGGTTGTCCCTATGCCGCCGCCTGGGTGAGCCTGTTAGCCTTTTGTCTGTCTGCATCCGGGAAAATCGAGGCTGGAGAGAGCCCATGGATGGAGAGGCGCCACTGACATGGATACATCCACTGCATGCCATACGGAAAAGTCTCGTTGGTGATGAGGTTGTTGCCACGCCATCCTGGGTAGACCATCACGGTATGGGCGTCGATGAGGGCCGTCAGGGCGAGCGCGAGAAGCAGTGATGGCTGCATACTGGCGTGCGTTTGTGCTTGTGTAACTCTCTGTCTCTCTGTCTCTCTGTCTCTTTGTCTCTCTGTCTCTCTCTCCCTCACTCCCTCCTTCTCTTTCTTGTGTTGTGTCGTATGATGGCAAGCAGCCGGCTTGGCGGATAGGTGTAGGGCAATCGCTGCGTCTCGGAAGTCTAAGCCTCCCCTCTTTGTACGAAAAAAACTATCGGATATATATCGAGAAACAGACTGGGTTTGTTGGGGGGGGGTATATATGTATATATAGAAGCAAATCGTAGATTGGAAATAGCGTCGTTTTTGGAGATGATATATTTTCCTTCTTGTTCTTGTTCTTGTTCTTCTTCTTCTTGTTGTTCTTCTTCTTCCCTCTCCTCCTTTTTTTTTTAATCGCAGGGATATCCTCTCCTTCTTTTTCACTTTGTGTGTGGGGCAATGTCCAAAGGCCAGGCTTTTTTTTTTCTTCTTTTTTACCTCCCTTGTCTTTGATATATATTTCGTTGCTTCAAATCCGCATATATCTGGCAGCTGAGCCTCGTCCAGATAGACAGAGCCTCCAAAAGCATTCTTGTTCCCACAGGGAATCCTTCGTCAGCGGGAACCAAGCAACCACGAGAGGAAAAAAGAGACAAAAAAAAGGAGTAAGATGGAGCGAAGAATTGTGCGCATGCGGTAGGTATTAAGGATGGCCTCTTGGGGGCGCCATTGCAGCCGCCCAACTGTCCCCCCCTCTCCACGACAAAGGACAAGACGCCACCCGAGACGGGGACCAGGCTACCAACTCACTAGCTGGCCACGGAGAAGCAGCAGCAGCAAGAAGCCCGGCAGCGCGAAGAAAGATGAGTGGACAGAAGCCGGCTGTCTCTCGACTTCCCCGCTGTGATTCGTGGACGCTTGGCGCGGGCTGGCCCAATCAGGGCATCATATACGGGGCTCAAGAGGGTGACCCTTGCATCCCCCATTGGCTATTTCACAGAAGCGGATGGTTGGAAAATCTCTCCTTTGCGAGGACTCCTTGTTCTCTGGCCCAGAGCGAGAGGACAATGGGCATGGAATTCCTTTTTTTTTCTGACTATTTTTCTTGGAAATTTTTATTATTATTTAAATTGGGGGGTTTATTTCTTTTGAATTTTTTTTTCTTTTTTTCTTTTTTTCTTTTTTGAATTTTTAAGAATTTCCTCCCCATTTCCGCATGTACCGCGCTGTCGTCGACTTGTCCCACAGCGCCATGCTTGTCCGATCTCTCGCGAAACTTCGGGGAGCAATATTTGGAATGCGGAGGGGAAACGGCGCCGAAGACGACGCGAAAGCGATAAATCTCTCCTCGGCGGGAGCCAAGGCGGACCGGGGGGGGGGGGGGGGATTCAGCGCTGCCGGCAGGCCAATGGGCTTCTCGTGGCGCCTCGGAGGCGTCACAATGCTGATGTGAGAACGGCCACGGTTGGCCAGTGGGTTAAAGATTTTAAGCGCCCACAACCCTGTCTCGCGTGAGGTGCCTGCGGGGCCAGCTTGTCAGCCAATCGCCGTTTGGATGGAAGCACGTACGAGGAGCGAGGAGGAGAGGCACTGAGGATGGTGCATCGATTTGCCTGCTGAGATGATCCAATCGCAGAGGGCGAGGTTGACGGACTTGCCAAGCAGCTGCATCCGTAGATTCATTGTTGGTTGCCTGCAAGGGGTAATCGATGGTGCAGAATATGGTCCGGAGATGGGAGCTTATGCCTACCATGTAGTGGGTACGTATGGGCCTCTGTGATGGTCGAACCGGCCGGCATATGCGCGAAGCCCACCTCGCAAAGTGACGCGATGCTGATGGTTGCGTTCTTCTTCTTCCTGTGACGGAACTCGACGTGTTGGTTGAGTTGCCGCATCTGTCGGCTGATGGCTCGATGCATCTATCGCCTCTTGGCCGCAAGACCGAGCAACAACGCATTGTGTAGGCTGGAGAGACGTGGCTCTAGTCGGGCTCATCAAGCCAAGTCGATGCCGTGGCCAAGCCTCAAAAGGCCAAAGGCTACTATATAATAGCAACAAGTAGGTACGTATAGCCCTTCCCGCCCCCAACCGGTGGAGTACCTACCTAGTAAGTAGTCTTTTCTGCAGAGGAGCATCGTCCGATCGGTCCGTTTGCCGTTTGCCATTTACTAGGAGCGGCGTTCTATCCCGCAACAAGGCTGTTAGTATCTGGCATGGCACCAGCCGGGAAGTGGGACCAACAACACACTACCTATCATGCTCTGCCAGAGGACTGACCGGAAAATCACAATCTTTGACTCTTTTGGTTCAACGGCTGGCTTGAAGTTGAAGCTGTTCCAACCCTTGGATGCTGTGCCAAGTCAGCAAAATATTTCCAATCTCTCCCCTCAACACCTGCTAGTCGAGGGGCGGTTTCATAACTTGAGAGATTGGACGAGAACCCATAGTACTAACCTTAATACCTTGGCACCAGTACATACTTGGTATCGCAATCGGCTTTGACGAGCCGTTTCTCGCACCGTCGTCGGTCTGGACTCTGGAGTACGCAGTTGTCGCTTGGATACATGCACTTTTTTCCATTTCTCGAGGCAAAATGTTTGAATGTGTAGGAAATTTGATTTGTCTTGTTCAGTCTGTCGCCCTTTTGGCTCTTTTCAGCCTTTGCCCTGCGCAACATCTCGAGACAGATATATGCCCATGCCCGACCGCTCGCACACGTCCTCCAGAACGTACATGAACTCTGGTTTTGGTAGTAGCCAGACCTTGCTGTAGTAATGAAGCCAAGATAGAGAGACGTCTGGAGGCGAGACGCCACCTTCATGCTAAAAGATTATAAGGCATCAGAAGCTGCAGGAATCCCCAGCTTTAAAAAAAAAAAAAAAAAAAAACCCCAATCCTCTTAGGATCTGCGTCGAGTCGTTGCCATCACCAGTGTGCCCCACAGGACTCCTAGGAGTCACAGTGGTGATGGGAATGGTGTTTCTGAAATTTATTCAAGCCTCCAGAGTATACTGAGGGTTCAAGTTTTGTTTTCCAGAGGCAAAAAGTCCTGAGCATCCATCAGCTTCAGGGGAGCTAGTCATCTGATGTTGCCGCTGGGAATGAGCAATCACAACGCCAAGCTCTCCCCAAGTGGCCACTCGCTGTTTATTTACTCCGTAATCTATTTCTCGCCGTATCGATACAGGCCTTCCTCGATCCCCTTGATCTGCAGCGCCAACGCCCTCGAGTAATACCGGCACAAGGCCAGGTTGCCTCCGTGGATCCAGAAGCCTGGATGTCCCGTCTGCTGCCAGACGGCGCGCAGCTCCCCTGTATCGCCAATCCCCCACGCATCTTGGACCCTGTCTGCGACCGCGTCTCCGAGCAGGCGTCGAGTCTTGTCCCGCATGTTCTCGTAGCCCGTAGCCAGAACTATCTCGTCCGCCTCCAGTTCGCTGCCGTCCGCGAAGCGCAGGCCGTGGGGCAGCACCTGTACCACCTCCTGGCCCGACTTGATCTTGATCTTGCCGTCGATGATGAGCTGAGAGGCGCCGACATCGATGTAGTAGCCGCCGCCCCGCTGGAAGTACTTGAAAAAGAGGCCGGCGCCGTCTGGTCCGCTGTCCACATTGAACCCAGCGCGCATCAGGCCCTCGAGCGTCGCGCGGTCATTCTCTGCTTGCTGCTTGGCAATTGAAATCTGCAGAGACTTCAAAACCGAAAGGGGCTGGCTATGGACCAAGAGGTCTACGTCCTCCACTGGCGGCCCGTTCTCGGAGTAGGCGCTCAAGGCGATATCCGTGATGGACTTGGACGACGTCACAAAGGTGCTCGATCGCTGGACCATGGTTACCCAGTAGCCCTTTTCGACAAAGTCCTGGGCGATGTCGTGGGCCGAATTGCACGAACCCACCACCACCGCCCGCTTGCCTTTGGCGTTCTCTCGAGCCCCGGGAAAGTCCGAAGAGTGGCAGATGCGATCCCCCTTGAAGGTGTCCATCCCCTTGATTTGCGGCACGAACTTGTGGCCCGAATGACCCGTTGCTTGGATGACATGGCGCGGGTGCAGAACCCGTGTCTCTACCGTGCCATCTCCTCGCCGCTGTTGCAGAGTCACGGTCCACGCGCCCTTTGCGTCGTCCCACTTGGCCTCGCCAACCTGCGTCCTCGTCCAGACGTTTAGCTCCAGCAACGTTGCGTAGGCTTCCAAGAACTGCGCCAGCTTGTCTTTGGGCGTGAAGATGGGCCACTGCGGGGGGAAGGGGAGGTATGGCATGTGGTCGTACCAGACGGGGTCATGAAGCACGAGTTGATGGTAGCGTTTTCTCCAGCCATCTCCCACACGGTCGTTTTGGTCTATGACCAAGGTATCAACGCCAATCGTCTTCAGTCTAGCCGCTGCCGTCAATCCGGCTTGCCCAGCACCTAATAACAATCGCCATTAGCAAAATAAGAGCCTTTATGCCTCGTATGAAAACCAAACCAGGTGCTAAACCGGAACTCCAGCACGTCCTGGTAGTGGCATCGCCCGTCCACATCAAGAAGACGGTCAAGAAAAGGGGGGGAGTAACGTCCTCACCTATTATCAAAACAACTGGGCCAGCTCCGTTTTGATATTTGTTCTCTTGCTCCCTCCGCTGCGTCCAATTCTGCCGGCCCTGCTGCTCGCCGTGCTCCACCCCATTGGGCCGTCTTTCGCTGATTTGCTCTTGGTGGCCGTTGAGCTGCTGGAGCGCCGTATAAATCGAAAAGAGCTTCCAGACCCCATTGTCCTCCATAAGCCTTGCCACGCCTTTGCCGGATCCGAGGACGGTTTCGATGCTGATGAAGAAGTGGATTCCACTGACCTGGCCCTCGCCATCCAGAGGAGCGATTCTTGGTGCTCGCAACTCGGAGCTTGTGTCCAGCGCAATGTTTTTCAACCGGAACCCATCCTTGGATCGGAAGCTGGCCTGCAGGAGGCCGAGGATGGCTTGCGGCCCTTGTGCCGTGCGAAATTCCCAGGCCAGGGCCAGGTGGTCTCGCCAGAAGCCCTGCTCGACAAAGAGCTTCGAGGCAGAGTCGTAGTCGCCCCTGGCGAGCGACTCGTTTAGCGCATTTGTTACGGCAACGGCAGTGCGATTCGCATCCAGGTCTGGGGACGGATCAGGCGCATATTTAGGGAATTCGTATGGGCGGATGTTGAGTGAACCCGGAGCAGCGCCGTCACTCGTGGGAATCTGCCCGTGGAGGAGTTGGGTTGCCATGGCGAAGGCGTGTAGAAGGCTCCTCGAAGGGCTGGATCTGGTGCTATCGATCAAACAAGGCAAAAAGATATCGCCAAGTTCGATGAGCAGAGGCAGAGCGGCGCAAGACTCTGTTTCAGGCTGCGTTGGGCAGAGGGGGGTTTTGCTTTGTGGCCACTTTCGGATACTCGCCTTCTCCGCTTCTGCTGCTTCACAATGTAATGACAGCATATAAACACCACACTGTCGTCTTTAATTGACACCCTAAATTTGCCACGTAATCGCACAAGACAAGACATTATTAGGCTATTTACTGCAGAGACGAAAGATTCTATTGGCTCTTTGGGAATTGTGGTGTCTCTCACCATTTACATAATTTCTTTCTCCGGAGCTCCAGCCGCATGCATTGTGGCGGAGCCGACTTTGATTAGTAAGCCTTCCGCCCCTCCGCAAAGATCTACAGAGATTTAGATGCAGCATCTCAGCAGCCAATAGGAAATTTTATTCCATTGATCCCATTTGGGCGATATAGAAACTTATGGAGCCGTGACGCGCACTTGTGGGCCAAATCTGGCTGTAATATTTAATATTCTGTATTAACATCTTGTTTTGGCCCACCAGGTTTGGCCAAATAACCATACTAATCAGCCAAGAGACAGGAGAAAATGAAGAACAATCGAAACCCAAATTAATAAATAGGTTGATAGATGTAAAAAAAAAAAAAAGGAAAAGAAAAACAGAAAAGAAAAATCAAATATATATATATATATATCATTGAAAAAAAAAATCACAATTAAAGTAATAATTAAATTTATCTTTGCAATCTTCAAGCCACCAAATTTTTTTTTTTGGGGGGGGGGGTTATAAGCACAAGGTTCCGCTATCAAGCTGTGTACCTATACATACGAAGTAGCTACTACCTACCTAGCAGTACTTGAAAAACTATAAAGTACAGCGCATTGACCAAGATATGTTGCAAGGTACCAGGAAATCAGTGGAGAATACCTCGATAATTAAGGCATATTGTCGTCCTTAGGCTCGATCCTTGACAGGGCTACTCCATATTATGTACTTTTAGCTTGTCTTGAGCGGTAAAATATACACCGAGATAGGGGGGATCTACCAGGTGGCTATTCATTAGTACTGCTGTGGAGAGGAAGTTGAATAAACCAATCATAATACATATATATATACGCCTCTAATGAACACTTTATAAAAACGCTTGGTAGGCACTTGATTTACATCAAGTAAAAATATTTATACCTCAACTATATAGTAAACAAACACTTGGTGGGCACTTGATTTACATTTAAGTAAAAGGATGCCTTCGCTGCATACCTGTAAAGAAACTTTTTTTTCTTATCGATAAAAAATAGTTATCTAAGTGTTATTCTTGATAGCGCTATAGAGTACATACTTGATAATATTTTAGCTTAGTCACTAGGTAATTAGTGTAACATTCACTAGGATAAAGACATCTGCAAGATGGCTGGATACGTTTGAAAATTGCAGCGAAGAAGAAGTGAATGACTTGATTATAATATAACTATAAATAAAATACTTGGTGAATACTTGGTGAATAGTCAATTCACACTAAATAAAGGGATGCTTTTAAGTGCATAGTGCACAACTTTATTTATCGATAGGAAACCCTACCTAAGCGATACAGGGCAAATTCACTAAGTACAGTGTAAATAAGCAAGCTGTACAGGGCCTATAAAGAAAGCACCAAAAAATATATAGAAAGGCACAAACTTGGATCATTCATCTCTCCTTGCACACAGCAATTCCTTGATCCAAACTCCCCAATCTCCAACTTTCATTTAGCAATGGCTGATAATGACGGCTGGACTACAGTTCGACACTCTCGATCATCTCGCGCATCTCGTTCCAGGTCCCTTCCACCTAGAGCGGCCCCTGAAGATGATGATCCTTCCCTTAGCGTATACGACATAGAGGAGGAATTTCTTATTAAAAAATCTAATTTTCAGCAGGAGCTACGGGACTGGCCTCTTCGAGAAATCATGAGTATGTTTTTTTCGGATCATGTTGAAGGAAGCATCCGAAAGGGAGAGCCTCCCATCACCCAAGCAATCTGCCTTGGCCTCGGCAGCTTTTCTTCTACAGCGACAGATGTTGAGGCCAAACGACGAGCCTATATACAATTGGCAGCGTTTCTGTCCATGGTTGATGAATTAGGTACTCCCCCCTCCCCCTTTTCTTTTCCCTTTTCCCCCTTTTCTTTTCTTTTTCCCTTTTTTCCTCTTTTTTCTTTTCTTTCTTTTTCTTTCCTTCTTTTTTTTACTTTTTTTCTTTTTTCTTTTTCCCCCCTTTTTTTCTTTTTTTCCCTTTTCTTTTTTTTTCTTTTATTCCCCCCTCCCCCCCTTTTTTTATATTTTTAATCTTTTTTTAAATGTCCTTTCATTATTGTTTCTCTCTCTCTCTCTCTCTTCTTTTTTCTTTTAAATTTGTTTTTTTTTTCACTTTTCTTACTCCTCTTCTCTATCCCTTGCTTTATGCAATACCCTTGCTAACGAGAACGCTGTAATTTTAGAGAACAAGTTCCACGTAAGGGTTGATTGTATCTTCCAAGAGCCTATGTTCAACCGCAAAGACATTGCCTTTCTTGAGAAAATGGGCTTCAAGGTCATGAACTCCCCAGATGCGAACGACCTTGTCGACTCTACTACATTTCTCTTTGGCGTGCACCTATACAGAGATGTTTACGCTATGTCTCTGAAGAACAACTTGCCGGCTATTTTCGTTGGCACGGGATGGGATGTTTGGTCAAAGTAAGCCTCTTTCCCTTTTCCCTTTGACCCCTATACACATAGTGCTAATAATATCTATCTACCAGTACTATGTCTCCCTACGAGTTCCCAGAAGGTGATCTAGATGCCATCCGAAAGATGGACGAATCTTACAAGAAGTTTGCTTTCCCCGAGGAAAGCAATAGCTACATTTTTTATGCCACATCGATCTACTACCGACAGCCCACCGTTGAACAGGAAGAAATGGACATCGACAAAGGCGCCGTCCAAGCCAATGAGGAGCTCGGCGACTTGATGGGCCAGATGCACATCTAGATTGCACACAGTGCTTTCATGATTCTCCCACAGCTCATAATCAGCCTATTTTTCATCTGCCTGTAATCGAGGCGCATTTGCGTTCTGTCTTCTCGATTAGCATATAGCGGCTGTATTTTTTATACAAGCCATATGTTTTTATTATGCCCTCCTGCGGCCCTTACTTAATCACTGCCCTTTCTACCTTAATCACTGCCCTTTCTACCTTAATCATTGCCCTTTCTACCATCGCAAGTCTTTAAATACAGCTGTTGTCTTTTTTACAGGAGTTAAGAGCTAGCTAGAAGAGAAGAATCAAAGGGGAACCGTGCATACTCAATTATTAAAGTAAACCCAGTATTTTTTTTCCTTTTTTTTTTCTTTTTCCTTTCTTTTTTCTTTTTTTATATTATAAATCGAGCTATTCGCATAGATGACAATTGCTATTCCCATAGTTATAGTTTGTGCGCACGCTATTTTGTCTTTGTGCACACAACTCCAAACTTGCCATCTAGCCATACTTGATCGTAAATTCATAGAAAATCATGAGAGTTGACAAGCGACCCAATATACCACTCAAGTATTCTTTACGCATAATATTTAGTGTGGTGTTATGTTAAAAAACCCCAAGTGCAAATTCAAACAAACTACGGCATAAAATCTATGCAAACACTAATTTGTAACCGATGCGAATAGTAATTTTTAAGTTATGCGAATAGCTTGACTTTATATTATTATCTAGCTCTGCCTACTTTGCATTTTAATCAGGATGCCTGCCTTGAATGGAGAAAAAGTGTTTCCGCATGCTGCCCTAAAACGCCAAAGTTGGAAATGATGTGTAACGCGCCAAGTCGCAAGGGCGAAGATTTAAAAGAACAAAGCAAATAACATTGTGCCCTTGATATGTCGTCTCTGCTGAATCATTTGTCCAGCCCAATATAGAAAAGAAGCAAAAAAAAAGAGGAGAAGGGGGAGGGGGGGGGGGGGGACAAGAGTCAGAGCCTGCAACCCGGGATAGGGGGAGTGAATAACAACGCATAGAATCGTAAAATCCGTTCATGCCTCATCAGCCGTAAAGAATGCTTTCAAAAGCAGACTAGCTCCCATGTCCGGTCCACTGCGGGCGACATGTCAAGATGCTGCCTGGGGAAGAGAGGACAAAGGGAGAAGAAAGAGGTGGGAAAATACGCACTCAAGCAGGAGCAAGGCCTTCCTGAACAGTTTACGAAACGGTCTTGCCGCCGCAGTTGGGAATCTTGACACCGTCCTTGAGGTTTCGGTCGGCGTCCATCAGCCCCCATTTGTCCTCCCACTCCTCTCCCGGCGTGTTGTAGACAACCTTCCACGGCTCATCAAAGGCCTCGAACCAGAAATAGTTTGTGCCGTTTTCGAGGGCCTGACAAACCCAGTCGGCCATGAAGGTATTGAGCTCGTCGATGCCGGCCACGGCAGGGTATGGGCAGGTACTAGCGCCTCCGCAGTCTTCGCCGCCGCCAGTAGGCCAGCCAGTCTCGGAAATGATGTTCTTAGATTTGTCCGACTTCCAGAACAGACCGTCGTGATTCTTCCAGAAGCTGTAGGTCCAGTCGGCGGCCTCGGCTGCCCTGGTTCCACTAAAGAAGGGGTGAACGTTGGCCATGATGTAGTCGCTGTCGTCGGCAAGGGCCTGAGTCCAGTCGTCTCCCAGGTCGGACGTGGCAACCGGGAGATGCAGCCCCTTCTTCGTGAGGTTGGCCCGCACTTCCCCAAGCAGCTCGCCCAGGCTGGCGACGGTGAATTGCTGGCGGAAGAGCACTTCGTTGGCTACGATGATGCCCTCGAAGGGGTTGTCGCCGTACTTTTCCAAAATGCCCCACATCTGCTCCAGCTGCCGTGCGTTGGTTGTGGCGTTGTTGTCCTGCCAGACGCCCAGCCAGACCTTGATCTCGCTCGTCATGTCCAGCTGCGAGATGGAGTGGAGGACCATCTGCGTCTGGTTGCAGTCGGTTCCGTAGAGACGGATCTTGTTGGTCAGCTGGCTGAGCACGGCCACGTCCCGAGTGATGTTGTTCTGCGAAGGAGGGTTGGTCAAGCAGGCGGGATACTGAGTGTTGAGCGGCGTGTAGTCGATGCCGGGGAAGACCTTGTGCAGGTTCGGGTTGTTGAGCAAATCCTTGATCTCCTGGCTGTTGATGCTGAGATCTCCGCCATCGTCACCTGAGGAGCTGCCTCTCCCGCCGCCGCCGCTGCCGCCGCCGTTGGATTTGCCGCCATGGCTGTTGGCGACACGGCTTCCAACAACGCCACCGACGACTGCGCCGATGATGATGAGCACGGCGAGGATGGAGATGGCCCAGCGCCATCGCTTGCTCTTGGAGGATTGCTGCGCCATCCAGGCCGACTTTTCCTCGGTGCTGCCATTGTCGAAGAGGCCGCCAGCGCCTTCGTCTCCGCTTGCTGCTTTCGCTACATCGACGACACGTTATTATTCATCAAATTCTCTCGAGGGAAGCCCGATGTAAATCGAAACCACTCCCATCCGCCCTCTGCCCCCTCCGTGAAAGGAAATACAAGGAAAGGAAAAGAGGAAGGAAAGGGGAAAAAAAGAAGAGATAGAGAGGGGGAGAGAGGGAGAAAGAACGAGGATGGAAGACATCATTTCTTGATGGAGAGAATTAAAAAAATAATGGCGGCAAAGAGGCTCGATACTACTCACCACTACGGCCCAAGGCGCTCCTAATGGCGCCTACAGCTCCCGCTCCGGCCCCACCAACAGCCGCAGCCGTAACGGCAGCTCCGGCAGCTCCCTTGGCCGCTCGATCCGTGTTGGAGGCGCCGGGGATGGAGTTGTGCCGGCTGCGGCGCGAGTAGTCCAACCCGTCGTCGCCGTCGTCCACAATCTCATTAGGATTGACAATGCCGAGCATCGAATTGCTATTTCGGGGGTTCGCAGCATATATCTGGGGGTAGTGATCGTCGGCGTAGGGATCGCGCGCGCTGCGGGAGGGAGAGCGCGATCCAGCGGCAGGCATGCCCAGGGGGTTGAAGGCGGATCGCGAGCCTCGCTCCGAGTCTTGAGGGTAGCTGTAGCCGCCGCCATCGCCGAAGGCGCCGCTGCCAGGGTGTCGCGCGTGGGACGGCGGAGGAGGAAGTCCGCCGTGGACGGCCTGCATGCCGCTCTCGCGCGCGCTACGTTCTGCTACTCCATAGGCGATGCCGGCCATTCCTCCAGCAGCCATGTCGCTGAAGTTGTCAGCGCCCGGGGTCACAGCATTGGTTTGGGGATACCATCGGGAGTTGGCATCGTTCTGTTGTTCATACCCGGTGTCATTGTGGCCTCCGCCTCCGGCAAAGTAGCCGCTGTCGCCCTGGTGATGCTGAGGAGCCTCAGCATCGTACTCGTAGCCGTGGTCGTAGCCGTTGTCGTAGCCGTTGTCGTAGCCGTTGTCGTAGCCGTAGTCTTGGTGAGGGGGCACGAGGGGGAGCTGATGGTGCTGGGGCGAAACGCCGTCGTGATAGCGAGCCTCTGGCGACGGCGAGTAGGTGTGGGGGTGGCTATCAGGAGAAGCTGCTCGACGGGGATCCATGTCATAGGAATCGAAAGGCTCTCGCTCGGGCGAGTCGCCGGCAATACTGTAGAGCTGCATGGCTTGGCAACCTGTTGTCTTTTTTTTTTCTTCTCAAGGCTACACAACAGTCAACGGATTCGAGGTGCCGAGGCGACGAAAGAAACAAAGCGGAAGGAATCGTTTGCCAGTTGACCAGGTGAAAGAAACTGCAGGCCGAGAAGGGTTTGGCGTTTCCCAACTTTGATCGATCGAATCAAAATACCTAGAGGAATTTTTTTTTTTTTTTTTTTTTTGTTTTTCGATTAGAAAAACAGCCCAGTGGATCAAGGGAAAACGCAAGTACTATTTCTCCAGCTGTGGTCGACAGTAATTCGAATACAACCAAGCAGAGCGCAAGATCAAAAAGCGTACATATGTGGCTGAGCACAGGGTACGCGCGAAGTGCAGTCTGCAAGATGGGGGTGGAAAGAAGAAGGGGAAGAAAAGAAGAAACAAAAAGAAGGAAAGAAAGAAAGGGCCTTGGTGACGGAAAATAATCAGATGGAGATCTAGAAGATGGTTGGCAATTTTTGGTAAGCAGGTCGGGAATCGGTTTAGCGATCGTGGAACCTTTTTTAAAAGTTGAAAAAAAAAAAAGACTTTTTTCCTCTTGAGCTTTTGCCTCCTGAATGAGCTCGTATCGTTAGCCTCGTCAAAAGAACGAAAGAGAGGGGGAAGGAGAGAGGGATGAAACCAGGAGAGGCAAAGACAAACAGGAGGGGAGGCGCCAGAGCAGGAGCTCTCTCTCTTTATTTTTTTTTCTCTTTTGCTTCTTATTCTTCTTCTTCTTCCACGTCTTCCTTGGTCAATCGTTTCGGAGAAGAGATGAAAAGAGAGAGTCGCTGACGATACGTCGAAAATGGAAAGCTGTATCACGGCAGCCGCGTTCTGCAACAGGGACAAACAAGAAACAAAGAATGCCACTGTGGCGCCGGCTGATGCCCCTCCTGGCCGCCACTAATTCCCAATGGCGCAGGTCGCAAGAGCTGCTAACTGAGAGAGGCTATAGCGTCAGTCGTGCGATTATTGTGGCGGCCAGGGGGGTGGGAAATTGGAGTGAAGTTGATGGCAAGACTTTGTCCTGCTGGAAGACACTACGCCACGAGACTTTTTTTTTCTTTTCTCGGGTATCTTTTTTTTTTTTTTTTGAAAAACAAGCGTGTGCGAGATGTATTCCAGCGTCTACAGTTTCTATATCGATATAATTCAGGGTCTCTGGGCTGAATGCCGAGGCGCAAAAATCAAAGCCGCATCTTGACCACGGGTTTGTACTGTCTGGGTCCAAAGTGGGTCAAGGCGACATTCTCCCCCCCCAACTCCCCCAGATTTTTTTTTCCCCCTCGTATGTCTCGTCTAAGCATTCGTATTTTTTGCAGACGCAATAAAACAGCAGACTGAAGCTGTATTCTGTATCTAATCAATACAGTTAGGATTAAAGGCTTGGGTACGGCACTATCGAGGGAGAAGAGATAGAGGGGGAGGGGGGGAGGGGATGAAGCTTCTCGCAATGCCCGCAACCCAAAGCGTAATACCGTGTTTGCTGCTGCTGCTGCTCGTATAAGCCCGCTGTCAGCACTTCGTTGGGGTCTTTGTAGTAGTACTAATAATAATTTTCTGAATCAAGACTCGACCCGCTGCGCCCATTGTTTTACCTTCGTCCCGCACACGACGCTGGGCTGTGCCGAATTCCAACCAGGAAGCTTGTTGCTGACGCCAGAACCCGTGATGCAAGCAAGAAAATGAAAAAAAAAAAAAAAAAAAGAAGAGAAAAGAAAAGAGCCAAAAAAAAAATTGGGGGAAGGGGAAGGAGGTTTTTTCTCTCGGCTCATTCAGCCGTCTTTCGGAGGCACTGCGGCAGCATTGAATGCGATGCGACGTGGCCCTTTGGTGGTGTCCAAGTTGGCGGGCTCTCGGATTCTTGTTCCTGACGATGCGCTTCATGTGCTCCGTCCAACACGAAAGGAAAGTGGTATTGCCGAGCCTCCGTATTAACAGGGCGCCGGGAAAATGAGCAATGCCGAATAAAACGATCGAGTGGCCGATGTCTGATCCAAATTTGGCCGTGCCAAGCAAACAAGAAAAAAGACGGCCATCAAATCATGCGACGTCGTCTCCATGCCATGTTTACCCAAACTAGGCCGAAATGGTGATCAACAAACCCCCAAGAGGGAAAATAGAAGAAGAAGAAGAAGAAGAAGAAGAAGAAGAAAAAGAAAAGGCGTCGCCATAGGTGAGATTCCATCCACCAAAAGCGATTGGCGCTGGCCAATGCGATGGCAGCCACTACATGCGCCTTTGTCCATGTCTACTCTACCGTGTGTGTCCGACTGGCAGTGAGTGCCCAACGAACTGCCTGCTGCTGCTGCTCAAACCTGCTTTGGGCTAAAAGACGGGCACTGTTGCGGAAGCAAGCCATTGCTCTGCAAGGTGTTTTTCCACCAGGCGACCGGACTTGCAAAGCTTGTACAAGGCATTGCAGCAATGAGGAACAAGGACCTACACAAAGACAAAGACAAAGCTCAAGTCCACGGAAAAAGAACTCGCTCGCCTGCTAGAAAAGAGGCTGCGGCGTCGTCCGCCCGCCCGTCCCGCCCACCTTCCCCCCCTCTTTGGTGGCTGTATGACGTTTAATAATGAGTGCTGAACGCCCGAGCTAATAGTGCATGCTCCGATTGGAGCTGTCAACAAGCATCTCGCCATTGGACGGCGGGAAAAGGATGGGGGACACATGCGAGAATCCCAGCGGGCACAACGCCTGGACCGCTTGTTGGCCATGCTGTGATTCCGGTACGGGCGGAAAGCGGCGTGGATGTCGACGGCGGGCTGGTTGGTGTCCATTTCCATACTCGGCACCGGATGGTGAGGTGTGTATTGTCAATCCTCCTGATTGCCCCCCCTCTCCCTCTCGATTTATTCTTTGGCAACCGAGGTAATGGCTGTTGTGGTGTTGTCCTGATCTGGCAAAGAGTGCCTTTGGTTAGCCGCCCCTGTGTCAGACACCAGCCGTTGTTTTGTATGGGGGTATACCGGAAGTAATCCAAGAGCCTTTCCGTCTCGCACCGCCCGTAAGCCCTTTTCCTTGTGACTTGCTGGCGGGGATCTATGGAAGCCCCATTGGCCCGCGTTCCCAATAGAGAGCATCGAAGGATCAAAGCCAAGATCACTAGAAACCTTGACAGCGGCAGTACGGACTTGCAAGTAGTAGTATCAAGGTAGGTAGTTGTTATCTTTCTTTACAATCACAGCGCTGCCTTTTCTTCTTCTTTTCCGGTTCTGGATATAATTCAATGTCAATCACCCTTGCTGAGACGTACGTTGCCCTATTCCGCAAAAGCACACACGCAAAAGCACACACGCTCGTATCTTTGAGGCGAATTGATGATATTCACTCTCCCTGAACCTTGTCTGGCGATCCTTAAAGACAGTCGCGTGTCACGCCAGCGTCCATGCTTCAGACATGTTCGAGGGACACACCCCGGGACCCGCAAAGGCGTGGACGACGACGCGTTATCCGGAGCGGCATTGCCAGAGCCGGCCACGATTTTCGGAATAGTCTTTGTGGGTCGACCAAAGTATCTTCTTCTCTTCTTCATTGCTCAGCCATTGTTTGCTGTCTCCATCCTCGAATCCACAACTCACCTCGTAGAGAATCTGGGCTAGGAGTTTCTCTCCCTCTCTCTCTCTCTCTTCTCTTTCCTTTTCCATCTCTCTCTGTCTTGGATCGTTTGCCTTTCCTCGAAGTTCGATCTGCGGCTGGAAAGAGAAGGCAGACACCGCCAGCACAGATCAAAGGGTCAGGGGACACTGTACAGAATTGAACGCGAACCTGCCAAGAAATGCCACCCTCCGTCTGCGTTGTCCCAATAAGTTCAGCATGACGATTACCTAATCTCGTTGCAGAACCCCAGAGCCTCAAGGAAATACGGAGAATACATCTCGCGGAATACTTCCACCGCGCTTGTTCAACGGCTCGATTAGGCTGCCCATGCCCTAATTTTGGGTACCTCTTGCGTCTGTGCCATCTCCTCGTCAAGGAGTATCACACTCTGCACCCCATGGTATCTTGTAGATGGCGGTTGGCGGCGGATTGCCCTTTTCCCGTTTCACGTTTGCTTTTCTCGGCGTCTTGTGTCATGCTATCGTATCTCTGTCTTTTCACGTGCGCTTCGTGATCCTAGGCCGAGTTAACCAGGGTTATTCATTGGAAGAGGTACTATTTGAACAGAATTTTTCTGATCGCCCTGGGAAAAGGAACCTACAATACATTCTTGAAAATAGTCCCGCCCCTTTTACATAGATTTCTCTGTGTCATTTACCGAGTTCAAAGAACTCGAGAGTAAAGGCGAGAGAGAGAGAGAGAAATGATTATAATCAGGCGGGTGCGCAGTTGGACAGTTTCCATCCGGGCTCTTGGCAGTCGCATGTTTGGAAGGAAATCTACCAGCATTGAGCATGGCACATGCATGCAGTCATGTCAGTTCCAATGTCAGCAAATCGATCCTCTTCCGGCGCATCATAGCTCCGAATACTACCTTTAATATCCATCTCCCACTCTGTATCTCTCCTTTATATCTCTTACCTCCAGCACTGGCCTTGGCACATCTACCTAACCAGGAATGATACGGCTAGCTTGGGTGGCGGAGTTCAGACGTTTGCTAGGATCCAACAGGATGTCTGTCCAAAGCTTCCGCCTTAAGCCTTCAACATGACTGGAAATTGTATATATGGAGAAGTGATGGCACAGAATTAGATTTCCCCTGCCATTAGTAGTTAGTCCAGCCAGGACAAGAGGCGTCCGCTAGATTGGTTGGGTTAGTTCAACTGTGCCAGCAGCACCATTTCGAGGCAACGCCAAGGAGCGCTACTTGTTTAGAACGAACGGTTGATTGGATGTGTTTCGATAGTTCGTGGCTGCAGAGAAGCCGCATTGTTTTTTTGGGTCTATCTGCGGGATAGGGAAAACGCCTACCCGGCAATTCAAGCACGGACATCGGACAACACCCACCTCTTCTTTCTCTCCCTCGTTTTTCTTCTGCTTCCTTCTTCTTTTCGCCATCTTTTGTCTGGCTGATGTAAACGTCCATGGGCATTTACTCGGATAGGCCGTCCCGCCAATGCGACCCAATACCTGCTCCCAGATCGGATACTGGCCAAGGTTGATCCACAGACGACTTACGGCACTCCGGACGCAATAAAACCGAGGCATCTGGTCTGGTCCGCCTAGCCCCATATAAAACAACTGGCATCTCCGTCAACGGATGTCTGCCTCGACAGAAGCGCAGCTAAAAAAACACCCCTGCCAGGCTCCGGCTGGTTGTTTCCGATTCAACATCCTTGCTCGAAGCGTGGGATGGCGGCATGGCATCTTTGCTTCAATTCCCCCCCCTCCCATCCTGTCGAATTTGCCTACGGCGCCCAGGGCTAGGTACAATTAAGCATTTTCGTTTGCTTTTGTCTCTATGCTCCTTCGCTCACGTTACGTCCATCCCAGATCCAATCTGCTGCCGCGAGAGTTATTTCTACGACTACCACTGGCGTTGTGTATGTGTTACACTCGACCGGCTTGCGCTATATTCCTATTTTTCCATTCTCCAAACGCCATTTTCGAGGTCCGCACTCGTGGAGCAAGGACCCGTTGCCGAAAAGAAAGATCCCTTTCTCGTGTGGCTAGGCGCATATCCTGAGCTCGTATCCAACAACGACCTTGTCTCTCTCTCTCTTTCTTCTCTCTTCTGCTTCTTTAGTAATCATCAGAGTTGCATTATTTCCGAGAGGAAAGGAGCGGAACAAGGGAGGGGAAATGAAATGAAATGAAATAAATAAGAAAATGCCAAATACGGCTACATCTATCAGTCTTTTCTAAATACCACAAGACAGACTACAAGTTTACAAAAACAGACACAGCACCCTCCCGTTTCCTGCTGCGCATCTCCATAACGCGGATAAACATCAGCAGCAACACAAGGATTGGAGGGTTCACAGAGGTCCGCTGATGCAGCGTTTCTCCAAGGAACAAGACGCCGCGATAGCATGGAGATTCAATTCACTCTGCCAATCATCTCTGTCACAAGCAGCGGTGCTGCCCCCGGGTAAGTCAGCGAATGTCTCCCTACCTCCACCATTTGCGTGCATCGTCTTGATCGAGCCGCCTGCGTGCTTGGGATACCCTCTGGCGCCTGTCGTCGAGCCCGGCATCCATTGTATTCGGCACACACATAACACGTCATTTGCTGACAAGGAGAAACTCTGGAATATAGCTTCTCAGCCCCATCTCCCGCAAAACCCGCTTCGAGCAACCGGGGTGCCATCCATCGCTTTGCTCTAGATACGAGAACGAGGCACACTCGACGCAGCTCGACCCGTGCGCGGACTGGCTGCACCACTTGTAAGCGGATTGGATCTCCCATCCTCTTTTTGGTGTCTCTTGACATACCATCTCGCTAATCAGGTGCCCTCGTCAACATGCAGGCAAGTGAGTTACCCCCGGGATTAGTTGTTTTTGTATGCATGGATATACATCAGACTCTAGCCCCCCCCCCCCCCCTCGCTTCATTAGCCCTTGGTATGTTGCCATGGTTGCCGGCACTAACCTCCATCTCTCGTCGTGTCTTTCTTCTTCTTCTTCCTCTTAGAAAGCGCCACGTCAAATGCGACGAGACTCGGCCAGCATGTCTCAACTGCGTGAAATGGCGTGGATACTGTGGTGCCTATGCAGACACTTCCTCCTCACAGCCTCAGCCTCGTTCTCTGTCATCCAATGCCAAGCTCATCCATTCTAAAAATGCCCCTCTGCTCATCGTTGAGCCAGCTGTCAATACCATCCGCTTCGCCAACAACGACCAACGAGACTACTTTGCCGAATGGTCCCACCTATCCGTCGCTTTTCTTGGCGGATTCCTGGACCAGACTCGCCTTTGGACCGTTGTAATGCCTCAGGTCACTCTGGAAGAAAGCACCCTGCGGTACGGGGCAATGGCCGTGGGAGCGCTCCAGAGAGCATACCAGGTCAAGGGCTCAGAGCTAGGGCTCGACAATACCAACCGCCACTACCTGAACGCCATCGTGTACTACTGCGAAGCTCTCCGCATGCAATCGGAAATGAAGCCCACAAGGGAGGGCTTGAGGACCGCTCTGCTGTCTTCCCTGCTATTCATATGCTTCGAGTCCCAGAGAGGAAACGTGCCGGCTGCTCTCAAGCACATAATCCACGGCTTTACGATGCTCAACGAGCTGGCCAACTGCACCGACAAGGCGCCTGATCTTGTCAGCATTGCTCCCGCACCGCCGGCCCTGGTGCAAGACATCTTGGACTGCTACAAACCCCTGGAGCTGCAGTCGAGGTCTTTTATGGGATCGTACAGGAAGTCCTTCTTCCCTCCGCAACCTTCTCAGACGGCTGGCCAGCAGCCCGAAACTCCTCCCGCGTCGTCTCGCCGCACCCCTCGCGCCCAGCCGACAGGCTCGCCGAGTCCCCAAAGCCAAGGAAGCCCACGCAGCCGGGGCTATCCGCCTTCTCCTCAGCCCTCTGTCCCTCGATGGCCGCCAGGCATCGTGCCATTTACAAAGCACTCCCCATACTTTCGACCAAAGCTAACCAAAATTGCCTCACTAGACGACATGCCGCGCACGTTCAAGTCGTGGAACGAGATGCGCGACTATTGGGGGCTGGTCCAGAGGCAGATGGTGCGCCATGTGCCCATGCTGACCAGGCTGACCTCGGAGCTTGCGCTGCACAAGATCACCGACAATGCCGAGATTGAAAAGAAGTTTGGAAGCCTCAAGACGAACCCAACCCTGTCCAAGTTCATCGCAGAGTCCCGATATTGGCTGCAGCGCTGGACCGAAGCCTACGAGCCCATGTACCAAACCGTCATCCGTAACGCCGAAACAGATCGTGGCCTCTATCTACAAGCCCTGAGCATCCGTATCGAGTATCTGGTCCTATACATTTACGCCGCCGTGCCACGCTACTCCAGCCTCATCACTGTCAAGGGTCTCACTCCGCAATATCGCGAAATCAATGCCCTCGCCGAGGAGCTGCTGCAGTCCCGTCCAAGCTGTGGCTTTGCCATGGACGCAGGATGGACTTGGCCCTTGTTCGTCGTCTCCTTTGGCTGCCGAGACCGTGTTGTCCGGGAAGAGGCAATACGCATACTGGGCCAGCATCCCATTCGCAACGCTTTGCGTGATAGCCGAGTCTTTAGGGCCATTGGAATCAAGAATAACGAGGCCGAAGTCGCCAATGCGATGGAGGGCGACGACAACGAGCAATGGATGCGGCTCAGGCGGCGCGAGCTCGTCTTTGAGGACTTTGGCTCCAGCATCATCTTCCGGTTTGTGCAGAAGGATCCCGTCACGGGCAATTGGGGCCTAGTAGAGGAGGCAGCCGAGGTTGGGGTCGGATCCGACGGTCGACTTCCTTGGCGGAGACAACCAATATCTGAATCGGAATCGAATCTTTCTGGTGTGTGTTGATTTTACAACACATTCCCCCACACACACGCATAAACACACACACACACACACACACACACACACACACACATATATATATATGTACGGTTAAAATTTTTCTAAGCTATATATGCGCTGTTTCAGCGGCTGTTAGGTAGTGTAATACCCTTGTTGAAGTCGATTCTTGAGATGTAGCCATGATTACCGGGCAGGTGGGTATTTTACAGGTGTTGAAGGAATCGATAGAGGCATAAACTCGGTGTCAGGAGACTAGAAGCTTGAACGCCGCGGAAAAGCTTATTGCCACCAGGAGATACCATTGTATGTATAAAGATAGGTTAATCCACTCGCTCCTGAAAGAAGGGCAGAGATGAATATTGCCACCTGATAGGACCTACCCGTGTACTCGCCGCTACCTTGATATACTGTTGCTACCTTGATATTGGAGTTCCCATCTAGGGCACTTGTCACTCTTCCTATATCGACCCCATCTTCTCCGACACTCGGCGCTTGTTTATATATATCATCTTTCTTTGTTTCTTGATTTTTAATCCCGCTCTAGGGACTATCATACTCACCATTGTTCTATTCAGGCCGCTATAGATGCTAGACGAGGCGCACAATACAGGTGCGTAATAAATACTTGAAGACTTTCACCATTTCGAAACCAACAGGAAGAGTACATGAACTAGAATGTAGGTTGGGCACTTCATCCAAATGCGTAATTGGTTTAGTGGTAAAATTCTCCGTTGCCATCCGAGCAACGTCGGGGAGCCCTGGGTTCGATTCCCAGATTACGCATTAAATGAAGTTATTAAGGCCCAAACTGTCAGCCATATTTTTTTATGCATCGTCTTTTTATCCTATTCTTCTTTGTACAAAGTAAAGACCGTGTTTTTCTTCATCGGTGGGAGTATTAAAATTAACATTTGGGTGGCGCAGATGGTTGGGAATTTCAAAGATTAGCTCGGCACATGCCACCCCTAAACAATACTAGCCCCGAGTGAGCTTAACTACCGAGTAATTTTCGCGTGCCTACAAGAACAATATGCCTGCTGCCATTTAAAGCTATACAATATATATATATATATATATATATATATATATATATATTTTTAAAAAAAATTGTTTGCACTTTTGCTCTTGTTGATTCAATGAATGCTGCTTCACAAGGTAGCTACCCGTTAAAGCAGCCTACCCAGCAGCCTGCCCAAGGTACTGCTCAGCAAGGTAGCTGGAAGAAGGTACATTGCCGATACATTTTCAACAAAACACAGACATTCCCCCGAGAAACAATAAAACACCCGTCCCCAAGGCGATTTGTTCTCCCCGAGTTTTTTTTTTTTTTTTTTTTTTTTTGCTTGATTTGGAGATGCTGCTGCTCAAGTTGGAATCTACTTGTCTAGGAGGATGTTATTTTTTTAAGTACCTAAGATGGAAAAGATTGGGGAGGGAATAAAAAAACAGGAATGAAAAGGGGGCCAGGGGCAACTTTTTTTTTTGCAAAAACAACCCATTGCCAAGATAATAAAGATAAAGAGTATTAAAAGCATTTTATTTTGTCCTTTGAATCGATTATAGGACCAAAAAAAAAAAAGAAGAGAAGAGGATAGAGGAGGGTCAAGCTTGGCGGTCAAAGCAAAAATGTGCCAAGGAAAAGTAATATAGGCCTCCCTTTCGCAAATGCGATTCCCTCCCCCAAAGCAAGCATAGGTAATAAAGAGTAGGTACCTACCTAAAGTGAATCATACTCTCCTGGAACTAGCTGCTATTGTGAAACCTAAGCAAGTAGGAAAAAAACACTTTGCCAAAAACCAATGAGTGCTTTTCAGCCTCAGGTGATGAAGGAGTGAGGCTAGCTGTATGCAAAAGCAATTCCTTTTTTAAAACTTGATACGATGAAAGGCAGTGAATTATTCTCTTCTGCACCTGACCGCTATTGTACAACCGAAAGGAATGGAAAGAAAAGTATACTTGTGTCAGGCGCTCGGCTACAGACCGCTTACTTACGTTCAAGTGAATACTGCCGCCTTCCTAACTATCTAGTAGATATACAACCGTACTTGCCTTCACTTTTTTCTCTCCCCCTCCTTTTTCTCCCCGTCCTTTTTCTTTTCTCATTACCCCCTCTCTCTATCTATGTTCTTCTCTTCTTATTTATTGACTTTCTTCTCTTCCTCTCCATCTACTTTTTTCCCTTCTTATTTATCTACCTTCCTCTCTCTCTCTCTCTCTCTCTTTTTTTTTTTTTAAAAAAAAACTTCTCTCTCTCTCTTTATCCACTATCTCACTCACTTTATCTCTCCTTCTTTTTTCTCTCCTTCTTTTTCTCTCATTTTTCTCTACTTCTTTCTTTCTACTTCTTTCTCTCTCCTTCTTTCTGTCTCTCCTAGATTCTTCCTTTTCAATTTTCCAAAATGGACAATAGTTCAGGATTATCTGTAAGGCTTGCCCCCCCCCCCCCCCCCATCCCCGGCTTCCTTGGCTGCTGTTGATTTTGTTCTCTAATCTCCGTAGAAACATTTACTATTCTCGGTACCCTCCGACCCGGCCAATGTTATGCGGAGCTGGATCATCGATAAATACCGTCACATAAAGTCCACAACGCCATCTGTTTGTTCCTCCCTAGTCTTTGGCATCCCTTTACTGCGCTACTGTAGCCATTGGCTGATTGCTTTAGGAATACCTGGCCCCCTCAACCGCGAGCTCCTTACTTCTTTTGGAAGAGGAGAAACCTCACCAAGCCCTTACCTACGAGCCACAGCAAGCATCTGTAAGTCTCGAGTTATTTTATTTTTTCTTCTTGCCGACTTGACTAATTTCCAACTTTCCTGCCTTAGGAATTTTTACAACTCTCGGCCGCCAGCAAGATCTCCCTTCATGTTAAAAATGGGCAACTAGACCAAGAGCCTAGCAATGACCATCGGGAAGAGTGGCGCTCTTCCCCTGAAATACCACTCTCATCCGAGCTGATGGCGCTCCAATCGGCTGTACCACCAACAAACCGGCTGGATGTCCCTCCGAAATCCAAGGTAGAGTACCTTGGCGTCCATTATAAGTTGTATCGCTACGAGGTTGTCGAGCCTCTGAGGAAGGCCATATCATCAATTCGTCAAGCCAACTACATGATGGAGTCTGGCAACGTGTTTATTTACACAAATGTATGTCTCTGTGTGCCCATCGCCAGCCAAGGCAAGCCTTCCCCTAACCGATAATATTGCACAGGTTCGAGTAAAGGGCTACATGCTAAGCAAGGAAGGCGCTTGCTGTCGCATTGACTTTTCTACAACAAGGTCCCAGAAGCCCGTCGACTGGCGAGACTCCGACCGCCTAACGCCCGGAACGTTAGTAGCACTCTCTCTTCGCTCCGACTGCTTCGGCCAAAGATGCATCGTGGCAACAGTTGCCTCCCGTTCGTTTAACGGCAAGGCATCTCCAGATGTCAAGTCTGGATACAATCCAAAAATGCCACCGCAAATAGAGCTGTTTTGGGCAGACCCTGGCGATGCACTCATCAATCCGATGGGTGAGTATATAATGCTGGAAGCAAAGAGCGGATACTTTGAGAATGCCCGTTACACAATGCAGGGCTTGCAGCACGCCGCTTTATACCAGTAAGTGCTAACTCTAGTTTAAAAGAAAATTTCGGTTTTCTTTCTTTCTTTCTTTTTCTTTTTCTTTCTCTTCTTCTTCTTCTTTTTTTTTTTTACCTTGTCTCCTTTTTTTTTCCTTCTTCCTTTTTTTTTGTTTCTTTTTATTTCCTTCTTTCTTTTCTTTCTCTATTTTTTTTTTCATTTTATTATTCTTTTAGGTGTGGCTGCTAACAGAGGTCGTCTGATAAGCACCAAGCTTGACAAGTATGTTTTGGGGTGCCCGTCGTCTGTCGGGTTGGCTTCTCACTTGTTGGAAGCTCCGGAGGGGGCAGTCGTGGTGCCCGAGGCTGCCAGCCGTTTCGACGTTTCCCAAATGGAGGCCTTCAACTCCATGACATCACGAGAATTTTCCGTGGTCCAAGGACCCCCAGGCACCGGAAAAACCTTTACCTCCATTGTGGCTATCCAGAGCATTATCCAGACACTCAACAAGTGCCAGCGATCACGCCCGGCTCCAATCATCATCGCGGCTCAGACAAACCACGCGTTGGACCAGCTCTTGAAACTGTGCCTGGACAATAATGTCGGGAAAATCGTTCGTCTTGGCGGCCAGTCTCGCTGCTCCGTTGTCATCCAACACTCCCTATTCAACCTTCGCTCAAAAACCAAATACCGAAAGGGAGATGTCGAAGGCCAAACGTTGTGGAAACGGGTCCGCGCCATGGTAGCAGACTTCCTTGAAGTGTTTTCTGGCGATGAGATTCGCGCCGAGCTGTTTCGGGATCTTGACTGCATCACACACGAGCAATATCAGTCTCTGGTCGACGGCTATGAAAGTCGCAAAGGGGAAGCGGATGCCGCCCCGGGAGGCGTGCATAGCCTGATTCGCTCTTGGCTCGACTTTGGCCCCCAAACAAAGACAATGCCGGTCAACCCCATGCTGCCGGCTGACAGGCGTGGAGGGCCTGCTGCCGAGAGGTACGACGATACCCCGGAAACGGATGCGGAAGAAGAAGATGGGCGGCCTCGGGGTGGTCAGGCGCCCGAAGACGCCAGGTTCCGGCTACGCGGTTTGTTTGTCCCAATCTCCCGCGCCAACGCCCCAGAATTCGGGTATAGAGGCTCTCAACGGACTGAGAGCTGTTTGAGTGCGTCGATAAAAATGCTTGAAGATTGCCCCAATCTCTACGACATCGACAAGTCGGATAGGCAAAAACTTTACGACGACCTCCGCTTTATGGTAAGAAGCGTCGCCGGCATCGTCGTTGGGGAGCTACTGCAAGAATACAAGGACGCGTGCGAGACGCTCAAGATCAATCGCTGGGTCAATGATCTGCAGATTATGCACCGCGAGGGCATCCAGATCATCGGCTGCACCACGACGGGGCTGGCAAAGTATCGCGGTCTCCTGGCTGCCATGATGCCTCGAGTCATGCTCATCGAAGAGGCCGCCGAGACCCGGGAGGCGAGCGTCGCGGCCGCCATGTTCCCATCCCTGAACCAGCTAATCCTCGTCGGAGATCATCAGCAGCTGACACCTCATGTTGACATTCCATACTTTGGCGCGGGGCCGTACAACCTACACGTGTCCATGTTTGAGAGGCTGGTGAAGCTCGGCCTTCCTTACAAAACACTGCAGGTGCAGCGCCGAATGATACCCCAGCTCCGCTCCGTTGTCCAGACGTTTTACCCCATGCTCAAGGACCACCCGACCGTCATGGATCCAAGGAACCGGCCGGCAGTGCCAGGGATGGGCGGGACGAACCTGTGGTGGTTCCAGCACCAATGGCCCGAGAGCCGCAGCCCCACGTTCTCCTACTCCAACATGAGAGAGGCGCAAATGGTTGCCAGGCTTGTCAGACATCTGGTGCTCAACGGCCTTGAGCCCAGTCAAATCACAGTGCTGACGTACTACAATGCCCAGGTGGACGTGATCACGGATTTGCTCCGCAAGAACCGCCTGTTCCCTGCTTCCAAGCAGGGTTGGTCTGTCCGGACCGTCGACGGGTATCAGGGAGAAGAGAACGACGTCGTCATCCTCTCGCTAGTTCGCAGCCCGAATCTCTCTTTCGGCCACTCGGCCGCCGGTTTCGTGGAGGACGAGAACCGCGCCGTCGTGGCCATAAGCAGAGCCAGGCGCGGCCTGTACGTGTTTGGCAACATATGCAACATCCTCCAGAGCGGATATCGCAGCAGAGAGACGTGGGGAAAGGTATTCATTGCATTCGGAACACAGACCGGCAACTACTTGCCCGTCACATGCAGCGCCCACGGCGAGATAAACGTCATCAGGACAGTCGAGGAGTGGAGTAGCATCTCTATGGGTGGATGCAGGCAGACCTGCAACGGGACGTGTCCCAATGGTCACGTGTGTCTCGACCAATGCCACGCCGAGGATCAGGACCATCTGCACAGGTGCCGGCAGGCTTGCAGGAAGCTACTGACCTGCGGCCACGGTTGCGTGATGCCGTGCCGAGAAGAATGCTGTTGCGACTACGGGTGCGCGGCGAACCGTCGCATGGAGATTGCCATAAGACCTCCCCGACCAGATGCCCAGCGCGAGACTCGGGCTTGGGTAGATCCCCCTTCTGAACGTCCCCGTCCCCGTCATCGGCGTAGAGGTCGGGCTTCGGCAAAAGCCCCTTGGCTTCATCGTCCACAGCTGGCTCCGGCAGAATACCCCCATCCCCAGCGTGTGGAAGGGCGGGCGGGGGCCGCAAGGTTGGATGGCCCGGCGAATACCGCGAATCAGGCCGCAAACGACGGAAACGGCCAGGGGCAATGGACACGGCTGACAAGCGAGGAGATGATGCAGCTCGGATACTATAACTCTATTAACAGAGAGAGAGCCAGGCAGCCATAAATCAGGCAGCCGCGTCGCCGCGTCGCCGCATCGCCGCATTCTCCCCAAGCGCTGACCGACAGGTTGACTCCTACTGCGATGAGACAACGCCCGAGGAGAAGGGCAAGGACGAGGAACGGGAGGTGGAGTTGTTGAGAGTGACTTTGGCGGGGATGTCCAACGGAGGATACGGAACGATAATGATAGTGTGATGGATGCTTGCTTTACTGAATTATTCGTTGTTGTTGTTGCCTTTATTCATTTTCCACAAGGACATACTGGGGTAGCAATCAGGGAAGCAATAAGGGCAGGGGCATGGCTTAGGATGGATGAATCAGAATTTGCTGGCAGCGGCTATCTATTCGACAAAGGGGAAGAGGTCCTTTATTACTATCAGAGGATACACAACGATTCAAGACATTGTCATTAATTATAGCTTACTATAAACGACATGTTTAAAGTAGTTGCAGTTCCACCAGTGATTGATTTATAGAGCTGCACTTCTATTCTAACCTAAATACAATCATTTACTATATAAATGCATATGAAGCTAAAATAAAGTATTTAAGGTCTAAGTTATAGAATCTAACAGTGCTAGCATTATTAATAGAGAAGAGACTTCTAACTAGCAATTTATATAAAGATTAACTCTAATACCTAGATAGCCCTGGTTTGCAAGTCATAAAGGATAATTAAGACTATAGTAGTAGTATAATAATATAAAACTTATACCCTAATAAAAAAAAACCCCAGCCTTAAGCCTTTTAGCCTTAAATTAAAGTATATATAGATCTATATAAGATTAATTCATTAAATAAAAATTAAAAAAGATAAAAGAATAATATATTTATTACCCTTTATATTTAATTTTAAAGTTTTTAAATTAAGTATTAAAAGATAATTAAGACTATAGTAATATAGCTATATAAACCCTATGCCTTAATAAAAAAACAACCCTAGCTTTAAGCCCTTAGCCTTAAGTTAAAAAAAGAAATATATTTATAAAAGATTAATTAATTAAATAAAAGGTTAAAAAAGGTTAAAATTAATATAATTATTATACTACCTTTATATTTAATAATATTATAGATTCAGGCTTTGCCTGATCTTATTAATAAGGGAAAAAGGGCCTTATTATTACAGGCTTAGGCTTTGCCCAAGCCTTATATAACCCAGGCCCTATAAAGGCCCAGCCCTTACCTAAGGTATTACTAGCCTAGGCCTTATAAAGGCCTAGCCCTTACCTAAGGTATTACTAGCCTAGGCTTTATAAAGGCCCAGCCCTTACCTAAGGTATTACCAGCCTAGGCTTTATAAAGGCCTAGCCTTTACTTAAAGTATTACTAGCCTAGGCTTTATAAAGCCTTAGCCTTTTTTTAAAGTATACTTATTTTATAAATATATAACTAGTTATAAAAGAATATAAAGATATATAGACTTTTTTTCTCTTTAAGTATATAAATTTATATTAAAATACTTATTTATAATTATTATAAAGCTAGTTCTTTATAGTTTATATACTTTAAAAATAATAAATAAAGATAATCTAATATTAATATTAATAAATAAAGCAGCTACCTTTATAATAAAAGAATTATTATATATAATTATAATAATATATTATAAAGTAATATTACTATAATAAATAATAACTTAATAATAAAATATAGTTAATTAATAACTTAAAGCACCTTTACTTAATTTATTTTATAATTTATTTATACTTTATATAAATAATATATAAAAACTAGTTTAATATAAGCTACTTTTAGTTAAAGACCTTTATAATAATAACCTAACTATATTCTTTACTTAAAGATATATTATAATATATAAGCTAGTTATTAATAAAGAGTTTATTAATATTAATAAAGATTTATTTATCTTTTTATAATAAAACTTTATTAAAGATATATACTTTTTAATTATAATATATTATAAATCTATTTTAAAGTTTAAAAACTATATCTTAAAAAAATTCTTAAAATACTTTATATTTATATTTATTAACCTTTATTATTAAGAAATTACTTAAATAAAACTTAAATATATTATATAATATAATAATAAATCTTTTATTATATTCTTTATTTATTTTAAATAAAAATTAACCTTAGTTAGTAGATTATTATAAAATAATATTATTAAGCTAGCCTGCTTTTATTAAGTATTTTTTTTAAAAATATAAAACTATAGCTTAAAATATAGTATTTTATAAAATAATTATTATATAATAATTAATACTTATTAAGTTATTACTATAAAGCTTAAAACCTATTACTTTAAAGAATAATTTTATTTTTATAATAAAGATTATTATTTTTAAATTAAAAAAGCTATAAATATAAAAAAAGATTTATTTATAATTAATATAAACTTTATTAAATTATACCTTATATTTAAGAAATACTTAAAATAAAAACTATAAAGCTATAAAAAGCAATAGTTTAACCCTTTAAATAATTATTTATAAGCTTAATAAGTATTACTTAATATCTTTATTAAATATTATTAAAAAGGTAAATATATTTACTATAAAGCTAAAATATACTTTATTATAGCCTGCCTTATATAATTAATAACTAGATTAATAACTATCTATACCTTAAGCAGTAGTAAATAAAAAAAATAAAAAAAGAAAAAAAATAAAAAAAAAAATACCTTACCCTTAAGTTAAATCCTCCTTAAAGGCTTATTAACCTTATTATAGTTATAATATAAACTACCTTTTTAATTATAATAAAAAAAATATAAAAAATATTATAATATATAAATAAGCCTTTTTTCTTTATATTAATACTTTTTAATAATTAAAAATTTTTAAATATATAAATTAATAATAAGTATAATTATTATAAAGCTATTAATAAAAAAGCTATTTAAAAACTAAATATAAAAATAATATAAATACTTATTATATAAACTTTAATTATTATTATTAATAAATATATAGGTTTTAAGATTTTATAAATTACTAAAGGTATAATAAATATAAATAAATAATAATGCTTAATATTGCTTTATATTATTTTAAGCCTTTTTAAAGATATTATCTTAAGCTTATTATAAATAAAATACTATAGTATTTAAATAAACCTTAATTAATATATAATTATTATTAAATTAATAACTAGCTTTATAATATTAAAAACTACTTAATAATAAAATAATCTTTTAATTATATATATTTTAAGATTTATATATATAGTATTAATTTATTATAAAATATATTATTATAATATAAAGATTACTTTATTAATTATTAATTTATAAAAAATTATATAAATCCTTAATATTACCTTTAAGCTTTTTTTATTATAAATCTTAATTAACCTTTAATAAAAGCTTTATTAATATTTTTTAATTAAGCTATATAAATTTATTAACCTTTTTAATAAAAAGAAAGCCTTTAAGCTACCTTTTTATTAAAGCTAGCTTAATTACTATATTTAACTAGTTAAAGATATAAATAAGTATAACTTAGATTTACCTTAAGGCTTATTATATAATATATTATAAAATTACTTTTTTAAAATCTAGTACTAAATTATTAAGTTAATAAATAAAGGTTAAATCTATACTAACTCTTTTTTAATAACTACTTTTATTTTACTTATTAAAAAAGCTAAGGGTAATTAAAGATTTTATATTAATTACTATATCTTAAATAAAGTTATAATATAAGATTACTATTCTTTACCTTTAATAAAAAAACCCTTTACTTTTTTTTAAAAGCTTATTAATTTATAAAGTTAAATATTAAATTAGCCTTTTACTAGCTATAAATTATAAAAAAAAAAAATACTTTATTATATTTTAAACTTAATTTAAACTCTTTAAGTAGCTAGTTATTTTTTTTAATTTAGTTAATATACTTACTACTTTTTAATAATATATTAATAAAATATTAAAGAATACCTTTAATAACTTTACTATAGCTTACTTTAATAATATCTTAATATACTTTAATAAAAGCTATAAAAATTATATATATAAAATTAAGGCTACCTTATATAAGCTTATAAAAGCTAGCTTAAATATTAATATTAATAAATATATCTTTATAATAAAAAAAATTAAGTACTTAAGTTATATTATTTAAGTAAGTAAGTCTATCTACCTTAACTTTAAGAAGATTATTATAATTAAAGATTAAAAACTCTTTATATAGGTTAAAGGTATTTAAAGTTTTTTAAGCTTTATTAACTTTTATTATAAATTTATTTTTAATTTTATATAGATTATTAAGCTTTTTATATAGCTTATTTAAAAAAATATTTTATTTACTTAAGATAATAAAGTTAATGCAGTCTTTAATATACTTAAGACTATCTTTATTTTATACCTAGTTTTAGCTTAATAAGATCTTAAGAAAGATATAGTCTTAAAAGTAGATTTATTTAAATAAGCCTTAAGGGGGTGCTTTTTTTAATTTAATAAAAATAATATTTTATACTTAATTATATACTATTCTACCCCTCTCTCTTTAATAAAATAAAATTATATTATTTATAATAAAAAGCTTTTTATTATTATTTTTTATTTAAATACTTAAGAGATTAAATTATAAAGTATAGCTTACCCTTTTTATATATATATTAACTATAAAAACTTAAAGTACTTCCTTTACTTTTAATTAATCTTTAAGTAATAAGCTTATTAAGCTAAACTCTTTTCTTAATTTAATTATTATTTTTAATTTTATTTTAAATTATAAATAAAGTAGCTTAATATTTTTTTATATTAATAACTAAATAAAGCTAAAAAGCTTTAAGTAAGCTAGGTTTTTTTATCTTTAAGTATTTTTATAACTATAATATAAGATTTAATTAAAGATAAGTTAACCTTACCTTTACTTATTTTTATTAAAGATAATACCCTTTTTTTAATTAATATTACCTTATTTTAAAATATTTATTTTTAAAAGCTTTAAAATTAAAGTATAGTTAAAAATATATTTTATAATAAATAGTTAATAATTATATATAATAGTTTATAAAAGTTCTTTAAGAAAGTAATAATTAAAAAATAAATAAAGGATTATAGTATTAATACTTAAGGTATATTTATATATTAAAGCTATTTTTAACTTTTAAATTAAAAACCTTTTATTATTATTATTATTTAATATATATATAACTCCTTTATAATAAAATACTTAAAAAGGAATATTACTTTTTATTTATTTTAATACTTTTATTATTAAGATAGTATATTATAGTCTATAGTATAATTTATTTATAATTATTATTACTATAGTAGCTATATATTATATAAATAATACTAAAGCTTTTTATAACTACTTTTTATTATAAATAAATTTTAAAAGTAAATCTTTATAAACTTTATAGTAAATCTTTTAATATAAATTAATAATAACTTAAAATTTTTTATAGTTATTATAAATAGGTTATTAAAATATATCTAGCTAAAGGTAATATACTTAATATTAATAAAGGCTTATATATAGTATTTTAAAGACTATTAATAATATTTCTATAGGTTCTTTTTTTAAATTATTAATAATAAAGGATTAGATTAAGTAAGATATTTTTAAATAATACTTTATAAATTAATTAAAGTTAAGTAACTCCTCTTTATAACTTACTACCCTTAAATTAATAATAATATAAAGCAGGTTAATTAAAAAGTTTAAGCTATTTTATATATTATAATCTCTTTTATATAATATAACTAGCTTAAATACCTACTAGCTTACTAACTTACCTTTAATAAATAAAACTTATTAATATTAAGTATAAATTTAAATAACCTTTTTAATAAATTTAATATTAACCTTATTTAATAAATAAATATATTTATAATAAGTATTACCTTTTTAAAAAGTAAGGTAATAATATTTTTTTATTACTTTAAAAAAGGTATAAAGCTTGCTTAAGCTATAATAGCCTTTACTTAATAATATTAATAAAAAAATATTAACTATAGTTAATATTTAATAAAGTATTATTAAGTTAATAATAAAGTATAGTTATTATTATAATATATAAAAATAAACTGCTTTAATAAAAAACTTAATTAACTATATATAAAATATATTATTATAATAATCCTTTTTCTTTTTATTATAAAGCTAGATATCTTTAATAATATCTACCCTACTTTTTATATAAGCTTTATAAAAAGAGCTGCTTATAATTTATTATTATTTTAAGTTTTATTAAACTTTAGGTTAAGCTTAGTTTAGGTATATTTAAAAGGTTAAGTAAAGTTAATAAAGAAATATATAGTAAAATGCATACTAGTTATTAAGAATTACTATAGCTATAGCTAAAAGCACTAGGTATTAATTAAATAAGCAGGCTATAATATATTTATATAAAAATTATTAAAATAATTTTAAAATACTATAGTATTAAATTAATTTAAAGTAGCTTAAGGTAGTATAATATAAATTAATAAACTTATTTTCTTTAAGTATTATACTTTTAACTTAAATTAATTATAATAAAACTATATTATAAATAATACTATATATATTAATACTACTTTTTTAATAATATATTAATAAAGGCAGTAATAATTAATTAATACTAAAAGTATTTTTATTATTAAATAAAATATAAATTAAAAGCAGGCAGGTTATTATTATTATCCTTAATAAATAAAGATAATATTAATATAATAAGTGCTAGCGCTTGCTTAATTATATAAAAAAATAATTATAATATATTAAGTATTAATAAAGACTTATACTATCTTTATATAAATATAATTAATAATATTAATATTAATAAGTATTAATTACTATAAAGCTATATTACTTTAACTTATTAATATTAAGCCTTTTTCTTTAATATATAAAACTTATTCTTTTTTTTATCTTTATTATTTAATAATAATAAAGGGGGAAGTTATTATTAAAAAAGGGCTAGAGCAGGCTTATTATACTTTTACCTTAATTATTATTTATAATTACTATAATACTTACTTAAGCTTAATAAGGTATAAAATATTTTTTAAGTATTAATATAAAACTTTATAGTATTTTTTTAAAAAGTTTTATTAAGCTTTTTAAAATAATACTATAAAAAGTTAATAATATTTATTATAAAGTTAATAAGTTATAAATATATATTAAGTATAGTATTAAAGGTATTAATAATTTATATTACTTACTGCTTTTATTTAAGTATTTTAATATTACCTTTAGCTAAGATTATTATATTATTTTTTTTAATAATAAGTAAAGTATTATTAATTAAAATAATAAAAGTATTAAAGGTATAGGTAGATTAAGGCTAGATAAGGTTTAATTAGGTAGTAGTAAGTATTTTTATTTATATTTAATTAAGTATTATAAACTTAATAAATAGTTTAATTTTAATACTTTTTATATTTTTAACCTTTATTATAATAAGTATTAAAATATACCTGCCTTAGTTAATAATATACTATAGGTTATATAGTACTTATTATAATATTAAATTTATTATTAATTAACTTTTAACTTAAAAATAAAATTAATATTTATTAAGATATATTTTATAATTATAGCTATAACTAAAGATATATTTATTTATTTTATTATTATTTATTAATTACTTAATATATAGATAGTAAGAATAATTAGTTTATATTAAGGGCTATATATTTTTATTATTAAAATTCCTTTTTATTAAGTAAGGGTTAATAGCCCTTTAATATCTTTACTATATATTAATATTAAATTAATACTTAAGGATATTATATTTATAATAAGTTTATTATTAATTATTATATTAATTAATATTAATTACTATATAAAGAATAAAGAATATATTATTATATTAAGAATAAAGGTTATAATTATTAATTAATTATCTTTATAAAAGTAAAAAAATAAAATAATAAGCCTTTTTAAAGAATTTAAACTTTAAGATAATAAAGTTATAAAAAAGTAAATAAAGCTACTTTATATAGTAAAAAGGTAAAGTAAATCTTACTTAAATTAATTAAAGTATATACTTATACTTTTATATATATTATAATATTATAAAGAATATAAATTATAAAGCTTGCTAGACTTTAAGAATCTATTTATTAATAAAGATATTATTTACTAGCTATATAATCTTTTTTTATATTATATATAAATAATAGATTTACTTAAAGGCTTTTTAAAAATAATATAAAAAAAAAGAGAGTATATTATAAGCTTAAGCTTTACTTAAGCTTTATATAACCCAGGCTTTATAAAGGCCTAGCCCTTACTTAAGGTATTACTAGCCTAGGCTTTATAAAGGCCTAGCCTTTATTTAAAGTATTACTAACTTAAGCTTTATAAAGCCCTAGCCTTTTTTTAAGGTATACCTATTTTATAAATATATAACTAGCTATAAAGGAATATAAAGATATATAAACTCTTTTTCTCCTTAAGTATATAAATTTATATTAAAATGCTTATTTATAATTGCCATAAGGCCAGTTCTTTATACTTATTAATAAAAGGAATGGAAAGACCTTATATAGCTAGTTAAATAGACCGGTCAGGGATCTATTTAATACATACTCTTTTGCTATTCTATAATGCAATTGGGTAGCGCCCAACCAGGCGCTAAAGGCTGTTGCGCTAGCTATCACTTAGCCCTTCTAGGGCCAGTCCTTTATAAATAATAACTTTATAATTATTTTATAAAAGGTTAATAATTATATATTATTCTTATACTTTATATTTTTTTATTATTCTCTTTAATCTTTATTTTTAATAAACTTATATTTTTATTATTATAAAAATAAGAATATTATTAAAAATAAGAAATTAAAAAAATAAATATAATTATTATATAAATTATTAATATTAAATAAATAAATATATAGGTAAATCTTAAAGATAATACTTTTTAAAATAAAAATATCATAATTAAAAAATTATAATTTATAAAAGTATAATAATTTATTTTTTAAAGCTATAAACCTTTATTTTAAAAATAATAAATTAATAAGAAAAATAATTAAATATTTTATATTTAATTAAAGTAAAAAAGCTTTAAATTTTAAATCAGTTTTTTTAACTTAAAAATAACTTAAAAAATAAATAAACTTATAACTTAATATAAAGTAAACTTTAATTAATATTATAGATAATTAAGGCTGCAGTAAGATAATAATATAAGCCTTATACCTTAATAAAAAGGAACCCTAGACTTAAGCCCTTAGCCTTAAGTTAAAAAAGAAATATATTTATAAAAGATTAATTAATTAAAATATTAAAAAAAGATTAAAGATTAATATAATTATTATATTATTTTTATATTTAATAATACCTTTATAAATATTTATTAAAAAGAGCGGATTAGTTAAAAAAAGCTTAAGAAGATAGGTTTAAAAAAGCCTTATATAAAATAAAGAAAACAAGTACTATAAAGCCTATAAATAATTATAAAGGAATCCTTTATATCTTAATAATTAAGCTTTATCTTAATAAAGCCTAGCGCCTTAAGTATATATTATATAAAAGATATACTTTTTTAATATATAATAAATATTACTTTTTATATACTCTTTATATAATAATACTATTATAAAAAACAGTACTTATTATATACTAAAGGAGTATATTTTTTATATAATATATACTTAAAGCACTAAGCTTTATTAAAATAAAGCTTAGTCTTTTAAATAAAAAGACTTCTTTATAATTATTTATAAGCTTTATAATACTTATTTCTTTTATTTTATATAAAGCTTTTTTAAATTTATTTTCTTAAGCTTTTTTTAATTAATTTACTTTTTTTAATAATTATAAGCTTAAGTAATATTATAAAATATTAAAAACTTTTAAAAATAACTATAATAAAATAATTAATATAAATAATATAAATATTAATAATTCCCTTACTTAAATTAAGCTAGATTTATTTATAAAATAGGTTAAGTAGTTTATAATACTTTATAATTTTATAATTATTTAAGGAGTTTAAGAATAAATTAACTTAAATAAACTTAAGTAAGTAAATAATAATCTTAAGCTTAAAAAGCTATTAATAATTAAAGATATATATATTTAAATAATATATATTTTTAATATTAAAATAAAAAATATTAAATTAAAATAACTTTTTTAAGTTATAAAAGATTTATATAATTAAATATAGTTAAAATAAGTATACTTTATAAATATTAAAAAAGTAAATATAATAATTTAAAATTAAATTAATTAAATAATTAATAATAATATTTATAAAGGTATTATAATTATATTTATAATTAAATATTTAAACTATATAATATTTATTATATATTAAATTATAATATAATTAAAAAAAAGCTTACTTTAAGTAAATTAAGCTTAAAAACGATTATTTAATAAAAATATTACTTAATATTAAAAAATATTAAGTATATAAACTTTAAACTAAAAGTATAATATATTATATAGTCTTAAATTTATATAAAGGCTATAGTTTATAAAATTTTTAATATTAAAAGAAATATTATAATTAATAATTTTTTAAATATAATTAAAGTATATTTTATATTTATTTAAATAAAAATAAAGTATAATAAGCTTTTTAAATTAAAAAATAATAATTAATTAATTATTTTTATATTAAAAAAGTATAAATTAAACTTTTTTTTAATTATTATTAATAATTATTAAAAAAAGTATATAAAAGTATATACTATATTAAATAAATATTTATATAAAAAAAGTTAAGTAAAAAAAAAAAAAAAACTTATACTTACTTTTATTATATTAATAAAGTAAGGTATTTTTAACTTTTTAAAAATTATAAAATTTTTAAATATATATTTATAAAAAATAAATTATACTTTATAAATAATAAAAACTCTTTAAATATATAATATAATATTACTTATTAAATATTTAATAACTTTAAATAAAATAGCCTTTACTTAAAATTAAAAAAACTTAATTAAAACCTAGCTAAAACTTTAATTAATAAAAAAAGGTTTAATTTAAAAAATAACTTTTTTAAAGTTATTATTATAATAATTATAAACCTTAAGATTATAAATATAATAAATACCTTAAGAGTTTATAATATATTTATAAATAATAATTATAAGCTTAATATAAATATAGTCTTGAATATTTATAAAGCTATATACTTTATTATTAATTAAAACCTTTTTAAATTAAAAAGCTTTATACTATATAATAATAAATATTAAGTTAAAGTAAGTATTAATTAAATTAAAGTATTTAAAAAAAGTATTTATAAACTTAAAAATATTTTTAATAAAATTTATAAATTAAAAATAAAGGATTTTATATTTAATAATATAGTAATAATTAAAGGATTTTATATTAATATTATCTTTAAGATTAAGGTTAAAAAGGTAAATATATAGTATATAAAATTTAATTATTTACTTTATTTTAAAATCTTTAATTAAAATATAAAGTTAATATTTTTAATTAAAAAGTAAAGCTTAATATTCTTTAAATATAAACTATTATCTTTTTATACTTTAAACCTTAATAAAAAAATAATATTATATATAGACTATACTTTTATATTTATTATAGTAAATAATTAAATAAAGTAAAAAGTATAAAATAAAAGATTAATTAAAGATATATTAATTCTTTATTATAATATAAAGAAATTATAATATTTTAAAGTAAGCTACTTAAACTTTTATATACTTAAAAGCTTTATATATAATATTAAAAATATTTAAATTAAAAATATAAAGAAAATTAAATATAAAGTATATTTAATATTATTTATAATAAAGTATATTTTATATAAATAGTTTAAATATTATATATTAAAGCCTTTTTAATATATATATTAAGATTTATAAAATTACTTATTAAGGTTTAATAAAGTAAACTAGTTATTTATTATAAAAAATAAATATAATAAATAATTATATATTATTTTATTATTAAATAAAGAATTAAAAACTATTTTTAATATATTATTTTATTATAAATATATAATTAAAAAATAATTTTATATATATATTTATAAAGTAAGGTAAAATAATAAGTAAGTTATTATTATAATTATAAATAAAATATAATTTTAATATTAATTAAATATTAAAGGTATAATCTTAAAGCTTATACTTTTTTTATATATAAGCTAAATAATAACTTTAAATAAGTAAGTTAAAAAGTAATTAATAAATTTATTAAAATACTTAATAATATAAAGCTTTTTATAAAGCTATAATTAAAAAGCTTAAAAGCTATTATATATTTAATTAATATAAGCCTTTTAAAAATAAATAAAATAATTTTATTAATTAATAAGTTAAAGGAATATTTTTAAAGGTATACTTTTTTATAAATTTAAAAATATATTATTAACTTAAAGCTTAATTAAAGTAATTTATATATTTATAATTATTATATATATATATTATAATATAATTATAAAGTAAGAAAAAAAAATTATTTAAAGTTAACTTTAAAAAATTATTAAATATTTAATTAATTATTAAATTATTAATATTTATTAAATTTAAATCTTTTACTTTAAAAAAATCTTAATAATTAAAAATATAATCTTTAATAAGTCTTATTTTTATTAATTTAAGTTAAAAAGCTTAAATATATAAGTAATTATAAAATAAAATAAGCTATTTTATAAAGTAAAAGATAATAAAGTAAAATTTATAAAACTTAAAGAAAGTATTTATTTATATTAAAATAACTTTATTTAAAAGAGTTTAAAATAAATAATCTTAAAGATAGTAGTTTTTAAAAGCTTAAAAAAGCGTTTTAAAAGCTTAAAACCCTTTAAATATTATAAAACTTTAAGATTAAGAATACCTTATAAAATATTAAAATAAGATTATTTTAATATATAATACTAGTTATAAAAGGCTTAAGTAAGTATATTAATATTATAAATAATACTTAAAATAAATTACTTACTGCTTTTAATTAAATTATAGATTAATAAAGATAAAGAAAAGGATTTTTTATTACTTTAAGAATAATAAAAAAGTATAGTTTAAAAAGTAAATAATTTACTTTATAAAATTATTATTTTATATAAGTAAAGCTTAATAATATAATAATTAAAGTATATTATCTTAATTAAAGTATTTTTTTTAACTTTATATAAAAGTATAAAGCTATAAAAAAAAGAGTTTAAGTAAGCAGGCTTTTTTTTTTAAAAAAAAAAAGTAAAAAAAAAAAAATAAGCTTAATAATATATATACTATACTTAATAAACTTTTAAATAAAAATATTTATAATTTTTTACTTAATTAATAAATATTAAAAAATAATAATTTAATAAGCTTATAAATAATATTTATTATACTTAAAGTAATAATATATTAAAAATATAATTTAAAGTTAATAATAATATTAAGTAAGCTTTTTATTAAGTTAAAAAATTTAATTATATTATTAAAAAAGTAAAAAAAGTTTATAAAGTATTTATTAAAAGATTAATTTATTAAAGCTATATATAAAGAAATTAAAGCTTTATATTATAAAAAAACTTAAAAATAAATTAAAAAATTAAAAGCTAAGTTAATACCTTTATTATTAAAATAAGTATTTATATATAAATTTAATTAAGTTAAAATATTAATAAAGTATAAAGCTTAATTTATAATTAAAAATAACTTTTAAAAAAGCTTAACTATTTAAAGAACCTATATTATAATACTTACTATATATTTATTTTAAGTATTTATAGCCTTAGCTATAAGATTTAACCTAAAGCTTAAATAGTTTAATATTAAAAATACATTTTTAAATATAATAAAAAATAAATAAAGTATACTAGTTATATATAAAATATTACTAGGTTTTAAGTTATTTTATAAGCTTATTAAGCTAAAAAAAGCTTTTTATATACTTTAAAATTTATTATAATTATAATTTAAAAAGTTTATAATAACCTTATATTTATTAAAGTTAATCTTTAACATAAAAAAGCCTTATTTATATTACTTAAAAGATTAAAAATGATTTTTTTTATTTTTTTATAAATAATATCTTTATTATATATTATAAATATAACTATACTTTATTTAATAAGTTTATAAATATACTAAAAAAGAAATATAAACTTTATAAAAAGGGTAATATAAAGTAGTTCTTAAGAATTAATATTATTTATAAATATTTTAAGTATAAAATATATTTATTATATAAAGTATATATATAAAAAGTTATTTAAAAGTTTAATTTAAATAAAGAGAATTAATATTTTATAATTCCTTTTTTTATACTTTTTTTAAGAAAAATTACAGGCTTAAGCTTTGCCCAAGCCTTATATAACCCAGGCCTTATAAAGGCCTAGCCCTTACTTAAGGTATTACTAGCCTAGGCCTCATAAAGGCCTAGCCCTTTTTTAAGGTATACTTATTCTATAGGTATATAATTAATTATAAAGAAATATAAAGATATATAAACTTTTTTTTTTTAAGTATATAAATTTATATTAAAATACTTATTTATAATTATTATAAAGCTAGTTCTTTATAATTTATATACTTTAAAAATAATAAATAAAAATAATTTAATATTAATATTAATAAATAAAGTAATTATCTTTATAATAAAAAAACTATTATATATAATTATAATAATATATTATAAAGTAATATTACTATAATAAATAATAACTTAATAATAAAATATAGTTAATTTATAATTTAAAGTACTTTTACTTAACTTATTTTATAACTTATTTATACTTTATATAAATAATATATAAAAATTAATTTAATATAAATTATTTTTAATTAAAAACCTTTATAATAATAACTTAATTATATTCTTTATTTAAAAATATATTATAATATATAAGCTAGTTATTAATAAAGAGTTTATTAATATTAATAAAAACTTATTTATCTTTTTATAATAAAACTTTATTAAAGGTATATACTCTTTAATTATAATATATTATAAATCTACTTTAAAGTTTAAAAATTATATTTTAAAATTTTTTTTAAAATACTTTATATTTATATTTATTTACCTTTATTATTAAGAAATTACTTAAATAAAACTTAAATATATTATATAATATAATAATAAATCTTTTATTATATTTTTTATTTATTTTAAATAAAAATTAACTTTAATTAATAAATTATTATAAAATAATATTATTAAGCTAGCCTGCCTTTATTAAGCACTCTTTTTAAAGATATAAAATTATAACTTAAGATAAAGTATTTTATAAAATAATTATTATATAATAATTAATACTTATTAAGCTATTATTATAAAGCTTAAAACTTATTACCTTAAAGAATAATTTTATTTTTATAATAAAAATTATTATCTTTAAGTTAAAAAAGCTATAAATATAAAAAAAAACTTATTTATAATTAATATAAATTTTATTAAATTATACTTTATATTTAAAAAATACTTAATATAAAAATTATAAAGCTATAAAAAATAATAATTTAACTTTTTAAATAATTATCTATAAGCTTAATAAATATTATTTAATATTTTTATTAAATATTATTAAAAAAGTAAATATATTTATTATAAAGTTAAAATATACTTTATTATAGCTTGCCTTATATAGCTAGTAATTAAGTTAATAATTATCTATACTTTAAATAATAATAAATAAAAGGAATAAAATAAAAAAAAAGGTAAAAAAAGAAATACTTTATTTTTAAATTAAGTCTTTTTTAAGGGTATATTAACTTTATTATAGCTATAATATAAACTACCTTTTTAATTATAATAAAAAAGATATAAAAAATATTATAATATATAAATAAGCCTTTTTTTTTATATTAATACTCTTTAATAATTAAAAATTCTTAAATATATAAATTAATAATAAGTATAATTATTATAAGGTTATTAATAAAAAAGCTATTTAAAAATTAAATATAAAAGTAATATAAATACTTATTATATAAACCTTAATTATTATTATTAATAAATATATAGGTTTTAAGATTTTATAAATTACTAAAGGTATAATAAATATAAATAAGTAATAATACTTAATATTACTTTATATTATTTTAAGCTTTTTTAAAAATATTATCTTAAGCTTATTATAAATAAAATACTATAGTATTTAAATAAACCTTAATTAATATATAATTATTATTAAATTAATAACTAGCTTTATAATATTAAAAACTACTTAATAATAAAATAATCTTTTAATTATATATATCTTAAGATTTATATATATAGTATTAATTTATTATAAAATATATTATTATAATATAAAGGTTACTTTATTAATTATTAATTTATAAAAAATTATATAAATCTTTAATATTACTTTTAAATCTTTTTTACTATAAGTCTTAATTAACCTTTAATAAAAGCTTTATTAATATTTCTTAATTAAGCTATATAAATTTATTAACCTTTTTAATAAAAAAAAGGCCTTTAAGCTACCTCTTTATTAAGGCTAGCTTAATTATTATATTTAATTAATTAAAGATATAAATAAGTATAACCTAGACTTACCTTAAGGCTTATTATATAATATATTATAAAACTACCTTCTTAAGATCTAGTATTAAATTATTAAGTTAATAAATAAAGATTAAATTTATATTAACTTTTCTTTAATAATTACCTTTATTTTATTTATTAAAAAAGCTAAAAGTAATTAAAGGTTTTATATTAATTATTATACTTTAAATAAAGTTATAATATAAGATTATTATTTTTTATCTTTAATAAAAAAAACCCTTTACTCTTTTTTAAAGGCTTGCTAATTTATAAAGTTAAATATTAAGTTAGCCTTTTATTAATTATAAATTATAAAAAAAAAATACCTTATTATATTCTAAATCTAGTTTAAACTTTTTAAGTAATTAATTATCTTTTTTAATTTAATTAATATACTTATTACTTTTTAATAATATATTAATAAAATATTAAAGAATACCTTTAATAATTTTACTATAGCTTACTTTAATAATATCTTAATATATTTTAATAAAAGTTATAAAAACTATATATATAAAGTTAAAGTTACTTTATATAAGCTTATAAAAACTAGCTTAAATATTAATATTAATAAATATATCTTTATAATAAAAAAAGTTAAGTATTTAAGTTATATTATTTAAATAAGTAAGTTTATTTACTTTAATTTTAAAAAGATTATTATAATTAAAGATTAAAAACCCTTTATATAAGTTAAAGGTATTTAAAGCTTTTTAAGCTTTATTAACTTTTATTATAAATTTATCTTTAACTTTATATAAATTATTAAGCCTTTTATATAGCTTATTTAAAAGAATATTTTATTTATTTAAAATAATAAAGTTAATATAGCCTTTAATATACTTAAGACTATCTTTATTTTATATTTAATCTTAACTTAATAAAATCTTAAAAAAGATATAATTTTAAAAATAAATTTATTTAAATAAGCCTTAAGAAGGTGCTTTTTTTAATTTAATAAAAATAGTATTTTATATTTAATTATATATTATTCTACCTTTTTTTCTTTAATAAAATAAAATTATATTATTTATAATAAAAAGCTTTTTATTATTATTTTTTATTTAAATACTTAAAAAGTTAAATTATAAAGTATAGCATGCCTTTTTTATATATATATTAATTATAAAAACCTAAAGTACTTCCTTTACCTTTAGTTAATCTTTAAGCAGCAAGCTTATTAAGTTAAACTCCTTTTTTAGTTTAATTATTATCTTTAATTTTATTTTAAATTATAAATAAAGTAGTTTAATACTTTTTTATATTAATAATTAAATAAAGCTAAAAAGCTTTAAGTAAGTTAAATCTTTTTATTTTTAAGTATCTTTATAATTATAATATAAAACTTAATTAAAGATAAGCTAACCTTACCTTTATTTATTTTTATTAAAAATAATACCTTTTTTTAATTAATATTACCTTATTTTAAAATACTTATTTTTAAAAGCTATAAAATTAAGATATAGTTAAAGATATATTTTATAATTAATAATTAATAACTATATATAGTAATTTATAAAAGTTTTTTAAAAAAGTAATAATTAAAAAGTAAATAAAGAATTATAATATTAATACTTAAGGTATATTTATATATTAAAGCTATCTTTAGCTCTTAAATTAAAAATTTATTATTATTATTATTATTTAATATATATATAACTCCTTTATAATAAAATACTTAAAGAAAAATATTACTTTTTATTTACTTTAATATTTTTATTATTAAGATAGTATATTATAATCTATAATATAGTTTATTTATAATTATTATTACTATAATAGCTATATATTATATAAATAGTATTAAGGCTTTTTATAGCTATTTTTTATTATAAATAGATTCTAAAAGTAAATCTTTATAGACTTTATAATAAATCTCTTAATATAGACTAATAATAACCTAAAATTTCTTATAGTTATTATAAATAAGCTATTAAAATATATCTAGCTAGAGGCAATATACTTAATATTAATAAAGGCCTGTGTATAGTGTTTTAAGGACTACTAGTGGTATTTCTATAGATTCCCTTTACTAGGTAGGGGCTAATAGCCCTTTAGTATCCTTACTATATATTAATACTAAAATAATACTTAAAGATACTATACTTATAGTAGGTTTATTATTAACCACTATATTAATTAATATTAATTATTATATAAAGAATAAGAAATATATTATTATATTAAGAATAAGGGTTATAATTATTAATTAAATATCTTTATAAAGGTAAAAAAATAAAATAATAAGCTTTTTTAAAGAATTTAAACTTTAAGATAATAAGGTTATAAAAATATAAATAAAATTACTTTATATAATAAAAAGGCAGGGCAGTCTTTATTAAACCTAGCTAAGGTATATACCTATGCCTTTATATATATTATAATATTATAATAAATATAAATTATAAAGCCTACTTAACCTAAAGAACTATTTTATTAATAAAGATATTATTTATTAATTATATAATTCTTTTTTTTACTTTATATAAATAAAGGATTTATTTAAAAACTTTTTAAAAATAATATAAAAAGAAAAAAAGTATATTATAAACTTAAGCTTTACTTAAGCCTTATATAACCTAAGCTTTATAAAGGCTTAGCCCTTACTTAAGGTATTACTAGCTTAAGCTTTATAAAGGCCTAGCCTTTTTTTAAAGTATACTTATTCTATAGGTATATAATTAATAATAAAGGAATATAAAGATATAAAGACTTTTCTTTCCTTAAGTATATAAATTTATATTAAAATGCTTATTTATAGTCACTATAAGGCTAGTTCTTTATAAAAAGTAATATAATAATTATATTAATCTTTAAACCTTTTTAACTTTTTATTTAATTAATTAATCTTTTATGAATATATTTCTTTTTTTAACTTAAGATTAAAGGCTTAAGGCTAGGGTTTTTTTTATTAAGGCATAAAGCTTATATTATTATCCTACTATAGCCTTAATTATCCTTTAATAGCTATAATATCTTTATCTTAAAAATATTATTATTAAGATCTAGCTATATATTTATTAACTCTTTATTCATAATTTATATAAATAATATATTTAAATTTTTTATTATCTTATTTTTAATAATCTTTTTATTTTTATAAAAATTAAAAAGATTAATTTATTAATAATAAAAATTACTAAAAAAAAAAGGAATAAAATATAAAATATAATAAATAATATATAATTATTAACTTTTTATAAAATAATTATAAAGTTATTATTAAATTTAAAAATAATATAATAATTATATTAATTTTTAATTTTCTTTTACCTTTTTATTTAAATAATTAATCTTTTATAAATATATTTCTTTTTTTAGCTTTAGATTAAGGGCTTAAGGCTAGGATTCTTCTTTATTAAGGCATAAGGCTTATGCTATTATCTTACTATAGCCTTAATTATCCTTTAATAATATTTATAAATTATTATTAAAATAAAATTATTATTTAAAAAAAAATAAAAAAAAAATAAAGTTAAAAAATAATAAACTTAAGTTAAGGTAGTATAAAGTAATATTTTTTTTAAAAAAATGTATATTTAAAAGGATATAATTAAAATAAAAACATTATTATTTAATAAACATAAAGTAATAAATAAAAAATAAATTTATAATAAAAATATTAATAAATTTAACTATGATTTAAAAAAATTATATTAATATTATAAAGTATTAAAGAAATATAAAAAAATAATTATATAATAATATTATTAATTTAAGATTAATAATAAAACATAAAAGAGCTATTTTTATAAAAAAAATAGAAAATCTATTTTTATAAAATAATAATAAAGTATTATTATAAGAAATTTAATTTATTAAAAAATAATTAAACTTATAATAAAATAATAATATAAACTTAATATTTTAATATAAAAAACCTTAACTTTATATAATAAAATAAAAGAGTTAGGTAAGAGGCAGTAATAATAGGTTATATTATTAAACTAAAGCTTAAAGAGCTATCTTTTTTTTATACTTTTTAAAGGCTTTATAATTAAAAAAGGGCTAAAGCTATAAAGAAAAGATTAAGCCTTATTATTAATTAAGTTAATTAATTAAGCCTAGCTATAGTAAAGAAGGTTAATTAATAAAGACTAGTTAATAAATTAAGGCTAAATATAGCTTAATAATTTATTAAGTTAAACTTCCTTTATAAAAAGGCAGTAAGCTACTGTAAGCAATAATATTATTATATTATTCCCCCTTTTTATAATAATTATCTTAATTATTATATATAAAAGATATAGTATTAACCTAGTTATAAAGCCCTTTCTTTAAGTATTAATAGTTTTTTTATTTATAATGCTTTATTAATATAAGTTATTATATTAATTAATATAAGCTTTATATAAAGCGCCTTTATTTATTATAGTTAATTAATTAAGTCTTTATATTTATTTATTTTATAATATTTTTATAATATAAAGAAAAAAAAAGCTTTTTTATTTTTTCTTTATAGTCTTTAAATTCTTTATATCTTTTTTTATAGTACTTTAAGTATAAAAAAGTTTTATTACTTTTTTAATACTTAAAAAAATATATTAATAAACCTTAATATAGTATTATAGCTATATTATAAACTATCTTACTTATTATTAATAATATACTTACTATTTTTATTATATAAATATTATAAATTTAAATATATTAATATTTTATTAAGGTTTTTTTATATTTATTATTTAAAATTATTATTTATACTTTAATATTATTATTATATAATATAAAACTTATATAGTATTTAATAATAATTATACTTTATTTATAGTTTTTTTTTTTTTTTATAAAAAGCCTTTTTTAATTATTAATTAATCCTTTTGCTTTATTATAGCAAACTGCTTTTTAACTTAATTAATAACTTAATATACTTAAGGACTAGTATAAAGAGCTAGGTAATAGTTCTTAACCTTTTAAAGCAAGGGATAATATTTATATAGCTTATTTTTATAAAATATAATAAGGTTTTATAGTAATAATATATAATCTTTATATTATTTTTAATTACTTTAATTAAATATATTAATTTAAGTATAGCCTTTTAAATTTAAAAAAGAGTTTAATTATAAATTAAAGTATTTATTTTTATTTTATTTTATAATAAAAAGCTTTTATATTATAAAAATACCTTTATTTTTTATTATATATCCTTTTTTTTATAAATAAATTAAGCCTTAAGGTTTTACTTAATTAATATTATTATTATTAAGCTTTTATAATATTAAAGGCTTAAGTAATAATTACTTTAAAGTAAGATCTTACTATATAAATAAAGTATTATTAACTTTATTATCTTTTTTTTAAAGACTTAAGTTATATTTTTTAATAAATTACTTTTTATAATATATTTAAGATAGTTAAAGGTATCTTAATAATAAAGGTAATAAACCTTATAGACTATACTTAATTATTTAATTTATTACTAGACTTAAAGGTGCTTATTTAATGCTTTAATTATTAAGTTAAGGTTATTATAGATTTATTTAAGCTTTTTTTAGTATTTTCTTTTTTATAGCTAAAGCTTTATATATAAACCTTTATTATTAATTACTTTATTATTATTAATATAGCTAGATTTTTTTAAATATTATTAATATTATACTTCTTTTTTTACTTTTTTTTAACTTAATTTATATAGAATCTTTTAATTAAGGTTAAAGTATTTATATTATCTTTATAAACTTATTAATTATATTTTATAGGCTACCTAGCTTATTTAATAAAATAATAAACTTTTTTTTTTATTTTTTTATTATCTTTAACTTTTTTTACTTTTTATTATTTTTTAAGGTTATTTAAGTTAAGTATTATTAAGGGTTTAGCTAGGCTTTTTTTTTTAAGTCTTTATAGCTTAAGGAGGTTAATATAAAAGATATTATAAATACTTAAATATTTTTTAAGTAATATAAAGCTATAGGTTTATTTATTAAATCAAGCAGTAATACAGAAGGGCTTTATATATTTAAGTATAAGTTTTTTCTTTTCTTTTTTAACTTTAAGGTTTTTAATTAATAATATAATAAAGTTTTTTATATTTAACTCTAAGGGTTTATACTTTTTATTATAATAAAATACCTGCTTTTTAATTATAATTTATTATTAAATCTTTAGTTATTTATATATTTTTTCTAGCTTTTTAATACATTGTTTTATATTTAATACTTTTTTTTTATAAATAATAACCTTATTATTAAGGTTTTAAATATAAAAGTTAAGGTTTATATTTATAAAGGCTATAAAAAGAGATATTTAATAATAATATTTTATATTATATTTAAGTAGTATTAAGTTAATATTAATAAATAAGGCTATATTATTTATTTTTTATTAATAAAGTAGTAATAGGTAGTGCTTAATAAGTTAATTTGTTTATCCTATTTATTTATTAATTAAAAAGTAAAATACTATAGATAATCTTTATATTTTTTTTAATATATAGTAAAGCTTTAACTAGAATTTATTTATAAGAATACTTAAGCTTTTAATTATTTATAATTCTTTTATATAAAAGCTAAAGACTATTTTTTATCAGTAGCTATAAAATAATATTTATAAAGTTTACTATAGTAATAGTATTATTAATAAAAAAGTATAGTAAATACTTTATAAATTAATTTATAATAATTAAAAATTATATTAACTTCTTTAGTCTTAAAAAGAAAGTAAAAGCAGGCTTATAATAAAGTTTGATACTAGAAGATCTTTTTCTTAAGGTTATAAAAAAAATAATAAGGATTTAAGCTTATTATATAGCTTATATTTTTTAAATATACTTTTTTAATAAGGCTTATAAACTTATATATACTTTTTTATATTTTTATTTATAAATAGCTAAAAAAACTTTTTTTAAATAAGATTAAGGGCTTATATTATATTAAAGTACTTTAACTAAAGGATTATTATAATAAAAGATTAATTATTTTTATTTTTATATTCTTTTTTAATATAAAATATATAGTTATAATACTATAAAATGCCTTTTATATTTATTAATATTAGCTTAATACTACTTAAATATAATATAAAATATTATTATTAAAATATCTCTTTTTATAGCCTTTATAAATATAAACCTTAACTTTTATATTTAAGACCTTAATAATAAGGCTATTACTTATAAAAAAAAGGCACTAAATATAAAACAATATATTAAAAAGCTAAAAGAAATATATAAATAACTAAAGATTTAATAATAAATTATAATTAAAAAGTAGGTATTTTATTATAATAAAAAGTATAAACCCTTAAAGTTAAATATAAAAAACTTTATTATATTATTAATTAAAAACCTTAAAGTTAAAGAAAAAAAGAAAAAACTTATACTTAAATATATAAAGCCTTTTTATATTACTACTTAATTTAATAAATAAGCTTATAAACTTATACTGCTTAAAAAATATTTAAGTATTTATAATATCTTTTATATTAACCTCTTTAAGCTATAAAAACTTAAAGAAAAAAGCCTAGCTAAACCTTTAATAATACTTAACTTAAATAACCTTAAAGGATAATAAAAAATAAAAAAGATTAAAGATAATAAAAAGATAAAAAGAAAAGTTTATTATTTTATTAAATAAGCTAGGTAGCCTATAGAATATAATTAATAAGTTTATAAAGATAATATAAATACCCTTACCTTAACTAAAAGATTTTATATAAGCTAAATTAAAAAAAAATAAAAAAAAAGTATAATATTAATAATACTTAAAAAAATCTAGTTATATTAATAATAATAAAGTAATTAATAATAAAGGTTTATATATAAAGCTCTAGCTATAAAAAAAAATACTTAAAAAGCTTAAATAAATCTATAATATTATTACTATAACCTTAACTTAATAATTAAGGCATTAAGTAAACACCTTTAAGTTTAATAATAAATTAAATAATTAAATATAGTCTATAGAGTTTATTATATTTATTATTAAAATAGTTTTAACTACTTTAAATATACTATAAAAAGTAACTTGTTAAAGAATATAACTTAAGTCTTTAAAAAAAAGATAATAAAGTTAATAATATTTTATTTATATAATAAGATCTTGTTTTAAAGTAATTATTACTTAAGTCTTTAATATTATAAAAGCTTAATAATAATAATATTAATTAAGTAAAACCTTAAGGCTTAGCTTATATATAAAAAAAGAATATATAATAAAGGATAAAGATATTTTTATAAAGTAAAGGCTTTTTATTATAAAATAAAATAAATATAAATACCTTAATCTATAATTAAACTTTTTTTAAACTTAAAAAGCTATATTTAAATTAATATATTTAATTAAGGTAATTAAAAATAATATAAAGATTATATATTATTATTATAAAACCTTATTATATTATATAAAAATAAGCTATAT
>CM036089.1:410474-453976 GCA_020631695.1 Trichoderma cornu-damae
TAATAATAATTATACTTTATTTATAGTTTTTTTTTTTTTTTATAAAAAGCCTTTTTTAATTATTAATTAATCCTTTTGCTTTATTATAGCAAACTGCTTTTTAACTTAATTAATAACTTAATATACTTAAGGACTAGTATAAAGAGCTAGGTAATAGTTCTTAACCTTTTAAAGCAAGGGATAATATTTATATAGCTTATTTTTATAAAATATAATAAGGTTTTATAGTAATAATATATAATCTTTATATTATTTTTAATTACTTTAATTAAATATATTAATTTAAGTATAGCCTTTTAAATTTAAAAAAGAGTTTAATTATAAATTAAAGTATTTATTTTTATTTTATTTTATAATAAAAAGCTTTTATATTATAAAAATACCTTTATTTTTTATTATATATCCTTTTTTTTATAAATAAATTAAGCCTTAAGGTTTTACTTAATTAATATTATTATTATTAAGCTTTTATAATATTAAAGGCTTAAGTAATAATTACTTTAAAGTAAGATCTTACTATATAAATAAAGTATTATTAACTTTATTATCTTTTTTTTAAAGACTTAAGTTATATTTTTTAATAAATTACTTTTTATAATATATTTAAGATAGTTAAAGGTATCTTAATAATAAAGGTAATAAACCTTATAGACTATACTTAATTATTTAATTTATTACTAGACTTAAAGGTGCTTATTTAATGCTTTAATTATTAAGTTAAGGTTATTATAGATTTATTTAAGCTTTTTTTAGTATTTTCTTTTTTATAGCTAAAGCTTTATATATAAACCTTTATTATTAATTACTTTATTATTATTAATATAGCTAGATTTTTTTAAATATTATTAATATTATACTTCTTTTTTTACTTTTTTTTAACTTAATTTATATAGAATCTTTTAATTAAGGTTAAAGTATTTATATTATCTTTATAAACTTATTAATTATATTTTATAGGCTACCTAGCTTATTTAATAAAATAATAAACATTTTTTTTTATTTTTTTATTATTTTTAATTTTTTTTACTTTTTATTATTTTTTAAGGTTATTTAAGTTAAGTATTATTAAGGGTTTAGCTAGGCTTTTTTTTTTAAGTCTTTATAGCTTAAAAAGGTTAATATAAAAGATATTATAAATATTTAAATATTTTTTAAGTAATATAAATCTATAGGCTTATTTATTAAATTAAGTAGTAATATAAAAGGGCTTTATATATTTAAGTATAAGTTTTTTCTTTCTTTTTTTAACTTTAAGGTTTTTAATTAATAATATAATAAAGTTTTTTATATTTAACTTTAAGGGTTTATACCTTTTATTATAATAAAATACCTACTTTTTAATTATAATTTATTATTAAATCTTTAGTTATTTATATATTTTTTTTTAGCTTTATAATATATTATTTTATATTTAGTGCTCTTTTTTTATAAATAATAACCTTATTATTAAAGTTTTAAATATAAAAGTTAAGGTTTATATTTATAAAGGCTATAAAAAGAAATATTTTAATAATAATATTTTATATTATATTTAAATAGTATTAAGTTAATATTAATAAATAAGGCTATATTATTTATTTTTTATTAATAAAGTAGTAAAGGTAGTGCTTAATAAGTTAATTTATTTATTCTATTTATTTATTAATTTAAAAGTAAAATACTATAGATAATCTTTATATTATTTTTAATATATAGTAAAGCTTTAACTAGAATTTATTTATAAATACTAAGCTTTAATTATTTATAATTCTTTATATAAAGCTAAAGACTATTTTTATTTAGCTATAAAATAATATTATAAAGTTTACTATAGTAATAGTATTATTAATAAAAAAGTATAGTAAATACTTTATAAATTAATTTATAATAATTAAAATTATATTAACTTCTTTAGTCTTAAAGAAAGTAAAAAGCAGGCTTATAATAAAGTTTATTAAGACTTTTTCTTAAGGTTATAAAAAAAATAATAAGGATTTAAGCTTATTATATAGCTTATATTTTTTAAATATACTTTTTTAATAAGGCTTATAAACTTATATATACTTTTTTATATTTTTATTTATAAATAGCTAAAAAAACTTTTTTTAAATAAGATTAAGGGTTTATATTATATTAAAGTACTTAACTAAAGGATTATTATAATAAAGATTAATTATTTTATTTTTTATATTCTTTTTTAATATAAAAATATAGTTATAATACTATAAAATGCCTTTTATATTTATTAATTAAGTATTAATCCTTTAGTATAGCTTTATTACTACTTTTTTAATAATTTAATATTATATTTTTAAGTTTTTTACTTAAAGGTCTTTAATAAAAGATAATAATAATTAAAAAGCTTTTTTTTTTATATATTACTTTTTTATAAAGTATTATTTTAATTAATTCTTTAAGAAAGAGCTTTTTATAATAAGGTATCCCTTTAGCTTAATTAGTTAATTATTTAAGAATTAAAAAGGTTATACTTTTTAACCCTTTAACTTAAGGTATTTTATTTATTAAAGATATTTTATTATATTAATTATAAGCTTTAAGTATCTTGCTTTATAAAGATATCTTATTATACTTAAACTAGCTAAGAATATAAGCCTTTTTAACTATTTTTAATTTTTTATTATATCCTTTATAATATATTAATATTATTATAATACTTTATATTAAAATAAGCCTTTTTTTAAGGTTAAATAATAGCTTTTTATTCTTTAATATTAAGGTTTTATAGTTTAATCTCTTTAATAAAGCATTAATAAAGTTACTTTTCTTTAGCTTATATTTAATAATAAAGTTAAAAAAAATAAAATATATATATTATTTTATTTACCTTTTTAATAACTTTAACTACTATATAAATATTTATAAATTCTTATAGTTTAATAAAACCTTTATAAAGTTCCTTACCTCTTTAATATAATATTATTAATATTTAAATAACTTAATAATTATAAATATTTTTTAATTTAGTATTTTATAATTAAATTTAACTTTATTAAACTTCTTTAATTAAAAAGTTATTAAATAATATTTTTTTTATTAAGTTAAAAAAGTATATTAATTATTATAAACCTAAAAGCATTAATCTTTATTTATATTTATAACTATAAATTAAAATATTATAAAAGAAATATTATTTAAAAGGTATCCTTAAGTTAATAAAATACTTTTATTACCTTAAGATCTAGTTAAAAAAACCTAAGCTTTTTTTTATTTTTACTACCCTTAAGCAAGGCTATAAAAAAAGCTATTATCTTTAAATAACCTTTAATAAAGTATTAATAAAAGTTATAAAACTTAAAAAAGATTTATATTTTTTTATAACTTTAAAAAAGCTTTTAAATTATAATAATCTTTATTTACTAAAGATTTATTAAGATGCTTTTATTTAATAAAATAAACTTAAGGAATTTAACTTAATCTTAATAAAATATATATTTTAAGGGTTTTATATATAGCTTTACTTTTTATAGCTATTTAAAGACTTGCTTAATATAGTTAATATATTTATTATAAATCTTTAAAAAAATAAAGATATTATTTAAGTATACTATATAAATAGTATTTAATAATTTATATAATACTTTATAAATATAATATTAAAATATAATAAAAATATTAATAAATTTAAAGGGTATTATAAAGTATTTATAATATTTATATTATATTTAAAATATTATTTTTTATTTATCTCTTTTTTTAATTTAAATATAATAATAAATATTTTTAATATTAATCTTTATAAAATAATTTATACTTAAAATATAGTTTAATATTTTTAAAATTAAAAAAAAAAGTAATAATTTTTTTTTATTATTTTATTAAAGCTTTAATAATTAATATAAAAATAAAAAGTCTTATTTTTTTTTAATATAAAAAGGATTAATATATTAATAAGACTTTATAATAATTAAATCTTTTTTTTTAATATTTTTTTTAAAGTATTTTTAAAAATTTTTTAACTTTTTAAAAAATAAAAAGTAAATAAACCTATAGGGTGGTTTTATACTTAAAAATAAATTAATTATATAGTTACTTAATTAATAAAAAGGTAAAATACTTAATTTTTTAAAGTTAAATATTTTTATAAAGTTAAAGAGTTTAATAAAGATATTATTAAGGTTTTAAAGCTTTATCTTTTTATCTTTATTAAGTAAAAAAAAGTTATTAAATATAACTATAATTAAATAAATATAAACTATTTATTTATAAGCTTTTTAGAATTTATAAGGTTATATAACTTTAATTTATTCTTAATTTAGCTTAAATTATTACCTTTAGTCTTAAAGTATAAAGTAAATTTATTTATTAATTAAGGTTAATATTTTTAAAAGTATTAAGGCTTTATAAAAGTATAAATTATAATTAATATTAAAGTAATAATAAGTAAAATATTAAATAGTTTTTTTTAAGTTTATAAAGTTAATAAAGATAGCTTAAGTATTATAATATAAAATAATTAAATTATTAAAGACTTTAAGTTTTATATTTTTAATTAAGACTTATTAATAGCCTTACTTTTTTATAAATTATATATTAATAAAGTTAACTTTATTATTATTATTTAAGTTTATATAAAACTTAATAAAGTTTAAGTTTTTTATTATAATTAAAGTATTAAAGTATTTTTTTACTTTAGTATTTTTATTATTAATTATAATAAAGGTAATTACTTTAATTATTTTTTATTTTTTTAATTTTATTTATTAACTTAATTAAGATAATAATTTATATAATAGCTTAAGGCTTTATAAATAAAATAAATACCTTTTTAATTTTTATCTTTATTTTTATTATAAAGCTTTACTTTAATTAAAATATAATTAAGGTTTAATAATTAATTATTAAGGTATTATTAATAAAGTTTCTTCCTTTATATATAAAAAAAGTCTTTAACTTTTTACTTTAAGGCTATATAATAAAGATTATCTTAATACCTTATTATTAAAAAGATAATTTTTTTATAAATTTTTAAAAAGTAATTACTTTACTTTTTAATATAGTTTTTTAAAAAAAAAAGAGTTAATTATAATAAATTAAAATATAATTCTTTTTATTAAAAAAAAGAAATTATTTTTTTAATAAGTTTAAATAAATATAAAATTTATAAAAAAACTAGTTTTTTTATTAATAAGCTTTATAAAAAATAAAAAATAAAATAAGCTTTTAATAAATAAAGTCTTTAAGTAATTTATTACTTTATTTTTTAAAATATTTTTAATTTTTTTTATAGTTTTTTTTTATTATAAAGTTTATTTATTAAAGTAATATTTTTATTTTATATAAACTTTATTATTTATATTATTAAGGATATAAAAGATTTTATAAAAATCTTTTTTATATTTATAAAAAATATTTTTAAAAAAGTATTATAAATTACTTAATTATTTATCTTAAAGATATAAATCTACTTTAATTATTTTATACTATATATTCTTAACCTTAATTTTTTTTTTTACTTTTTTTAAAAAAATTATTAATTTTTTAATATTTTTTTTTTAATTTAAAAAAGCTTTTTTTATCTTAAAGTTTAATATAAAGCTTTTTTATTTATTTTTAAAGTATTTTTAATTTTTTAAATTATTTTAATTAAATTATTTTATTTTAAGCCTTTTTAATATTATTATAAAGGTATTAAATATTTTATTTATTAAGTAAAGCTTTTATTTTTTTTCTTTAAGTTAAAAAAGGTTTTTATCTTTTTTTATAAACTTAAAGGGGTTTTATAATACTATAAATATAGGTTTTATAATATTACTATAGGTTTTTATTATTATTACTTTCTTAAATAATTTATAATAAAAAAGCTTTAAAATATAATAAAATAAAAAAGTTAAGTAAAAGGCAGTAATAATAAATTATATTATTAAACTAAAGCTTAAAGAGCTATTTTTTTTTTATACTTTTTAAAGGCTTTATAATTAAAAAAGGGCTAAAGCTATAAAGAAAAGATTAAGCCTTATTATTAATTAAGCTAATTAATTAAGCCTGGCTATAGTAAAGGAGGCTAATTAATAAAGACTAATTAATAAATTAAGGCTAAATATAGCTTAATAATCCATTAAGTAAACTTCCTTTATAAAAGGGCAGTGAGCTGCTATAGGCAGTAGTATTATTATACTTTAAGCTTTTAGTTTTAAATTAAAAATATATATATATATTTATAAAAGATTAATTAATTAATTAAAAAGTTAAAAAAAGGTTAAAGATTAATATAGTTATTATACTACCCTTTATATTAATAATAACTTTATAACTATTTTATAAAAGGCTAATAGCTATATATTACCTTTTATATATTATACCTTCTCACTCTCCTCTATAACCCCTGTTTCTAATAGTTATATATAACTATTTATAATCTTTTATAATAAGCTATAGCCTGCCCTAATTATTATTTATATAAAAGATTTAGTTATCTTGCCTGTTTATAGCTTTAAGGATTTTTCCTTTTTTTTAACAGCTTTGAGAAAATAGAGTCTTATTTTTTATAATAATAAACCGCTGTCACCTATAATGGTTATGCACCTATAGCTTTAAGCGGGCCCATGGCAATAGGGTTTATGCAAGGCACCTGTGGTGCTAATGAACTAGTATCTAAGAAGGGCAAGGCTCAGCGTGTGGGACCAGGCCAAGCGGCAGTATGTATATGTGTAACTCGGTACCTATTCCGCCCTCGGATAAAGCGATTTAATTTCTACAGACCCTATAAGGTATGTACAGAAACACAGAGAGTACACTTGAAGTGTGCACGGCACGGCAGGAACGACGAGGCGGCTGGACGGTTGCGGCCGCTGTTGCCGCGTTTTGTGTCTTTAGGTGTACCTCCAAAAAGCCTCACCTTTTCCCCGCGCCCTTCCCTCTCCTTGACCAGAGGAAACCTCACTTGTGCTCTTCTCGGCTCGGAGGGGGCGCTCATCACCGCCACCGCGACACCGAAATGGACGAGGAAGACCAGTCGCGGGCCAGTTCGGCCGCGTCGGATCGCGACAACGAACCCGACGAAGTCATGGAGGATGCCGACGAGGGTGAGGGCGAGGGCGATAACAACAACGACGAGGAGGGCAGCCGAGGCGGAGGCGGCGGCGGCGACGACGAGGGCGGCACCGTTGTAGTCGTGGCTGCGGGCAGCTCCGGCGATGAAGGGATCCTGGACAAGCAGCTGCAGTCGGCCAGGCGGAAGTCAGACACGCCGCAGCTGGATCATCTGCCGTCGCTGTTCAGGTCGTGGCGGCCGGTGATCCGCCCCGACGTCTATAGCGCGCGCCTGTACGACATCGTGCCCACGATGGCGGCGCCCATGTCGACGAGCATCAACGCCATGGCCATCACGCCGGATCTTAGGTACTGGATCACGGGAGGGGCCGACGGCTACATCCGCAAGTACGACGGCCCGGGCACCATCAACGGCAAGCTGGCCCTGACTGTCGCGCAGAGACACCCGTTTGTCGATTCTGTCACAAAGGCGGGCATCCTCATGTCGTACTGGCCCAATGAGGAGCCCGTGGCGCCGGGCCGCAGCGAGCATGAACACGTGCTGTCCTCGGTCTACTCGCTGGCCGTTCACTCGGAGGCGCTCTGGCTCCTGTCTGGCCTCGAGTCCGGCGCAATCAACCTACAGAGCGTGCGCCATGACGAGGGGAAGAGGATATGCTGTCTCCAGAAGCACACCAATGCCGTCAGTGTGCTGACCCTGGCACCCGACGAGAAGAGCGTGCTCAGCGGCGCGTGGGACAAGAACATCCTCGACTGGGACCTTGATACGGGGCATGTGAAGCGGAGCTTTGACGGCAGCGGCGGCCAGATCTCGTCCATTGAGCTGAGGCCCTCGAACGGCGCCCCAGTCCCCGCCGACGCCGAAACCGACGAGCCTCCGCCGTCCAGCACCATGTCCACCAACAACGGGGCGCCCTTGGCCGGGGGCAGCTTCGCCGGGGGCAGTTTCGCCGTCGGCATCGACGTCAGGAGCCCCAACGGACACGACAGGTCGATTACCGTCGCAACGAGGGGGGTGGGTGAGATGGCCGCCGCTTCTCCAGCACACGAGAGTCTCTTTGGTGGTAGTGACGATGCCGGGAGTCTGTTTGGTGAGGCCGCAGGAGAGCAACAGCCTTTTGGGCACGACGACGATGCCTTTGGCGGCCACATGAATATGGGGGCGGGCAACGAAGTGGGAATGGATCACTCGGCCGATACGGCAATGGCCACCATGGGTGGCGCGGGCGGCGCGGGCAAGGAGGACGTCGAGCATCCAGAGCATCCAGAGCCGGTGCAATCGCCATCAGGGGAAGATGCCATGGACGTGGACACCCCAGATCCAAACCCAGCTTCGGCGTCAGCTTCAGCTTCAGCCTCGGCCTCAGCTTCGGCCCTAGCTCCCGCGTCAGCTCCGGCTCCAGCTCTGGGCCCTGAAGATACGACGCAGGTCTCAACCTTGTCAGGAGTCTCGGAACAGACAGACCTGGCAGCGACGGCGGACACGGATACAGCAAAGATCGATGTATCCAGCCAAGCACAGCAGCAGGGGCAGCTACCGGAAAGCCAGTCTACAGCTGATGCTTCCGAGCCGCTGAGCGCGAAGAGGCCATCAACTCCAATCATCGTCAGCTCGGGGCCGCCTCTCACGCAGTGCGATGCCGCGCAGGCGTCACGAACGACCTTTTTGTCATCCGCCATTGACGGGACGATCCGCATCTGGGATCGTCGGGCGCCCAGCGCCGTGGCAAGAATCAACAATCGGGTCGGCGTGCCGCCCTGGTGCATGAGCGCTTGCTGGAGCCCGGACGGCAACAAGATTTACGCGGGCAGACGCAACGGGACGGTGGAGGAGTTTGACATTGGGAAAGCAAAGAGGGGCTGGCAGCCCGAGAGGGTGCTCAAGTTTCCCGCAGGGAGTGGAGCAGTGAGCGCAATCAAGCCCATGGTCAACGGGCGGCATCTCGTATGGTAAGTCTTTGCAAGTGGCGGCGGTGATTGCGATGTGACGATGGTGACGATGGGTAGTCGTAGTCGTAGTTGTGGGCAAGGCAAGGGGTTCTAGAAAAGGAGAGGAGGATGAAAGATGAACAGAGAAGAAGAAGAAGAAGGGGGGAAAAAAAAGGGGGGGGTTGTGAGAGGGAGATGGGAGATGCTGATGAAGGATAAGACTGATGTAGCGCTGTGTGATCCATTCCTTTTTTTTTTTTGCTCGAGGGCTAACAAATACTTCTTTTGTGTTTTAGTGCTTCACACGATATCCTGAGGCTGTACGATTTGCGCGATTCTAGTGCTTTCAAACACTCGACCGTCCCCTTTCTCATCATTCCCGGACCACCTAGAGCGGGTGTCATTTCGAGTCTGTATGTCGATCCGTCGAGCAGATTCATGCTCAGCGCGGCCGGCACGAGGGGGTGGGACGGGACCAACACCGAAGTGCTGATCGGGTATGAGATACATGTCGTATCGGATGCTTGACGAGGTACAATATGCGGCGAAGCAATGGTGTTATCTGATTCTAATGACAACAAATCGTCAGCTAATGATGAACAATTGGCGTTTTTAAAGGGGAAAGGGGGAGTTCAAAAGAGCCACCTTTGAGGCTTAAGGCTGGGATTCTGATTTTTAGCAGAGAAAGAACTAGACAGAAGAGGGCAACTTTGAAACAAGCGAAATCAAACACAGAACATCAAAAAAAAAATGAAAAGAAAAGAAAAGAGAGAAGGAAAAAAAAAGAAGGAAAAAAGGAAAAAAGAAAACAAGAGAGTTGAACCAAGAGAGTTGGACCAAGAGTTGGACCAAGAGATGAGAGATTTAAACGGAAAGGGAAAAAAAAGGGGGGAGAGAGAGAGAGAGAGAGAGAGACCAAGAAGAAAAGAAAAGGGAAAAAGAGCGTCTGCTTAGCGGTCACGTTGCAATATGCGGACTGCACCTTCCCTAAGAGTTTATCAACCGGCCAGCGCTCAGTATTCCGTATCCCTATCTGCTATCAATTAATCTTATCTGGCTGAGGCCAGCTTGATTGTGAATTTCTTCTCGACGAAATGTCTCAATCTCGATTCTTCTTCTACCAACAACCATGTGTGAGCCAGTGTGTTGTTTGTTTCCCCATGGCTTCCAATATCCGACAACTGTCTTCTACTCTCTCATCAACAGCGTTTTCCTCATGGCCTCCCTCTCGCTCTCCCTCTCCCTCTCGCTCTCGATCCGTCCGTCCGGCGAAGGTCAATTCTAATCCATCCCAACGACATGAGTTAGTCGCGAGAGTTTTAGCGCTGACTTGCTTTCCTTTCCCTTCCCTTTCCTTTCCTTTCCTTTCATTTCCTTTTCTTCCTCTTCTCTCTCTCTCCTTGGCTGACGTATTTTGAGAGCAAAAGAAGACATCCATCCTGTTGCCCGGGGAGGACAAGATGTGCTTCCAGCTCGCCAGCTCAAAAGAGTCCCGCCGTCTCCGTCGCCTTTTAATTCGACGATGGAGGTCCACCACGCACGGAAGGATCATGACACGGTATGAAAGCACGACCCGGGCAAAAGTTGGCGCAAGTTTCGGGAGAGGGCATCGGCGTAGGCTTGGAGCCCAGGTCCCTTTTAGGCGTGCTTTCCAATGGCAGAGGCCGCAGAGGCTGCTTGCCCTTCTTAGCAGCTCGAGCCGCCTGCTCCCTGCTGGCAATCAGCCTGCTGTGTATCTCCAGGACGGCGTTGAGATGCCTCTGGTAGTCGTCGTCCATGCGCCTATGGAGATCGTGCTTCGTCGGATCAAAGTGCGGGTCGTGGAAAAGCCTGTGCTCGAAGTCGACCAGCAATTCGCGCTCTTTGGCGTTTCCTTTGGCGGCCGCATCGCAGAGCTTGACACGGACGTTGCTGAGCCTCCAGGAGCTGCGCCGGTCCTGGGACGATTCGCCCGCTTTGGAAGACTTGGACTTGGACGAGGATTGGTGGTTGCCCATTGTGGATGGATAGGGCTGTATGCTCTCTCTCTCTCTCTCTCGGAATTTGCATGGCAGGTTTGCTGACGGGACTCCCAAAAACCAACCTAGGAAAGACGGGGTTATTTATATGCATGTCCCCGCGAGGTTACCCAACAAACAAACGGCAGCCATCAAGCAACACGGCACGCTGAACAGAGCAGAAACGCCTTGTTCACGTTTCCATCCATCCATCAATCCATCCACCCACACGATCCAACAAAACTCCAAATTCTCTCTCCTTCTCTCCTTGACGCCCCGCCGCCGCAAGTCCGTGCACAAGTCAAATCATACGGTCGAGACACAAAGACGTCGTCGTCGTCGTCGTCGTCGTCGTCGTCGTCGTTTTTTCCGCATTCTTCGTTCGCGATTCATACAGAACAGTTTCCAAACCCATCGCCTTTGACACGACGCAATCTCTCTCTGTGAAGCCGAACAAAAGAAAAAAAACGAAAAGAAGGAAGAAAGAGAAAAGAAAACTCCCTTTTGTTCAAGTTTCGCACCCTTGCGTCGGAACTGAAAAAGGCCCCCTATTAGCAATCACCGGTAAAACAATTTTGTTTCTTCAAGTGGTGCATACCATCTGGTGTCGACAAAAGCCGCCCTTGGCTCTTTTTTCTTTTGTCCCAAAAGCGCATCTTTGGTCGAAAAAACGAAGAGGAAACAACGAAACACCAAAGACAAAAAAAAAGAATCACAGGGCTAAAATGGCATGGGGTGGGAAGCTAGATATATATATGCCCCTGCCAAAATTTACTCCTTCTTACTTGTGCGATGCGGATGGTGATTAGGCAATAGATTCACAAGCAACGTCATCATTTACCCGTCTATTCCGCTCCTACAATACCAGTCCCAGTGCAGATTCCATCTCCCCTCATACCTCCGTATACATGGCCTATTAACTGCTAGGAACGAACAAAACAAAAACAAAGGAAAAAGGCGAGCAAATCCAAATCCTCCCTTTTTTTTCTCTCTCTCTCTCTCATTCGCACGAATATGGTTTCGAGCATTTCAAAGACAAAAGCAGAAATAAAGAAACTAGTCAATGCAAGCTTCAAAAACAAAAGACAATAACAAGAACATTCACCCGGCTCGATATATTACCTCTGACTCCTTCTTTCTCGAGTGAATTCCACGAAAAGGTATATATATATATATATATATGTATGTATGTATACGTATGTATATACTATATATATAGGACAAAAAAAAGGAGGGGCAGGGGGGGAGGGGGGGGGGGGAGATGTTGTGGATTGAGATCAAAAAAAAAAAAAAAAAAACCCCATCCAGACGGGGGAGGTTCGATATGCGCCCACGTTTCTTGTTTTCTCCCCTTCTTTCTTTCTTTTGTTGGAGGCAAAAAGAAGGGGAGAGCTATTATCATTATTGGCCAAGGCAACAACAAAGGGGCGGGTGCTGCTGTTGCCTTGAAATGTTCGATATGCTTGATGCCCGATGCTCGATATGCTCGATGCTCAATGTTCAATGTTCGATACCCGTAGAACAGAGAAACGAGACGGAGACAATCAACGGCAAGATGAGGAAAACTTTTGTTGTGTAGCGCTGAGTTGATGATATGATAATACACGAGACGAAAAATGGACAGACAGAGCGCGCGTGCGAAAGCGAGGGTAAGAAAATATTTCGATGCAACGTAAAAAGAAGAAGAAGAAAAAAAGAGAAAAGGGAAAAATCGATGCCCAACAAAGAGACAGCAGTGATGCATAATAATAATAAAAAAATAAGAGAGTGACAAAAAAGGAACAAAGGGTTCTTTGACTTTTTGATTTTCTTTCCTTTCTTCTTCTTCTTCTTCTTCTTCTTTCTTTCTTTCTTTCTTTCTTTCTTTCTTTCTTTTTTTTTTCTGGCTTGCTTGTTTTTCATCAGTTGACGTTCGGGTCGCTGTAATACTGTGCTATTCCCCAGTCGCTGGCCAGACTAGCCTGAACAGGCGGTTGCTGTTGATGCTGGTGGTGTACCGACGTGTCTAGAAAGGTGGAGCTGGCAATGCTCTCCCAGTCCTCAAAGATGACTGGAGCGGGAGAATACTCAAAGTCCATCATGCCGTCTGCGGCGGAGGGGGTGTGGTGGCCCTGAGGAACAGGTGGCAGTTCGCGCTTGTCGAGATGAGGCTGCAAAGGAGCCATGGCAACAGAGTGCGTCGACAGATCAGGAGAGTGTTGTTGCTGCTGCTGCTGCTGCTGCGCCGAGGGAGAAAACGACGCCTGGGAGGGGACAAAGGCGGAGCTTCGGTAGGGCGACGCGAGCATCTGCTGCGGCGCCTGCGACGGCAGCGACGCCGCAAAGGATATTCGCGCGTCCTGCTGCGGTCGCTGCGGATAGCCGGCCGGAGGAGCCATAACGCTGGGTGCAAACCGCGGCGGCGGGGGCGGCCGCGGCGCCGGCTGAGTGCTCGCAAAGGCCAGGTCGGACAGCTCAAAGGCAACCGACACAATCCACTGGGCCTCGCCTTCGTCACCAGAGAAGAACTCGAGCAGATCCTGGAGTTGGCCCGGGTTCTCCTTCTCCAGGAACCCCTGGGCACGCCCCGTCTTGCTCGGGTGCCAGCTGAACTGCGGACGACGGCCCCCAAACTCGGCCTGCTTGCCCGTGACGAGGGCTTCCCAGGCCTCGTGGATGAGCGGCTGATGGAGCAGGCCGTAGACGACCCTCGAGTGCATCCAGTCGGCCTTGCCCAGGCCCGACTCGAAATGCCTGGCGACGTGCTCGACGTGCCGCTCGCGCGCGGGGTGCAGGGCGGAGCAGAAGCCGCAGGCCCAGTACTTGCGCTTGCGGAGGAACCTGACGACCTTTTCCGCGTGGGGACACGTCTTGCAGCCGTGGCATTGCTTGTGGTGTTGGTTGAACGAGTTGGAGCCCCAGAAGCTGCGGTTGCAGCCGGGTTCGGGGCAGGGATACTTCCTCCAGCGCTCGTGGAACTCGTCCTCGTGGCGCTTCCAGTCGTACTTGCGCTTGAAGCTGGTCTCGCACGAGGTGCACCAGTAGACGTTTGTCTTGCCGGCCGAGACCGCAGAGGAGCCGGCGGGAGTCACGGGCAGCGACGGCTGCGTGCGCGACGACGAAGCCGACGCCCACGACATGGACGACCGCGCCGAGTTGACGGACCATATGGAGGCGTGGCCGGAGGATCCCGAGCTGGTGGACGAGACGGAGATGCGGGGGCGGTGATTGGGATATGGCATCGCGGGCGAGATGAAGGCGGCGGTGTCGGACTTGACCACGCCGCCGGCCGGAGCAGGCCGCGAAGCCTGGAGCTGAGCGGGAGCCCCCGACATGGAGTTTGGGGCCTGCGGCAGCACGGCGGCGGCGGCGGCCCAAGCCCTCGACACGTCATCGGCAAACGACGAGGGCTCCGTCTTGATGATCGCAATGGAAGGCGGCGCGCCGGGTCCGGGAGACGGGGCGGTGGTCGAACTGCCGATGGTGCTGGAGCTGGAGACGGGGGCGGGAGAAGTGGCGGCCGATGACGCCGACAGAGACGCGACGGGAGAGCTGTGGACAGCGGAAGGGACCGAGGGAGTCGGCGGCGCGGCGTGGAGAGGAGGAGCGAGGGCCGAGGCCTGGGGAGATTGCACATGGTGAGACGGTGAGAGAGACACGGGGTGAGAAAGCAGCGGCGAGGGGACGGGAGTGGAGGCAGAGGCCGGAGGAGGCGTAGACGCCGAGGGAGCCAGCGTCTGGGCGAGAGGCAGCTGCTGGCCTGGGAACGAAAGCTGGAGCGAGAAGCTGTCGTCGTCGACCCATTGGTGAAGCAGATCCTTGGACAGGCCCGAGTCGATCAGGACCTGCAGGTTCTTGCGCGCCTCGACGAGGACATCCTGGGGGGTGGTCGGGTCGAGCTGCTGCGACTGCTGCTGCTGATGCTGTTGTTGCAGCTGTTGCAGCTGTTGAAGATGTTGCTGCATATGTGGCTGCTGGAACTGAGACACCAGTTGAGGCTGTGGATGCGAGGGCTGCTGAGGCTGGCCCAGCTGGTGGAGCTGGTGAGACTGGAGAGTTGGATCCATTGAGAGAGAGCGCCCTCACATTTGACGGCGTTAGTGAGCAGAATGGTGGGTTTTTTTTTTTTTTTTTTTTTTTTTCCCTTTTCTTTTCGTTTCTTTTGTTTTTGATTTTTGATTTTTGATTTTTGATTTTTGATTTTTTTTGTCTCCCTTTCCTTATTCCCTTCTTTTCCCTCCTCTTATCCAATGATTTGATTTCTTCTCCTCCCCCTTTGATTGCGCAGTAACAAGAAGTAAACGAGCGGCGTCGAGGGTCCCGAATAAGATCTGGACCACAGTTGTTCAAAAGCGCGGACGAATTGGAAAACGAATGAGAAAGTGGGAAGGGAAGAAGAAGAAAAAAAAAAAAAAAGAGAGAGAGAGAGAGAGAGAGAGAGAAAAGAAAAGAGAAAAAGAAAACGAGTGAAAGAAAAAAAAACGTGAGATAAAAGAGCGGGAGAATTTGGGTTGGAGAAGAGAGAAGAGAGTAGAATACGGAGTAGGAGGAAGGAAGAGAGGGAAAATGTTGTGTGAGAGCGCGCGATCAATGGGAGGGTGCGGCGGTTGTGGCTGCGGGAGGAAAGAAAAGAAAGGGAAGGGAACGGCGGGCTGTACTCGAAGGTACACTCTCACAGGTACTCCCGCAGGTACCCCCAAACAAGGCCGCCCCCCCCCCCCCCTCTCTCTCTCTCTCCCTCTCCCAAAGAGGCACTCCCGTATTGATTGGTGCCGCTGCAGAGAGGGTACAGAGCCGGTACTTTGTTGCAGGTACACGTGCTAACGCCTGGCTAAGCCTGCGGCTGCGCGAGCGTGCTAGCAAGCTACTTTGTTTTAGCGCAGTCTCTCAGCCCCGTGAAATTGTAGCAGGATTAGGCGAGCCAGAGCCAAAGTCAACATAGAGACAGAAGAGAGAGGAGACCGGGGGGGGGGGGGGGGGGATGTAGCAAATAGAGTGTCGGCAGCAAAATCGAGGCTAGAAGAAGAGGAGGAGGAAGAAGAGTGAGAGGGAGTGAGAAAGAGAGTACCTATACTCGGGCGCCGTGTAAGATGGTGCTGTACTCGGCAGTACAAAGATACCAGGGGCAGAAGTCACTCTCGGGGACCTAAAAGCGCGCCCAACAGCCGGGGGCCGGGCTTTAGGGAGAGAGAGGGAGAGGGAGGGAGAGAGAGATAGAGAGAGAGATGGATAGAGAGAGAGAGAGAGAAAGCAGTAGAAAAAGTGATTAAATGAATAAATAAATAAATATTATATTATATTAATAATAAACGAACAAATAGTTGATAAATAATTAATAAATTAATAAACTATAACCAAGAGAAGAAGAAGAGAAGGCAAAGGGAAGGGGGGGGGAGGAGGGGGGGGGGGGGGGGGTGAAACAATGGGAGAGCAAGTAGCGCCTGCCAGTAGTACCAGCAGTAAGAGTAGTACGTAGTACGATGCGATACGATGCGATACGATACGATGCTGGGTGGGTAAGGACAATAAGAGCCTGAGTTTGTGTAATAGGTAGTAGCAGTCTGTCTTAGCAGTAGTGGTAGTAATAGTACCTAGTAGTACGTAGTAGTAGTACGGATAGTAGTAGTAGTAGGAGTAATTAGTAGGGAAAAAGAAAGAGGGCGAGATGGAGACGGGACGGCGGAGAAAAGATAGGGCAAAGGGCGCGGAAAGAAGGGATCCCCGGAGCGAGAGCTGGAGAAGGAGAGGATGGGGATGGGGATGGGCAGACGGGAGAGGTGCCTTGGCTGGAGGCTCCAAGCGATTTGAACGGACATGGATATCTCCCATGCAGCTACCTGTAGTATATTAGTAGTAGTACTGTAGTAATACTACCCAGTAGTACTATAGGTAGTAGTAGTAGAAATGAAAGTACGTAGTGGTTAGCAGTAGTAGTAGCAGCAGCAGCAGCAACAAACAGTATGTAGTTGTAGTACCGGTTTGTTTTTTTTTCGTCCCTCCCTTTCTCCTGGCCGTATCTCTCGCGTGGAGAATGCGTGCAATCAAAAGCCCTCCCCCCCCCCCCCCCCCCCCCCAAAGGGATTAGTGTGCTGGCCATGATTAGTAGTAAATAATAGGATATGGAGTAGTACTAGTATGACGGAGGAGGCCTGGGTTGGGCCGGGATAATTTGCAAGCAAGCAAAGCAGAGAGAGAGACTGGTCCTGGACCAGGGGATTTTTCCTACCTGGGCAGTACCTAGTAGTAAGGTAGTACTAGGTACCTAGGTATAGTAACCAGTACTGGGCAACTACGGAAGGCGAGAGGGCAGAGATGTGACGGTACTGTGTACAAGGGGGGGTGGGGGGTGGATTGATGGATTGATGAGTGATTGATTGATTAACAAGCTTGGCGGTAAATTTGCCATGATGTCGGCCATTTAGTATGGTATATATAAATATATATATATACATAAGATATATATTGCAGTACAGCCTGACGGAGGAAGAGGAGGAATGGGGACGCAGACTTGATTTGATGAGCCTTGGACGATAACGAGACAGACACCAGCCAAAAAGACGGAGAGAAGAGAAATGGGAAAGCTGAAGGTGCGATTGTGTTTTTTTTTTTTGTTTTTTTTTAAGGGGGGGGGGAGTATGGCAAGCCTGGGTGAATGAATGAATTATTGGCGGCAGCAGCTGAAAAAGAAAAAGAAAGAGAACTAAATAATCAATAATTCCCATACTAAATTGAATTTTAAGGGGGGAAAAGAAGAAAGAAAAAAAGGGTAAAAAAAAAAGGTAAAAAAAAAAAAAGAAAAAGAAAAAAGAAAATAGCAAAAAAAAGAAGGAAAAAGGTAAAAAAAAAAAAAAAAGGAAAAAAGAGGAAAAAAGAAAAGAAAAGAAAGAAAGAAAAAGAAAAGGTAAAAAAAAGAAAAGAAAAAAGGCGCTACTGACATACATTAAAGTAAGTACCTGATATCAATCATACTATCAGCAGTACCAGCAGTACCAACAACAGCAGGTTACCTTATTACTAGAACCAAATGTAATCAATCTGGGTGTAATTAATGCCCTTTTTGGTTATTTTTTTTTTGGATGTTTTTTTTTTTTACCTTATTAATACGGACTATAATTCATGTAATCCAGAGTAAGACCGGCACTAGAGTGAGGCCGGGCGCTGCTGGACCCAACGAAACGTCTCGGATTCTAGTATGCAGGAATTAATTAGCATGCGGGTGGTATATGTTGTGTGTGTATGTGTGTACATTTGGTGTACGTATGGGAGGGCAGCACGGCATATGGATGGATCGCTGCCAGCGCAACCTTGCGTTGGTAAAGGTGAGGAGGAAAGAGGAGGGGGTATCAATTTTTTTAATAAACACAAGAGGACAAGACAGAAGCCGAAATGTCGATGGTGCTGCGGTACCTGATATTGTACCACGACGCCACGCAGGACACGGGACGATACAACCAACCTATGCGTGTTGCCGTGTTTTTTTTTCTCCCTCCCTCTCCATCTCCATCTCCATCTCTCCCTTTCTCCCTCTCTCCCTCTCTCCCTCTCTCCCTCTCTCCCTCTCTCTGCTGCTATAATGCGTTTAGAAATCATCTCCACCTCCATCAATGTCCAACAGCAGGGGGGAAAAAAAAGAAGAAATGAAAAAGAAATAGAAATAGAAAAGAAGAGAAAAAAAAATAAACCATGACGATGATTTCCCCCCTCCCCCCCTGTTGTGTTGGGACCCAGCCAGTAATGGGCAATCCGTGCACCCTTTCCGAGTCCATGAAATGGACATGTACTCGAATGTACGCCGACAAGGGCCCGCTTCTACTGTAAGGTTTAGTACAGTAGCACTACCTTACCTAGTACTAACCTAGGTACTAAGGTACTGGGTAATTGGTGCCTGGGATACAGGTACCTACTCCGTACAAGTAGTACTACCTATACAAGCATGAAGTAGGTACCTACTAACCTTGAGAGGTAAGCAATCCATCCATGGCATGACGAGAGAGCAAGGTTAAAAAAAAAAAAAAAAGGAAAAAAAAAAAGGAAAAAAAAAAGGAAAAAAAAATACTGCTACTTGTGCGCTGTGCCTGGTGCTGTTTACAGACCTTGACCCGCTGAACAGACGGGGAGCGGCGCGTCATGACTGGTCCGGATGGGGCGCGATATCAATCCCTTGTATATCTATGTATATACACCTCTTTTTTTTCTTCTTTTCTTCTTTTTTTCTTTTTTTTTTTTTCCTTTTTTTTTTCCTTTTTTTTTTTCCTTCCCCCCCCCCCCCCCCCCCCTTTTTTTTTTCCCTTTTTTTTTTTTTTTTTTTAGCTCAGGGGTGCCAGATTTGTCCAGAGTTATTCTCCTGTGTCTGTGTGTGTGCCAGCCGTAGCAGGGATGCCATGGCTTTGCTACAACACGAGAGAGAGAGAGAGAGAGAGAAACAGAAACATTAATCACAAGTAAAAAAAAAAAAAAAAAAAAAGCTACCGATAACTTGCCTCCCCTGTCTGGTCCCAAATTGCAAAGCGAACAGGAGCAAAAAGGAACCCAAGCCACGGGTCCCCTGTCCAATTGCTGGCACCCGCGAAGAAACGCGTGTTCCAACCCAAGGCCAAGAGAGGAGACGGACGTCGGATGCCTTTTCCGTACGGGAAGCGAAGCACCTTGGGATTTGCCTAAAATCGATGGGGGATGGTCGATGCTCATATGCATCTCATCTGCGAGCCTGGTCTTTTTCCTTTTTTTTTTTTCCTCTCTCTCTCTCTCTCTCTCTCCCTTCTCTTCTTTTTCCGTTTCTTATCCTGCCTTTTATTTTATTTTATTTTTTTTTTAAAAAAAAAATATTAGGGCAGACAAGCACAACAGGAATTAAAAAGAAAAACGGTCAGGGGTCGTCTCAAGTGAGAGCGCCTGCGCCAATGTCTCATTCGGCGCAGATTTACAGAAGGAGTAATAGATAGAGAGAAGAAAAGGAGTAGAAATAGACAAAAAAGAGTTTTCTTCGTCCCACGAGATCGGTCTTCATCGGCGCCGTGGCACCTGAAACCTTTTTTATTTTTTTTTTATTTTTTTTTCGCGTGACGATCGACTTGGAAAAAAAAAAAAAAAGGGCACCATGACAACAATCTCTTTTTGATCTCGACACTAATGCACCATGATCACACACACACACACACACACGTGTATGTATATATATTCTGTGTCTCCCTTGGCTCGTATACTTGTGGTAGTGTCTACTTTAGCATCGAAATAAGAGTTACCACCCCCCAGCCACCAAAATAAGTCGCGCACCAGAAGGGCTGTCGCAACATGGCCATGAAACAACACTCGAGCTGTGCGGCTGAACTCGGAGCTTCCTAGTAAGTCCTGCTAAGCACTATCAAAACAGCACCTAGGCCGGATTCATGGATCGTCGTCTGTCCGTTGAAAATCAGCGGGAGCCGCAGCTGGGACACAATGCTGGTATTAAGAGTACTAATGTAGAAGCAGGTTGAGAAGAGGTCACCTGAGAAGCCTCTAGCACCTAGCTACTTCATAAACATTGGGCGGAAGCAAATGGTCTGCGAACACGGACAAGATGAGAGCGCTTGATGCCAGTTCGGAGCAACACTCCGTATTACCATCCCTCCATTCGGCTCAGTAATGGCTCATCGCCGAATCGATATTTTTGCTCAACTCAACCATCCGATTTTTGCTCCATACCACTAGGTAGATAGATACACATACACATACTACTACTACCTAGGTAGTAAGTAGTCTACTGCCTACTGCTGCCCGCCCACATGGCAGAGCACGCTCCGTAGAAGCACTCCGGGGCTCGGTTCAAGCCTGGCCGAGATGGCGGCATCATCCATCTTGGGATTGACGTATTCCGAAATGGCGTTTGTGCAAAGCACTCCGTACAGCTAGGCGAAGCACGAAATAAGGACCATGGCCCGTCTTCGCTTCCAGTAAGAAACCGACAAAGGCCGCCAAGCCGGTACTGCAATCACAGCCATTTGCATGGGACCGTCGTCCCATCCATACAATCCAACGTCGCATCTCTCTGCACCGCCTCAAGGCTCGCCTCCTCGTGACGAACCATCAATTCCAGCCCGGTTGTGCCTTTTAAGAGAGAAGGGGGAGGGGGGGGGAGAGAGAGAAACGGCCCCAAAAACACCCAACCCCATCATGCCTGCTCCATCCCCCCTTGGCGCAGCCGCGGCGTCAGAGATAGATTGAAACCACTCAGCGCCTCAATTTTCAAGCGAGGCTACAAACGGGTTGCTTTTTTTTGGTTTTTTGGTTTTTGGTTTTTTTTGGTTTTTTTTGTTTTTTTTTTGTTTTTTTGTTTTTTTTTGCAACAAAGGGGAATCCTTTCGGTTCTCTCCTCCTCCGTCAGCTGGTGCCTTGGTCGGATACGGAATGCCAAAACCAACGAGCCGGCAAATAGCAGAAGAGAGGAGACCTTGCACGTATCATCACCTCATCAAAGCGTTATATTCCCTGCATCCCATGGTTGTTACGGAGCACCCTCCCCCAAGCAGTATCTCATACCGCCATCCCTCCCACCAGGCTAACCATCGACGGGGTGGGAAAAAAAAAAAAAGAACAAGAAAACGTGGGCGTTGGAGATTTGAAGTTCCTCTCTCCACTGCCGTAAAGTCCCCAGGCCAACCGGCATGTTTCCCTGCGTCTCTCTCTGTCAAGGATTTTTTTTTTTTTTTTCCCTCTTATTTCTTTCTTTCTTTTCTCTCTCGGCTCTTGGTTTGGCGAACGCCTGACAGGCTGCAGCTCCTGTGTCATTTCTCATGATTATTACGCAGAGAACGCAACAGAGCCTATGCCTTTTTTTCCATCTTCAACTTGTTTCTCTCTCTACTTGAGATGGACCTGTAGGGGAACTTGGTAGATGATGTCGTATCATCGTTACCCATCTCGTCTATTCCACGACACACTACACGCACACGCACACACGCACATATATAAAAAAAAAAAAAAAAAAAGAGGCAATCTGCATGAACCCCATCCGTTCATCTATCCATATATAGATAGATACTTCTAAGTTACCAGTACTACTAGTATTACTACTACTTCTCATGCTCATCCGGGCATTAAAACTCACCACACGTTTTATTTCCGCACGATTTACCCTCACACCTGCAAGATCCCCTCCTTCATTCCATATTTATCCAGCATGAATCAAGGTCCACTTCCCGCCCAGGCCAGGCCTTGTCCATTCTCCACGGGGGCCCTTGAAAATATGGAGCAAGGAAATGAAGACCAACTCCAAAGGAGATCACAAATGTCATTAATAATGCGCCACGCGGATGGATTCGCCCATCCAAAGACGTCAATTGTCAAATAAAGCTGCGGGTGCCAAATTTAAGCTGCCGCGTCTATATCAAATCAAATCAAATCAAATTCAATGCCAAATTAACCATGGCGCCCATCACTTGACATCATCTCCCACCAAGCACACTCGAGATGGTATAACAAACAGCCAATTTTACTCTCCATGCCATTTTTTTTTATTTTTATTTTTGTCAACACCAGCACCGCCGCCCCCTGAACCAACAGAGACAACAAATCTTGCCCTTTCCCGTCTCTTTTGAGAAATTAGAGATACAGTAAAAGCGGGGGGAAGAGGAGAGGAGAGAAAAGAAAAGAAAAGAAAAGAAAAGAAAAGAAAAGAAAAAGAATAGCAATACCAGTCCTCATCTCGCCCCTCCGGTTCGCAGCATCAAATAATCAAAAACTTCTTCTTTTCAAACCCAGATCCAACTATGGAGGGGAGAGAAAAAGAAAAGAAGAAAAGAAGAAACCCTTCCATCATCACACCGGCGAGCCCTTATCCCAGAAACATACTAATAACAACCGGCAGGTGACAAAGAGCTAAAAAAAAGCAACAAGATCTCGCCTTTATGACAAAAGACAGCTCCTCCCGCGCGCTGCCCCACCCCTGAATGACGCCGCGGAATGCCCTTAACAAAAATTAAAAATGGAAACCCAAATTTAAAAGAAAATAAAAAAAAATAAAAGAAAGTAGAAGAAAAAGAAAGAAAAGAAAAGAAAAGAAAAAGAAATGAGAGTAAAAAAAAAAAAAGAAAAGAAAAGAAAAGAAAAAGAAGGGAGGGGGGCCATATAGGTCACCTCCGTCTGACAAGGACAAGGGGTCCGGAGAAACATATATAGAAACAAAACCAGGATATATGTCCCATCCCTCGCCAGCTGTTGCTTCTAGCTTCTAGTAAAGCGCGACGTTGTAATGATGCCGCGCATCTGTCAAAGTGGCTCTCCTCGCCCCCAGTCCAAAGACCCGGGCTTCAAGTATCTCTTGTCGCTCTCTCCACTCGAATCTCCGTTTCTTCCGGGCTCTAGCATTCTGCAAAAGCTTCCATCATCATACCTGTATCACAACAACGGTCCTCCTCTCTCTCTCTTTCTCTCTCTCTCTCTCTCTCTCTCTCTCTTTTGTGTGTATGTGTGTGTGTGTGTGTGTGTGTCTGTGTATCAGTATTGAAAAAAAAAAAATTTACAAGTATCGTAAGCCCCCCTCCCCCTTTTTTTTCAATTCAGGAAGAAGAGAGAAGAGAAAAAAAAAACCTATACGCCGTTAACCCAGATCGACATCAGCCCAAGACCGGCCCAATACCAGAGTCGTGGCACACACATCTCGCCAAAAATAACAAATGTTGCACAAGTACTTCGTAGCACCAATATAGAAAAGGACAGAAATGAAGAGAGAGAAACACTGAGAGAGAGACGGAAAGAGGGAGAGAGATGAGCATTTAAGAAAAAAAAAAAAAAAAAAAAAAAAAAAGACGCCCGCCGAGAGCTGCGGCCGACTCCGTCACCAACGCAATGGCCATCGTCAAGCGCTCGTGCTAAAGTAGTAATTCTCCCACAGATACTCATAGTCCTGTAGGATGCCCGCGATGAAGCCCGGCATCCGCCTTGTAACTCCGTTGACGGCTCCCTTGGTCACGTTCTCGTAAAAGGCTCCGCGCATCGCCCACCAGATCATGGCCCAGCCCCTCTTGTTCCACTCGTCACGCTCCAGGGCCGAGGTTCGCAGGCTGCGCTGGCGAAGCTGGCGCGCCGCGTACTCGATGGCGACTCCCACCAACCACGGCGTCCACGACTTCTTGTCCCTCGTCCTGGCCAGTGCTACGGCGTATACCAGCGGCGTCAGGATGTGTAGCATCTCGGCAAACTGGCCGCCCCCCTGCAGCTGGTTCAGGAGCTTGCTGGCGGGCTTGATGTCGTCGGCCGTCAAGACTCGCCCCAGCAGGTACGAGCTGATGTCGCCGGGGCTGGGCAGCGACGGCAGGCTCATGCCCGTGCGAGGCATCGTCCACTCCTTCTCGTACGCGAGCTTCTGCGGCCGTCGGCCAACGAGGACGGCCGACCCGTTGGGCGATGTCTCATCCATCAGCTCACTCTCGCTTCTCGCCGTCGTGGCGTCGTCGTCGTCGTCGTCGGGCTCCTCCTCGGGGATGGGCTCTCGCTCCGGCAGCACCGGTGTCACGAGCGGACGACATCGCGTAACGCGCATCAGGACGAGGCGGCAGAAGGCCTTGATGGCCTCCAGCAGCACAATCACATTCCACCGCGTCCTCTCGCCCCCGCGCCGCTTGGCGCTCATCTCGCAGAGCAGCTCCGTGTAGACGACCATCTGGAGCACCACGGCGATCCTGCGGTACGTCCCGCTTCTCTGCGCCCAGTAGCGCGTGTAGCGCGCGTGCGCCGACCGCGCCGGTTGCGTCGGCAGCTTGGAGACTGCCCGCGAGAGGATTCCGTCGTGGTAGAGCGACAGCAGCTGGACGCCCGAGTGGATGGATTCGGACGCAATCTCGGCGTCGCGAAAACGGCCTTTGCGTTTGGATCAAAAGAAAGAGACGTCAGCTGAATTTTCACAGTGGCAACCTCGGGAGAATTTTTTTTTTCTTTATTTTTTTTTTAAAAAAAAAGGGGGGGGGGGGAGGCCGCCGAACCAGGAATGATGTAAGTGAGGCTCCTCAGCGCGCTCTCAATCTGCGACACTTGGCCGGCATTTTTGGTGATGAACTCGTCGTACATGGCCAGCCATTTGGGCGGTATTGACAGGATCTGGCCAACCGTCACGCGCCGCGGCGGCCGGTTGGGGGCCGGCTTTGTTGGGTTTGCCGCCATTGGTCTTCTGATCTGCCCTTATCTCGTGCTGTCTCGTGCTATCTCGTGCTGCGTCTCGTGCTGCTATCCCGGCGTCTGTTTGCGTCTGGCCTTGTTCTCTGTCGCTGTGCTTTGCTTTGCTTCGCGTCTCGCCTATTGTGCTTCCTCCGTGTCGCCGAGCACCATGTCGAGATTGCGGCGGCGGCGGCGGCGGCAGAGGCAGCGTCAGGGCCAGTGGCAGCGGCAGAGGCAGCGGCAGAGGCAGCGGGCTTTTGTTGTTATCGTTGTTGTCGCTGTTGTCGTTGCCTAATGTCAAGATGTTGTCAAGTTTGAAATTCAGCTGAGCCGAGGTATAAATGCGCACGCCATTTAGGTTATATAGTATTGGTAGTGTAGTAGTAGTAGTAGTAGTAGTAGTACTAACCCTTGGGTTGGTTATAAAGACGCCTCCCTTGTGGCGTAATGAATTATTGCCTCGGCCAGGCTGCGTGGCTGGGGCGGGAGAAATCTGACTTACCCTGCACGGATGCTAATAAACAAACCAAAATTGGCCTTGTCGGTTGAAATATTGAATGAAATAACGGCATTGAAAGAAGCTACCTATATGAGGATAACCGAGTACGAAATAAACTGGCGGGTGATGGTGAAGGAAGAAAACTTTTTTTTTTCTTTTCGATGCGGCGTTTTGGTGTGCACCTCTTCTGATATCGACACTTGACAGCCCAATTCTTTCTTCTCTTCTCCCATCATTGGCATCCAATACCTTTTTGATGAAGCAAAGACATTATGTACTCAATCAAGAGGCCACGGACGGTTCATTTAGTTCTTCGTTATGTGCAGACCCCGACGTCAATACATACTAACTAAAATTCTTGTCTGGCCGTGAACGTGTCAAAAAGTTTGATTTCCAAATTGAAATTTGGTATCGAAAAGCCACATCACGCTTTGCTTACAGATACATACTGATGATATCCTATATATTTACTCCGTATATATATATATATTTGAAAAGAAGCATATAAAAAACTAAAGAAACAAATGGAATAAAAAGCCATTTTAAACATTCAAACAAGAAAGAAGAAAGAAGAAAAAAGATGAGAGGAAAAAGGAAAAGGAAAAATCCCAGCAGCGGCATCAACATCGTCATCGCTACGACCATCGTCATCATCATCTTTCCAAATGGGCAAAGCCAGCCCGCTCCAGCTCCTCTCCATTCGGCAAAATCGGCCTCCCCTGCATCGGAAACGGCCAGAAGAGCGGATTCTTCGCCGCCTCCGTCGACTTGACAGTGTTGGGCGCCTGCAGCGTGTCCACCATCTCCGCGCTGGGGCCCCAGCCGCACATGAAATCGCTCTCCTGGACGTTTGGCGCGAAAAAGTTGAGGCTGCCGGGGTACGGCCTGACCAGGTTGTCCAGGTCGTCTGGCGGCGCCTTGTCGCCGTCGACGTCGACGTCAATGTTCCACTTCTTGGCGAGGTACCGCAGGATGTTGAGCGCCTGCTCGGCAAAGTGGTGGCACGGCGCCATCTCCGCGAGGTTTGCGATTCCACGGTTGAGGGCGTCCGACACGCGTTGGTCGATCTTGGCAGCCTTCTTCATCTTCTCTTCGCTCGTTTTGGCGTCCCCGCTCTTGATCGACGTGGCGCCTATGGCGAGATGCATAATGGCAGACGTCAGGACGAAATAAGGGACAAAGGACGGCGTCCTGCGCAGCGTATAGAGTCGCGCATAGGAGGTCAACAAGCTCTGGATCGCGTCGGCGGCCTGCGAGCAAACGTCTTGCGGTGAAACCTTGGAGCCAATGATGCGAAGCTTGATCAAGGGCCTGAAAAGGAGGAGTATGGCAAAATGATAATACATGCTATTTTTTTTTAAAAAAAAAAAAGACAACGAAAGACGTCAACATCAACATCAACATCAAAAAAAGAGAGAGAGAGAGAGAGAGAGAGAGTGAGAGGGGAAAAAAAAACGACCGGGGGTGGGGAATTCAACTCACTGGGCAAACAAGACCGCTGGGGTGAAATTGTGTCCTAGTCTCAGGACCTCTGGTATGCGGTCATACCAGTCCAGATATTGGGTGTAAATGTCCAAAAGGTCCCTGGCGGTAAGGGGTCTTCCGGGAGAATGCAGGACGTAGAGAGACTGGTGGACAAGCTCACTCAGCTCGCAAAAACACTTGTACACAGACCGTACATTTGACGGCTGCTCGCTCGACCGCTGCAGCGGCGCGCCTTCGGATACGTTAGTAGGCAGCCCTTTGGCATCAAAGCCGAAAGCAGTGGCGCGGTTCTCACCATCGTCGGTATACGGTACCCATAGGGAGGCTTCGATGTCGCCGATGATGGCCGGTCTGGGCGGAAGGTGAGGAAAGCGCGAGCATTGCGGCAGCGATCCAGTGGCCAAAGACCATGCGCTGGAAGAAAGAGGAGCCAGAGTCAGAACAAGGGCGTCTTAAAAAGAAGAAAGGGGGGAGGGGGGGGGGGGGCAAAGAAAAGATAGAAAGAAAGGGAAGAGAAGAGGGAAAAGAAGAGAGAGAGAGAGAGAGAGAGAGAGAGAGAGGCAAAGAAGGAAAAGATGATAAGGAAGAGGGAGAAAAAAGGGGGGGAAAAAAGATGGAAAGAAAGAGCCCATCTCTACAGCCAACTCACTGATCCAAGGCAAAGGCTCCCCAAAAGGTCGCCGACTGAACGGCGAGCTCCTCCTCCTCGTCGTCGCCATGGATGCGGTGCAGGCCCATCTCGACGGCCAACCTGATGCTCTGGCCTGCGTAGTACCAGCTCTCCGAGTCGCGGCCGCAGCTGGCCTCGCGGATCGACATGATTCCCAGGGCCTGGATGGTCGTCAGCGAGTGGTGGTCGGTCTCGTCGTTGAAGAGCCGCTGGCTCTCCTTGAAGAAGTGGTCGCCGGAAGAGTAGGGGTCGTCGGGGTTGGCTCTCGTCATGGGCTGGGCGGAGAAGCGGCAGCCAAGGGCGAGCAGCGCGTTGACGAGGATCGGCGAGCAGTACCGATGCCTCCCGTCACGGAAGTCGCGGAGAAAGTGCTCCTTGCTGAGAGAAGCAAAAGTGGGATACTCCCAGCAAAAGTACAGGGCCAGCAGGTGCTGGACCAGGTCGACGTTGTTGGTGATGCGGGTCCAGGTCCCCGGGGGGGCCTTGACATGGGGCTGGTTGAGCGGCGACAGGACCTGCTCGGGCCCCCGGAACCGCTGCATGCAGTCAGGGACATGGTCCGTCTGCATGCTCTCGGCCCAGGACGCGACCCGCGACTGCGGCGGGCCGCCCGCGTCGGCGGCCCAGCTCATCAGGTCCGGATGGGAGCCGCTCCTGGCAGAGCCGGCCCGGGTGTGCGACGACAGGTGCCAGGGGCTCGCCGGAGCGCCGCCCATCTCGCCGCCCATGCCGGCCATCGGGACCGGCCCGGGTGCGCGGGGCATTGGCGGAAGAGGAGCCCCGGAGGCGCCTCCAAAGGATGCCACGGGAGAGAGGTCGCGGCCCATGCCGGGGTCGCTTGGCTGCCGAAGGCTCCCCAGCCATTCCGAGATGCTCTCGACGGCTTGGCCTCCGCGGAGGCGCGCCAGCACCTCTTCCCACAGCTGCGGCCGTATCAGAGCCGCGAAGACCTGGTCGCTGGAGCGCTGGCGCTGGCGCAGGTTCTCGATTTCGTTGCGAAGGTGTTCCTTGGACTGGCGAACAGGGGTTTCGTAGATGCACTCGACGTCCTTCTGGGACCTGCAGCGGCCGCACGGCTTCTGACCGTCGCACTGCGGGAGCGCGTTAGCATGTCGGGAAGCCAACAAGCCTCCTCTCCTCTTTCCTTGCAGCAAGGCGACGCTCGAGCGAGAGAGCCACGAAGCCAAAAGGAAGAGAGGGGGGAGGCAAACACACGAGACGAACGCCTCCATGGGCCGCCGGCTTACCTTGGCTCGCTTTTTGCGACACTCGTTGCAGGCATTGGGCGTCACAACCCCAGGGCCGCGTCTGCGCTTCGACAGCTGGACAAGACCACTGGTAGCCAAAGGCCCGGCCTGCGCCGTCTGACTGCGCGTGTCCTCCTCCATCGAGGCGTGCGTGTATGCCAGGCGCGAAGAGGTGCCGGGGGCGTCGGCCGGCCTGGACACAATCTGCTGCTTTCAACGATGGGGAACCAGGACGGCTCCAAGGCTTGAGTTGTGATAGCTGCAGCCTCGTTGTGGGACAGACATGCTGCGGTGGGAAAAAAGGGGGGTTCACGAGGTTGAGGCGAGCAGGGCGGAGCTCGGATAATCGGAGAGGGCAATTCGCACAGGACGGGCTCAATGTCGAGGAGGATGCAAAGAAGGAGGAGGAGGAGGAGGAGGAGGAGGAGAAGCAATAGCAGAAGCAGCCTGTTCACGATATGTTTGTGTCGGGCGAGGTGATGGGTTTCGAATCGCCAATGGCGGGGCTGGCCGAAAGCTATAGTGGCGGAAGCACGTCAGGAGCCGCTCATCAGCCGCTAGAGCTTTGGGGGGGGGGGGGGGGGCTAGCGAGCCGTTGGCGCTACTTGACCACTAAAGCTTTGGGGCTTCAACAGCCTCCAAAGCGCTCCCTCTCTCTCCTCTCTCTCTCCTTCCCTCCTCGTAATCAGTAAAGTTGGCCTTTAATGTCAGCGAAGCCCAAAAGAATATGATGGGTGGCGGATCATCGCTCACTGTTTCCCAGGTATAAATAAATAAATAAATATATATATATATATATATATATATAGGTTTCCAGGACGTGGGAAGGAGGGGGAAAAAAGGCCCAAAAATAAAAGGCAAAAGGAATCCCAATCGATGCCCTCCCTCCGCCACTTTCTCGCAGCAAAGCCATTGGAGCTTTTCGACTGCAGATGCGATTGGTGGCCTCGTGGGATGATTTGCAAAAAGGAAAAAAGAAATTTGAAAAATGAAAAAAAAAATAATAATAATAATTTAAAAAAAAAAGATAAAATAAAATCAATGAAAATTTAAATAAAAAGACTTGATAAAAATGAAAATAAAATTAAAAAATAAAAGAATAAATAAATAAAAAAATTAAAAATTAAAAAAATAAAAACACAGGGCGCTCATGCATGTTGAACTGATTGATAGCCGTGAACAGGCCCTGCGATTAGGCCCTGCGATTAGGCCCCCCGTTTGGCGCTCTACCGGCTAAGCAGCAGCAGCAGCAGCTACCCCAAATTATAGTGGGGAGAACTACCTTATGGAGTGCCTAAGGTAAGGAAGGTACTAAAAAGCCACAAGCACCAATGAAGCAAGAAAAAAAAGGGAGATATATATATATATATATATAGTATTATGTTTTTCTTTTATCTTGTTTTTTTATCTTATATTATTATTGTTGTTATTATTATCATTCATCTTCTTTTATCATCATCGATCCGCTCCCATGCATGTACTCCTGTACCTTTTTTGGTTTCCATGATGAGATAAGCAATGCCTACTAGGTAGTACCGAAGTATTTCGCACTGATTGGTACCGCCAAACTGTTAGCTTATCCTACCGCTGAGCGCAGCAACGGCTATAGTTCTCGGTGTACTGCCAAAAGGTAGCCACCATGAGAATACATTACTCACTTGACAGGTCTTGATAAATTGGGAAAAAAAAAAAAAAAAAAAAAAAAAAAAAAAACCATCGTCACACCGCCCATCTCCACTTATTCATCAACCAAGGTAACCAAGATACGTACCATGTATTGAGGTGCCTACATGACGGTTGGTTAAAAATGGCCATTTCGAAATAAATAAATAATTCACCGCTATTATCGCTTGTTTGGAACAAACATAACCCGCCGGCGGTTGATCTACCTAATAATCGTTTGAATACCTCGGTAACTTCTCTAGGTGCTCGCTGCTGCTGCTGCTCTGTTTTCTATAACTACATGCCTACTAGGTACCTAGTAATGAACGCGCAGGGCTGCCTACCCTGAAGCTGTATAAACAGACAGAGAAAATGGCACATGATCGCTCTCCCAAGAGCATTTTGTCCCGCGTACACTCTACAATCCTTTCTTCTTCCTTTTCTTCTTCTTTTCTTGCATCTGCTTTTGCTATGAATTCTGTAGAATGCGTGACCCCAATGCCAGTTACTCATATCCCTCGACAGCCTCTCCCGCCAACGCCGCCCAGTGAGCATCCCGTAATAGTCCTAATACCTTGCGTACCTATGCAAAGACCTTAACAAATTCCTAGTGTTACACATCCATAAAAGAGAGGGGGGAAAAAAGAGGGAAAAAAGGAAAAAAGGAAAAAAGGAAAAAAAAAAGAAAGAAAGAAAAAAAGCAAAGCCCATCCCGCTATTACCTGATAGTTGTAGTTTGTCACACTTTGACTGCCAATCTAGTTTTGCCTCCCTTCCCCCACCCCCAAATTCCATCTCCATCTCCATCTCTCAATACCCCTTGTTGGGACTTCGATGGTACTTGATGGGGCTTAGTGGCCGCTCCCCCTTGCTTGGGCTCCGGCGCCCTGAAGGAGTGTACGCGAAGCCTGGGCCCAGGGCCATCTTTGGAGGCGACGGGTCGGCGTCGGTCATGTCGTCCTCGATAAAGGCATACCGCTGAGCCCTGGGCGTCTCGAACCGCGCCCTGAAGTGTGCTGGCGTAGCGTCCGGGGCCATCGGCGGCACATGAGAAAAGGCGGTCGGGTGCAACGGTGCCGGATGGCCCTTGGACCGCCCCCATCCAAGCAGGACGTTGGAGAAGATGACGAAGACGGCAATGGTGCCAAACATGATCTGTGACAAGTAGCGGTTCGGTTAGCGAACGGGGTCCGGGGCGCCTCGGGTGGCCTTGCTCCCTGCTTACCCATGCCTTGAGATTCATTGCGTCGGCGAATTCGTTGATGACTTCGGCAACCTGCTTGATCGTGACCTTGACGCGCATGACGGCGTCGGAGTCCTGCGTCATGCAGTCGTACCATTGGTCGCACAGCTCGCGCAGCGCCGGCAGGTCCCTCTTGGTGCATTCGTTGCTCGTGTAGTGGTTTTTGGCATTCGGTAATGCGGCTCATGATCTCCATCCGGGCCATCTCGTTGGCGTTGCGGATGTCCGACCGCACCGCCTCGACCACGCTCCAGCCGAAGAACATGACGATGCCCATGATGAAGCAATTGAGCCCGAGCTGCAGCCACCTGTAGATGTGGTCGGGAGCTCCGGGGTACCGGTCCATTGTGCCGAGGGCGGAAACGAACCAGCCCTCGCCGCTGGGTCGGGTCGGCGCCGCCTGGTGTGCGCGCTGCTGCGACGAAGACGAGAATGACGATGACGACGGCGGCGGCGGCGGCGGCGAGGGCGGCGGCGCCTTTTTGCTTGGTGACGCGCCCCGGTACGACGTCAAGCTCATGTCCGAGTCCGACGCATCGCCATCCCAGTCCCGGGGCAGGTGCCGGATCACGCTGCCGACGTCTCGGTCGTAGTTGTGCCGCTTCCTCTTCCTAAGCACCTGCAGCTCCTTACGCGGAGATTCCCTGAGAGGCCGAATCTCCCCCCTGCCGGATGCGTGCTTCCGAGGCGACCCCCTTTTGTAGCGGGATGCCTTGTCGATCTTGGTCGGCGTGGTGTTGTTCCCGGCCGTGGCGTCGATCATGTGCTCCGACTCGGGGGTGTCGTTGGGAAAGGCAGAGACTTCGGTGGGCGCCGGGTTGGTCCTCGGCGCCGGAGGCTTCGGACAGGGCCAGGTCGTCTAGCTTTCTCGGCGTTGTGAATGCTGGGTTTCGAAACGGCGGCGCCACGACCCGGGGCGCAAGCTGGGGCGTGAAGAAGGATCTCGTGGGCGGTTTGGACGGAGTCCCAAAGGCGGAGAAGGGGTTGCTCTGGGTCGAAGGCTTGAGAGGCGAACTAAACACTGCACCACGGTTAGCCGTTTTGAGCTTGAAAAAATCCCCAATTCGAAGCTCGCCCCCGCTCCTCCCCGGCAGAAGCAGCGAGAGTAGATTTGATTTTGCATGTGTGTGTGTTGAGAGAGGAAGAGAGTGACGGAGAAGAGAGAGAGAGAGAGAGAGAGAGAGAGAGAGAGGAAGAGAGAGAGAGAGAGAGAGAGAGAGAGAGGAAGAGAGAGAGGAAGAGAGAGAGAGAGAGAGAGAGAGACAAAGAGAGAGCACCAACAATTGTCTGATCTCTTCTTGGCCACTTGCGCAAACGGGCTGGTCAGGTCGACGGGCCCCGTGTTCTGGTACTCCCACTCCATGGGAGCCTCAAAGGTTCGGCGCTCCATCGCCGCGGAAACAGACGCTGATGCGGTTCAAACGAGCGAGTTGCAAAAAAGGACCACGGGCGCAATGCATGACCTGGATTTCACCGTTTGCTGCCACAATATGTAAGCTGGCCTGCCCTGGGTCGAGGTGGGCATGGCCTCTTGTTTTAAGTTAACTACCTTGACTTGCTGGCGCCTTATTTTGGTTTTATCCACAATTCTGCAAATCCGTTTCAGTGGCAACCAAGTGAGTTGGGCTGGGCAGAAGTAAACAATAATAAAAAAAAAAAAAAAAAAAAAAAAAAAAACCCCAATTTTGGTGCCTGAGGCTGCGAGATGCTTGCTTCCGCCCAATCAGGTGCTTATGTCAGCAACGCGCCCTGGATGCATCAGTTCAACTTCAAAGGGCAACCAGAAGGGAATGAAGCGAAACCTCTTTTTTTCTTCTTCTTCTTTTTTCTCCCCCCCCCCCAGCTCAAGGTTGTCTCATTTTCTCATTCTCTGGCGCATTGCTTAGCCGGAAGGAAACATTCCGCTTGGATCTCAGATTCATTTCCACTATATTTTACAAATATAAATTTTTTTTTTTGTTCTGTTGATTCTTTGATATTTCTTTGCGCCTCTCCTGATTCGGCCGGCACGAGCTTTCGAACCATGTCTGACCTAGATTCTCCCGTCGACGATGGCCCGGAGCAGGAATTCCAAGATGAGGTCGCCGATGCAGACTCCGATCGCGACTCGGATCTCCTTTCCGAAATCGACGAGAACCAGTTCGAAGATTACGACCCCGAGACCGCAAACATCGAGGACCGGCCGGTAGAAATCGACGAGGACATTGCCCGCACGCTCAAGGCCACCAAGCGCAAGCGTGCCGAGGGGGAACAGACCGCCAAGAAGCCCAGGGAGACTCGCCGCGAGAAGCGGAGGGATCGGGATGACGATGCCTCCATGCAGGACGCCTCCAGCGGCGAAGGAGAGAAGAAGCCGAGGAGGAAGCGGGCAGAAGTCGAGAGACGCCCGAGGGTCAAGCCCACGTCCCCTGAGCCCGACGACAACGACCAGAGCCTCACCGCCGAGCAGCGACAGAATCGCGAGATCGACAGGGCGCTGGACGCAGCCTTGAAGAAGACTGGACCCGTCACCAAGCGCCGGGCAAAGGACGAGATTGTGAGTTGGCGCCGGCTGCATCACGCCCTCGTGCCAAGAGGCACGCGTAGAGGGAAAAAAAAAAAAATCTAACCCGTCGTTGGCCAGGATCTCGAAGATGTGATTGACCAGCAGCTGGCCGCGCTCAAGGTCCAGATGGAGCGCGCGTGTCAGGCAGACAACGAAGCGCGCGAAGCCGGGCAGCCTGCCCTCCACAAGCTCAAGCTGCTTCCCGAAGTCGCCGGCATTCTGAATCGCAACGACGTCCAGCACGCCGTGCTCGACCCGGACATCAACTTCCTGCAACATGTCAAGTTCTTCCTGGAGCCGCTCAACGATGGCTCCCTGCCGGCCTATAACATCCAGCGGGATATCTTTACGGCCCTGACGCGCCTAAGCATCGCAAAGGAGACCCTTTTGAGCAGTGGCATCGGCAAGGTGGTCTTGTTCTACACGAGGAGCAAGAAACCAGAGCCCAGCATCAAGCGCATGGCGGAGAGGCTGCTGGGGGAATGGAGTCGTCCAATCCTCAAGCGTACCGACGATTACAAGAAGCGCTATATCGAGACTCGCGAGTTTGATTACGAGTGCGTATACCTTGCTGCCGCTGCCGCCCCCCCTCTTTCTCTCTCTCCTCTCCTTTCTCCTCTCCTCTCTCTGTCTCCCTCTCTCCGTCTCCCTCTCCCCCCACTCCTCTCATATATATATATATATATATCCAGATATATATATATCCATATATATACATCGGCTAACACAGTGACACAGAGCTGCCAAGCTGGCTCAACGCCGCAAGACGGGCAATCAGTTTATTCTGTCTGAGCGGCCCGCACAGTCTGCTCGCGAGGCTGAGCGCGAGCGGCTGCTTGCACCCGTCGGCGGTGGCAGCCGGGCTCGCTTGGCCAACCTTCCGGCTACCTATACGATTGCTCCAAAGAGCACCTTTGAGGGCAATAAGGGCCATGACCATCGACCCCTTGGTGCCGTAGGAATGGAGGCTTTCAGAAGGATGACGCAAAAGAACAAGAAGAGGGTTTGAAAATTTCCTCCCCCTCCCCTCCCCCCCCCCTTCCTTCTTTCCAGGGATTCTACCTATACAAACATGTTGGACGCCATGGCGTTTGCTCAAGTGATCAACTAGACCGGGTTGTGTGTCATCTCGTCAAGTCGGTCTTCCGTCTTCCGTCTTTTTTTTTTTCAATTTTTTTTTCAATTTTTTTTTTTTTGCAAAAGCTTATTAATTCCGGTATTCGTCAAAGTCTCGTCCGAGGGGAAATAGGCGTTTTGGGAGCCTTGAGGAAATCACAATGCTAAATACAAGAATGGCCAAACGATGACGGCTTAACAATCTACACTTTGAATGACTCTATCGACAGTTTACTAGTGATACCATCTACATGTGACTAGGGCTTGATTATAATAATGCCGATATGTGCAAACTTTAGAAATACCAAAGAGCCAGAATACCAATCAATATAGATAGCCCAGTCCCACTGATGATGCTACATGGCGTTTGACTATTCTTTACATACACACACACACACACTCTCTCTCTCTCTCTCTCTCTCTCTCTCTCTCTCTCTCTGTCCACGTCTCCCTAAGGTGATGAAGCCTCACCGTGACATGGTTAAAACAATTGCAAGATTAAAAAGAAAAAGACAAGAGAGCGGCCATGACGACCCTTTCAACAATTGACCCCCAAATTATCAACTCTTGTCTGCATTGTGTAAACTATATGGCGCTTTTGTATACAAAAATTGTCCGCCTCCCACATAGACATCATCGATACTGTGCACGACTTGCTTGATATATATATAAATTATATATATATGTATATATATATATACATAAACAAAATTGAACAAGTATAAAAAATCACAAAGCTTCTTGTGCTTGGTGATGCCACCTCGTCGAAAGGGGAAAACTGTTTACCTGGAAACAAGCCCGATGATGATGATGATGATGATGATGATGATGATGATGATGATGATGATGATGATGATGATGATGATGATGATGTTGACAATGGTGATAATAACAATAACAAATAACAATAAAAGCACACATGTGCTCCAACCCTCACAACTCTCTGCAACTTTCAATCATTGCCCTCTCAGCTTTCGCCGTCCCTTCTTCGCCTTTAGATTCTCCGACCAAGCATCTTCAAAGAGAGTCTTCTTTGGCTCGACTTCCCACTCTTGGATGTTTAGTCTTCGGACAACCTGGAACGAGCCTGTGCCGACGCTCATCGTCTGTCCCATGATGATGCATTCGGAAACGCCTTCGATGCGGTCGGTCTTCATGCCGGCGGCTGCCTCAAACAGGTGATCGGGCGTCTTCTCAAACGACGCCAGCTGGAGAACGCTCTCTCGCATCTTGGAGAGGCCGAAGCGCGTGATGCCGAGAACTTCGCCCTTGAAGGTCATGACGTCGGCCAGCAGCTGGATGTGGCGAGGGTCAATGTTCATGCCGTCCATGACGCTGGAAATCTCATCGACAATGGTGGTTCGGGCTGCCTCGATGCCCAGCACGTCGCGCGCCTCCATGACGGAGTTGGAACGCGCCTTGGTGCCAATCACCCCCTCGGTGGTCATGCACGCGCGCAGCCCGTATCCTTCCACCAGCACGGTGTGCTCGCTCGCCTCCGAGGTCTGGATGATGGCTCTCGCCGCCTCGCTGTAGCCCGAGATGGGAACCTTGGGAAGCATGCGCCGGAGGTGGTTGACTCGCAAGAGGAAGTCGGGAGCCTCTTCCGTCAAGGTCAGAGAGGCGAGGCTGCGCTGCCTCTTCTTGGCCGCGTCGGGATCCACCCAGCTGTTGAGCACGTAAATCTTGATGTAGTTGGGGCCGATGGATATGTCGGTCGGCTGGATCTTGAGCTTCTTGAACCTCAGGATGGCCTCGGCGATATCCGCGACCCCGATGCCGAGGTGCATGCTTTGCAGCGCCTCCATGTCAATGTACAACACGACGGTGCCGCGGTCGCTGACCCACTCGTCCTCGACCGCCTTGAGCACGTCCATGATATATGTCTTTTCGATGCGCCCCTTGACGATGCGTGCGGCCTCGATCTGCTTGTCGTTCAAGAGAGGACAGGTGATGACGGGGGTGCTGATGTTCTTGGACGCGTTGATGATTTCCTTGATGCGGGGAACGCCCTGCGTGATGCTCATGCCCGCCACGCCCGCGAAGTGGAACGTCTTGAGCGTCATCTGCGTGCCCGGCTCGCCGATCGACTGCGCCCCGACGGCGCCCACGGCGTGGCCGGGCTCGACGTGGGCCTTGTGGTACCTCTCTAGGCACTCCTTGATGAACCTCTGGAGGGTTGTCAGGGATATTTTGGCGACTCGCTCCACGCGGGCGAGCCGAGCTTTGAGGTCGGCCGAGGCGTCCGCGACCGCGTCGTCCTGGCTCGGGTCGGGATCCAGCCCGACGAGTGCGCGGGCCTTGGACAGTTTTGTGCCCGCTCGGCGACGTATGCGTAAATGGTCTCGATGAAGCCTCGTGCGCTTTCGTGTTCGTCGATGGCCTCGTCGGTCGGGTCGCCATAGTCGAGCAGCGCGTCATCCACCAGGCGTCGCCTCTTGTACCGAAGCTTCTCCTTGTCCAGCATGCTGCCGCACACCCCGAGCACCTCGCGGGGAAGCATAGACCTCTCGCCGTTGTCCCACGTCGTGCTCTCGGCGTGGGTCCAGGTGCGGTCGAACTGCACCGGCACCGCAGAGCCCTCCATGTCGACGGGGTCCAGTTTGTCGGCGCCGAACTGGAATTGCACAATGGTCCCCGACGACGTCCTGACGGTGTCGTCGTATTGCGTGGAGAGGTCCTCCAGGGACTTCATCAGCCGCCTCGACATGTACCCGGTCTCGGCCGTCTTGACCGCGGTGTCAATCAGGCCCTCTCGACCCGAGATGGCGTGGAAGAAGAACTCGGTCGGGAAGAGGCCCGAGTAGAAGCTGTTGCGCACGAAGCCCTTGGACGCCGGCTGGCGGGCGTTCTTGTGGAAGTGCGGCAGGCTGCGGTCCTGGAAACCGTCGGGCACACGCTGGCCGCCGATGATCTGCTGCCCGACGCAGGCAACCATCTGGGCGACGTTGATGTGCAGGCCCTTGGACCCGGAGTTGGCCATGATCAGCGGGGCATTGTTGCGGCTCAAAGTGTCCACGCACTGCTGGCCGGCCTGCTGTCGGACCTTGCTGAGGATGCCGGAGATGGAAATCTCCAACGTCTGCTCCATGTCACATCCAGGGGCCTTCTCGAGCTTGCCCTGCTGGAAGGTCTCGATGAGCGAGTCGCTCTTGTTGTACGCGTCCTGGACGAGCCGATCCCTGGATCTCGTCAGCTCGGTTATGGGGAAGACATCGCCGACACCGAGCGAGAAGCCCTGGTTGCCAAGCTGTCGGGCGCACAGCTTGGTCAGCCTGTTCATGGCGACGACGGCGTGATCGGGCCCGAAATCCCTGAGGATGATGTAGAAGACGGAGTTCTTCTTGCCGGATCCAATGATGGACTTGTCCATGCGGCCGCACATAATCTCCGAGTTTCGGATGACCAGCCAGGCGTCGTTTGGATCCATGTCCGGGCACCGCCCGGGCTTGGCCGAATACTCCCTGCACTTTGCGTCCAGGTTGACGAGGACGGGCGACTCCTTGTTCGGGCGCATGAGCACGTTGAACACCTGCTTGCCCGTCCAGAGAGCTTCGGGTTTGACGATGGACGGGGGGGGGAGGTCGATGTGAGTCACGCCGTCCATCATGTGCGTGCAGATGTAGGTGAAGGCTTTTCTGTTGAAAAACCTGTCCTTGCTGCTGAGGAGGTAGGACGCGGTGATGAAGTCCTGCGTGGCCGCGATGATGGGCTCTCCGTTCTTGGGCGTGGCCAGGTTGTGCTTGACGCCCATGAGCGTGATTGCCTCGGCACGGGCTTCTTCGGACTGCGGGACGTGGAGGTTCATCTCGTCGCCGTCGAAATCGGCGTTGTAAGGCGTGCAGACGCACTCGTTTAGGCGAAACGTCCTCCAGGGCCTGACCTTTGCGAGGTGGCTCATGATGCTGAGCTTGTGCAGCGAGGGCTGCCGGTTGAAGAGGACCACGTCCCCGTCCTCCAGATGGCGCTCGACGACGTCGCCTATCCGGAGATCTCGGGCGACGAGAGCCCTATCGCCAAATTGCAAATCTTGCTTCCAGTTTCCGTTGTCCTTGATCACATGGTTCGCGCCCGGCCAGACTTTCGGTCCGTTCAATATGCACCGTCTCAGCTTTTCCAGATTGTGGCACTGGGCCCGTTCGGGGAACGTCAGGTTCTTGGCGACAAGCTGGGGGACTGCCACTTGGTTGATGCCCAGGTTCGGATCTGGGGAGATGACCGTCCGGCCGGAAAAGTCGACTCGCTTGCCGGACAAGTTTCCCCTGAACCGCCCCTGCTTGCCCTTGAGGCGCTGGCAGAAGCCTCGGATGCTCTTCCCGAAGCCCGGTTGGTTAAGGCCCGGGACGTCGCTGTTGACATACATGGCAATTTGCAGCTGCATGTACTCCCACTGTTCCATTATGGTCTGCATGGGCTTCCCCTTGTTCAGCGCTGTCCGTATCAGGCCACTTATGTAGACAATCTCGGCCAGCTTCGCGGTCAGATCGTCTTCCGTGCTGGCGCCCTCCTGCGCAACCGACGGCCTGATGCACACCGGGGGGGCGGGGACGAACTGCCAGATGAACATCTCGGGGCGGCCCTCGGAAGCGTCCAGCCCGAGCAGCTCGCAGTCCGTGGGGCTGATCATCTTGAAGTGGTTGAGGACCCAGAGCGGGTTGAGATCCTCCATGGCCCTCACCAGGTGCTTGTCCAGATCGGGGTTCAGCTTCTTGGCCTCGTCGAACGAGGCCTCAAAGGCGATTTTGCTCTCGGGCGGTAGCTTCTTTTGAGAGGTCGACTTCTTGAACGCGGAGAACTTGTCGTGCGTGAGCTTGAGCACCCCGACCTTTCGGATCTGCCCGTTGGTCTCGCCGCAGTACGGGCACTGCCTGCATTTTCTGCACTGCTCGTTGATCTTTTTGCAGATTTGCGTTCGCCGGATGTTGTCCAACCCGGGCCGGCGCAGATCCTGGAGAAAGGACCGCCGCTCGTCCTCGGTGAGGAGGACTCTGGCGCATGTTTTGCAGACGTTTTGGAGAATCGTCTGGATGAAGCGCAGGTAGCCAATGTGGAAAGCCGGGAGCGCCAGTCGCACGTGGCCAAAGTGGCCGATGCAGAACTTGAGCGGCTCCTGACAAGTACCGCATTTCCCCGACTTGCTCGAAGTTCCCTGGGACATGAGAGGATTAGCAGGCTGTTGTTTCGGGCACGGCAGCGGCAGCGGCAGCGGCACAAATCTCCAGGAAGCAAGTAGATATCCAAAGCCGTGTGCTCACCATACGCAGATCGAGAGCTCCATTGGTCAGCGGAGCTCGGTTGTTGTCGATGTCGTAAAGCATGCGCTGGGAGACCTCCAGCACGCCCTGGTTGACGATGTCCTGGTTGGATCTGAGGAGGGAGGACGGTCGCTGTTAGGAGGCTTCCACCAATGTTGGCGAGCAAGACTCACTGGATGCCAAACTTGATGCCCTTGAAGCGCTTGGGGAGATTGTCGGCCAGCTGCTCCTTGGTGGAGCTCACGAACGCGGCGTGCGCCATGATGTCGCTTCTTCAACTTGGGATTCGTTCTGAAGGGGAAGAGAGAGAGGGGGGGGGCGGGAGGAGCTTCGATTTGCGCCGTTGTATCATAAAGACATGATCTCGATTAGGTTCCGAGTGCCCTTGCGAGAGGCGCGAGAGACGAGAGAGGCGGCCTTCAGGTTGGGTTTTGATTGTGCGGATGATGAACGGGGGGAAGGCGAAAAAAAAAAAAAAGGAAAAAAAAAAAAAGGGCTATGTATGTCAAGGCAGTAAATAATAATTCGGATGAGGCTGGAAATAAATTTTAAGGGTTGCCAGTCCAATCGGTCGTCCCCCACCGGGCAATCGATAAGCCGTGCAGATGCGGATTTACAGCGCCCCACCGGCTGCTTCTAGGCGTCTTTTTAGCGGGGCTTCACAGCAAATAGACGATTCTGAATGATTTTGAGGAAGTTTTTTTTTTTTTTTTTTGCTTTAAATAAGATGGAATCGTAAGGGTAAGAATTTAGGATATAAATGAGAGATTCTATGTGCATAAAGGAGTTTTTTTTCTTCTTATTTCATGATTATTATTTTTTTTAAAAAAAACTTTATAAAAAAATATTTTTTTAAATTTTTTTTTAATTATTTGTTTCTTTTTTTCCTTTTTATTTTCTTTGTTTCTTTTTTTTTTAATGTTTTTTAATTTTTATTTATTTTTCTTTATTTTTATTAATTTTAATTTTAATATAATTTTTTTTTCAATTTTTTTTTTCAATTTTTTTTTTCAATTTTTTTTTTTAATTTTTTTTTTTAATTTTTTTTTTTATTGTTTGGCATTCTATCAATTTCGCGCGAATTTATATCCAGTTGACGGTATATTTATCGAGATTGCCCTCCTCGTCTGGGATGTGGAATCTGGGATGGTTGTGAGCGGAAGAGAAAATCTTGAGCTGTTGCCTCATGAAATATCAAGGCCATGCACGATCAGACTCGAATACGTCGTAAACAAAGTAATAACGGCAAAAATAAGGTTAGGGATATATATATATATACACATTTACTCTCTCAACGGCGATAAACACATCTCATCAAAGAATTACTCATGTCTCACAATGCCAAGGCACCATGGTAGCTGGGCTATTCGGGACATTGTGGAATATTTATTACTTTTGCAACTGATAAAAGACCATATTTTTGTTTATTATATTATGGAGGTCAGAGAGAGAGAGAGAGAGAGAGAGAGAGAGAGAGAGAGAGAGAGAGAAAGTTGAACTTTTGATCGTTGCAATTCAAACAATGGCAGCTCCTACAAACATGGCCGTAGAAGCCGTCTTGCCCGATCTCCTTATGTCAAACACATTATTTGTGGATCGCCGACGTCTTTTCGAAGAGAAAAAGAAAAGAAAAAGAAAAGACCAAATCAGAGAATGATAACTGGTGGTGGTTCCCAAAGTATCAATGAAGCCTCATCAGCCTTTACAAAAAAGGGCAACTTTCATTGCATACCGAATTCACCCGCAACGGGAGATTGCGGAGAGTAGCCTTACGGGACACCCCTCCGTCGTTTGTTCGAAAATGGCGACACGTTGATCGTTACGCAGTCCGGCAGCCAATGGGCTAGATCAATGTGGTCCGACCAATAGTGTCATACCCTCTGCGGCATACTTATTATGCCTTTCGAACTTGATATATGATGAGGTGCATCTCAGGGTATATACAGCATATGGCCCAGTTTCAGTGGTGACTTTCGGTCCATTGTAAAGAAAAGCCCCCCCCCCCCCCCTTAACAAACAAACAAACAAACAAACAAACAAAACAAATATATATGTTGAGATTCATGTGTCACGTGTTGGCACACGTGATCTCTTGTGACAAGCCATAGCCTGCCCTAAAATCCGTTTGCAAGATAGGAATATTTAGTCGCTTAGCCCGTTTGTAGCTTTTAGGATTTTTTCCTTCTTTCAATAGCTTTGTTTTTGCAAAATAGAAAATAGAGTCTATTTTCACAATATATAAAACGATACGTCGCATGCAATGTTTTCAGGGACAAGAGTACATGTAGAGCAGCATTGCTACTTGTCGCGAGATGCTAATGCTGCTCTGCAGTAGTAAAAGCCACCGCTGCATCCACAAACTTGGTCCATACCCCGAATTCCTCCTCATCCCGCGGCGCGTATATCATGACATATGGCAACGGAAGCCACCCCATCACGCCACTTAGCGGATGCAGCTCAGCCCACCCTTTTGCCATCGCTTCCTCCGCATCCTTTAGGCTGAGGACCATGTGGGAACTGGCCTCTGGATGTACGTGGACGATTTCGCCCTTTGTGCCTTTCGCCAGGTATTTGGGCAACGGGGCGCCGACGAGCCAGAGTGCAGGGTTTTCTTTGGCCTCCAGGCCAGATGGTTTGACAGCCAGTGCCTCTGGACGACTGGTAGCCAAGTCGCTCAGATGGCTGTTCATCCTGCTGATCAGGGCAGCATCGCCACTTTTGTGTGGCCTGGTCTCTGCGGCGCCACGTAGTCTGG